>JAKTUJ010000009.1:0-427773 GCA_030556625.1 Petasospora euphorbiiphila | reverse complement strand
TTTGAAACGCGTCATATTGCTGGTCCCAATAGTATTTCGAAGAGTGGTTGAGTGGTTCATCAAAAGTAAACACCCATTCACGCGGTGCTGCCCTACTAAAGTTTGATCTGCCATTAGGACGTGCCATTAACCTAATCGGTTAAAAAAAAAACCACACTCACTCTTGATGTAGTACTCTCATTATATACCCATAATTTCCTCATTTGGACTTATTCTTGTTTTATTACGTCATCATTATGTAATTTTTTTTTTTTTTTTTTTTTAATACTTGTTAACTTGTTTACTTTCACACAACGATTCACGTTGAAGACGGTAAGGCTCTCAAAGTGCACCAACACTGTCGCCCAACATGGCCATGAACAGTTCAATCACCGATAACACAGAGGGAAACACATTGTGGGATCCGGAGGTCCTCTCGGGATTCGCCGATGTGCTCAAGCGGTACAAGCTTCGTGGACAAGATCAACGCTACGACGAGTTCGATATTGTTCGTGAGTTCAAAGTGACAGCTGCAAAGAAGGCGCGCTCAGTGCTAGAAGAAGGAACAGACACATCAGAGTTTGAAGATTGGGACCTAGAGGTGAAGTTATGGAACTTGGTTGAGCTCTTGTTAACGTACAGATACGCGGATAAGTCCACTGTGATCGAAGCAAATGCATTCAACTCCGATATCGTCTTTGAAGACCAATTTTTGAAGAATGATCCAAAGCTTTATGAGATCTGGATAATAATCAGCTGGATTCAGCAGAATGCCGTTGACGTTGACAGACCACAGAATTTAAGCACAACGAAATGGCTCAACACACAGCTTTCAAACACACTGGAGAGTCTCGATAGTGACGCACCAATTCGTCTCAACCAACCGATCGATGCCAAGGACCAAGAGCAGGATAACATTTTCTACAAGTATGTGTTTGATTTGCTGCTCGCTGGGAACTACAAGGAGGCATCCATGGAATGCGAGAGTACGAACAACTGGACTCTGAAGATGGTGCTTGCTGGTGCCAACAATTATTTGGATCCTGTAATTGACAAACAGATTGACGAAACCATTGAAGAAGCCACACACGGCATTAAGAAAAAAGCTCTTTGGAGACGCACTGTCCATTTGCTATCCAAAAATGAGAAACTGCCAGAGTATGAGAGGGCCATATACGGGTTTCTTTCCGGAGATCTTTTACCATTGGAATTCTCCCACAGTTGGGATACCGATCTTCTCATATATCTAAACCATGTCTTCACAAATGAAATGGAAAACAAACTGATTGATTGCGGCAGAGTCCCAAAGGAGGACATCATCATGACATTCCCAAGAACTGATATCTCGGTACAGAAGGTTCTGAACACCGTTGCCTCAAGGGTACCAGAACAAAGTGAACACCCCTTACGTGTTCTTATTGCATCTGTGATATCCAACAATATCCCAGCAATCATACATTCTTCTCTGGCATTGGTCGGTAACATCATGCTAGGAAATCAAAACTCGAACGAGATCATGAATGAACCATATCTATTGAGAGTCGTCACGCATCTTGCCATCTTTATCTCTATCATTGATCCAGCCGTCATAGATGCCGAGAGCAGATCCAAACTGATCACCACATATATTCTTCTGCTCAGGTTGTATGGCCAGTATGATCAAATCCCACTCTACATCTCTTTCCTTCCAGAAATTGAGGCAAGAAATGCCTACTCTTTGTTCCTGATTGATTTGTACGATCCAGAGGAAAGACCAAAACAACTAGATCTGAGCAGAATGTACAACCTACCTCTCGAAAACATTCTCAAGAGAACAGTCGAACGTGTATTTGCTGTCACAGAGCACCATTACGAGATGAAGTCTGGTGTGTCCTTACGACCAATTGATGATGCAGATTTGCAACTTATCAGAGGCGTGGAATGGTTTGTTGAAGCCAAGATGTTTTCTGATGCCATACATGCTACAGTTTCTTTGTTCAGGAGATTTTTGCTAACAGGCAGGGCTAAGGCCGTTCAAGAATTTACCACGAGAAATTCAATCCCACTACTATTGAAGCACTACGACGTTGAAAGCATGGGTGCTCTTGTTGAGGAAGAAGTCACCGATTTTGAAAGAGCAGAGTTATTGCAGTACCACTCGTTGGTACTCGCCTTGAACGCTATTGACGAGTGGAAGACTTTGCCAAAGCGGGCATCTACATATGCATTCGTTGATACACTCACAAAAGTGTCCACGACATTAAAAAACACGATTGGTTCGTTGTTCCTTGAATTGTCTAACTCCAACTACGAGACTGAACTCATTCAAGAGTTACGTGCCTTATACATTCCATTCTTGATCATTGAGTTACACAACATTTATGTTGACGGTGGCTCGCATAGTCCAAACTACTTGTCTGAGGCATTGACTCTTACAAATACTGTCGCAAGCGAGAGCACCAAGTTCTACCAGTTGTTCCAACAATGCGACAGATTAAAGGAGTACTTGAGACTAGTTGCAAACTGTGCAGCTCTTGCTGCCAGTCATGGTTTGTAATGAAATATTACTACATTTTCTAGATGCAGATCAGCATTTCTTCAAATGACTCTAGTTCAAAGTAGCAGCCTTCTCGTACAAAAGCTCCACAGCACTGGACATATGTTTGAGCAAATCCAAACTCGAATCGTAAGTAGCATCTCTCTGAGGCTCGTCAAAGATGTGTAACCAACCATTACCTTGGTCCAGGACACCATAAAAGACATTATCCAAGATCATCTGACTGAGTTTGCCTTCGACTTGCTTCAGGTCGAGACCAATGATCTTCGAAATGTGGTCAATCTCAACAACAGAGAATGGCTCAATGACCTTGACCAAGTTCTGTTCCAAAAGTGTGTCGTAAAGGTCATTGAAGTGTGACTTGATGATTGGGTCAGATGATAGCTCCTTTCCATATACAACGAGTGCCTGCTCGAACTCCTTGAGGGATCTGTTAGCATAAGCCTTAGAAATGGCTCTCATGGCGTCAATCTCTTTGGAGTTGTACTTGGAGGCGTATTTGGAAGACAGAATCTGCTTGACATCATCGATCAAATTGAGCATGATCTTACATAGCAGCATGTATTTCAGCACCTTGATTGCATTCTTCTCATCATTAGCTGTATTGTAACTCTCAAAGCCTTCGTAAAAGTATGAAAACGCCGTCTTAAAGTCCTTGTCTTCTGCCTGTAAGATACCGCTCATGTTATCAAGTTCTGCCTGTGTTGCAGTAGGACAGTATATGGAGTTTGCCGACGTTCTGGCAGACGTGAGTGCAGCTTTAGCCTTGGCCATGTTTCTCAGCGAGTGGTAAACCTTGGCCTCCAGCAATTGGACCTCAACAAGCGAGGACTTATCGTCGAGCTTCTTGAACTCCCTGAGGAGGTTGTTGATGATCTTGAGCGCGCTCTGGTACGCCTTCTTCTTCTCAAAGTAAATTGTGGCAAGTCTGATATGGAGTGACTGGTTCAAAAATGTTCTCTTCTCCTTGATGGACCACTCGATCGAGTCTTGTAATGCGGCAATCTGAGCATCTGTTGCATCTGGAATCTCGTCGAAAAGATCAATCAAATTGCGGATAGTCTTTGCTGCTTTGGCCTTGGCCAGCACGGTGATAACATCTCTCGCCTCCGGAATGAGCTTCGTTAGGCTATCCGTGTCCTTTTGCGACTTGTACAAACTCCCGAGTTCATATATAGCTGTCTCCTGCGCTGAGAAGTCGTGTGTTGATGGCTTTGTCTGGATGATCTCCTTGTATAAGCTCTCGGCCTTGGTGACATCGCCAGCGTCCCTGGCTCCTCTTGCCTCCTCCAATGTAGCAGCAGCCATCCCGATATCTCAATTCTTTATTGAGCTAATTGAAAGAGAGAAGCGCAAACACCGTAAATCAGCGTCTTCGTTGGTGTTTCGCCACTGTTTGTTGGTGTTGACTGAAGTGGTGTCCGGGTGTGTATAAATATCGCGAAAATTCGCGAAAATCCGCGAACACGTTTGTGAACCCGAGCAAATTACCACCAAGTTTTTCCAAAAGTAAACAAAGCTGGGATCAAGTCGATGGGCATCTGGGAGACTTTGAAAGGCACATAATTGGCCGGTGATGTCGGCTTTCAAGAGTGGTGATGACCAGGAGTACTCTCGTGACCTGTTTGGAGGTTACTACAAGAAGAACTTTGATGTTTTCAACGCCCCTCATGAGCAGTCGCAGAACAGATTTGGGCAACTGAAAGTCCGTGTGGACGCTGCTGACAGATCAACAGACGACATTGGATCAACGAGTACGTCTTCTATTCCGTATTCCCCGAGCAGAAGAACTCCGACACACAGAAAGTCACTGGATCTGAAGTTTGACTCGCCAAACCCTTCGCTCAAGACAATCAACCAGAAGGCCAACGCTGCGTCTGTGCAGCAGGGCAACAATGGCAACAATCAACCACTCTGGTTCAACAACCCAAAGAGACGTACTCTCCCGTCGCGGGCCATCAAGAGGGAGACTTTCGATGAGATCGAGGCGGACTCTAGCTTCCTGACCAAGACCACATCTAATCAAAACAGCCCTGCACCGGGCTTTAAGACCCTGACTTTTGGAACAAGAAGAAACAATGCAGAGCTCACACATGTTAATGCATTCTCGGACGAGCTTCCTCCATCCAAGACCATTGCTGATTTACAAAGGGAGGATGATTCCGACTCCTTCCTATCTTTCAGCAATCACACAAATGCTAACAACTCATTGCTATCTCCTAAACTTGCTGATTCCAACGGTCAATACAAGGGCACATCGTCCGTTCCAACTCTTAAGAACTTACAGGCATCAACATCATCATCTTCCTTTTCCACACCACTGAAGGAGAATGGCTTCCTTCCAACTCCAGACCCAAGTTCCACACCACAACCACAGAAGCCAAGCCCGCTGAGGGCTGCTGGAGGTGAATCTGCAGTCCTGGTATTTGGCTACCCAGAGTCAATTGCCAATCAAGTGATCAAGCATTTTGGCAAATTTGGCAAGATCCTTGAGGATTTTGAAGCGACCAGAGCAGATCCACTTTTCCACAATCAATCCCAGAAGACTTATCCAATCTTCACTGGCGATGGGTGGGTCAAGATCACTTATGATAACAGAGCATCTGCAATTCGTGCATTAGAAGAGAGCGGGACCGTCTTCCATGGTTGTATGATTGGATGTGTTCCATACTCCAAGTCTGCAATTGAGAATATTGCCTCGATCAATGTCGAGACTAATGAGGATATTGGAGAGAGTGATATTCCAATGCAGCAATCCCATGATATCCAGGAAGGTGACAACATGTTGAAATTCTCCACACATCCACAGAAGTTGACGTTGAAGAACGATGATAAAATTTTCATGAAGCCAAAGAAGGATACTGCTGGTCTATACTCTGGCCGTGTTTCTAATCAAGATCAGAAACCTGCCAGTAACTCGTTGTTCGGGAAGGTCAACAATTGGCTGTTTGGATGGGAAGATCTATAATTTACAACGCGGCATTCTACAAGACATCATTCTAGATTATAACTGTAGATAATTATGTGTGTATGTCAACGAATAGACTTCTTGGATAAGGGTGACGGCTGATATCCAGCCATGGTGGTTCTTCTATCTCTCGGTGTATACGTTGCAATGCCCTTTCTTAAACTCATCAGTGGTCTTTTCACTGGTGTGAACTCACCATGTGAGTAAAATTCAACACTCTCTCTTCCTCTATGATCATGTGTCTTGAAGACTTTCTCGGTTCTGCCTGGTGAGTAATATTGCGCAGCTTCATCGCCATATGGTCCTCTGGTAGCATCAACAGCAACTTCTCTTCTCGCCACAGATAGTTTTGGCTTGACGAATTTGCGTTCATATTCGTCGAATGTCTCCTGGAATAATAGCTGCTTATCGTGTATTAACACCAGGTATCCCTTGATGATGACAATGTAGAGCACGAGGGACGTCATGATAAGAAAGAGTAGATTTGTGAAAGAAGACGCTGACGCATATAAAAATGCGATATTAAATGGTGGGAATGAAACAAAGAGATATGTTGAAAATTTGGAAGGATTCCATATGGTTAACTCCCAATATGAATCGACGCTTTCGTCATTGTCCTGCTTTCCACCAGTGATGAAGCCGATGATAGAGAAAGAGGTGGTTGAAGATGAGACTTTTCTCGCAGATGGTGTTTTACTAATGGTATCCTTGTTGAAAATTGCATATTTCTTCGTCTTGAGCATGAATGCCATTGTGTTGATGATATTAGTGGAAATAATTACAAGCTGAATAGAGCTGATCAACTTTTGAAGCAGGGAAGGCTGGTTGTCATCCGTGAAATACTTAGAGCCGCTTAATACAGCCCGATCGTATTGGAAATATGATGAGGTATTCTGACGGACAACATTATGATCCTGCCATAGTCGAATAAAGAAGTATATCAGTGTGAAGATGAAGCCGAGTGGGAGTGCCACCGTCTCTGAGTATGAATCCCAATCGATGAGCTCACGTTGTTCGTTCAACTCCAAGAGCAGATCCAGCGGATAAGACTGGACCTTGGACCATATGCTCTGCTTTCTAACAAGTCGACGGCCCATGTGATTCCTGCTATCTTAGTATTAGGAAGAATGGGAAGATTGAAGAATTGGGAGACATTATTAGTGTGTTTACATTTCTCTACCAAAACGGTATGGGCACATTATCATAAACTCTTGTTTCTTATTTTCAAATGTTCTTTCTGTAAAAAATTCATAGATGCAGGTGACATCATAGTATTCGTTAATTATATTCTAACAACTGGACTAGTGCTAAAGACGTGGTGTCATGAATGCGTAGCGAAAGCACCAATCACTTGACCAACTCGATCTTGTAATTAGATCCAATCTCACCAAATATCTCATCGTTACCAATTTCAAATCTCTCCACTAGCAAGATGATTGGCATGCCTTCTTTCACCGTCACAGGATCCAGCCATACTCCATAGAGACAATCATCAAACTCCTCGTTGATTTGAATTGGTGTCTTATCCTTATAGAAAAGAGATGCACGGATCTTTGGCCTATAGCTTGAAA
Source organism: Petasospora euphorbiiphila (assembly GCA_030556625.1). Taxonomy (NCBI): domain Eukaryota; kingdom Fungi; phylum Ascomycota; class Saccharomycetes; order Phaffomycetales; family Wickerhamomycetaceae; genus Petasospora; species Petasospora euphorbiiphila. The sequence continues at coordinate 420,719 of JAKTUJ010000009.1, read as the reverse complement.
AAGATCCATCAGGTCCAGAAGAGGACCATATGTGGATCCTAAGTGTAGTCTCTCTCATCACGGTGAAGTTTACGCGGAACCTGTTCTTGTTATTCCAAGCAAACGTGAATGGCTTGATGAACAATCCAAGCCGAGTGTTGATCGGTGTCAAGTTAAAGGGCGCTGATGCATTCAGAACAAGTTTGAAAGGAGCATGAATGTCTGGCTCATAAGTCGATAACACAAGTTTGTATTTTTGACCCGCCTTTAGAGAGATACTCGTGGTGAGTTTTCCCGGATGGTACTTTTCTGTAATGATAGATGGCCTTTGGGTAAACGGTTTGCTCTCTCGGAAGAACATCTGTACATTGACAAGTATGTCACCTTTTGTGAACAATCCAATTCGAATGTCAACATCAGATGTGTGTTCAGGGAATTCCAGTTCATACTGTGGGTTCTTGATATAGCTCTGATGACTCCAATTTCCTCCACATGTCTCCACATTCCATGAATCTTCGATTGTTCTGAGATAAGGGTACTTGTGAGCAGCTCTTTCCAAAGTTAGTGGAATGTTGGAATATGTATGAAGTGACAAGTTTTCTTTTTGGGTGGAATCACTAAAGATCACAGCGGTACAGCTCTCTCCTGGGGTAAGTCTGACAGATGATAGATGGAATCCGGTGTTGTTGCCCGTTGAGCTTGTATGTGGAACTGTCCTCTTGAATAGTCTCTCGCCTTGTGTTTTGTAGACAATCAGATTAATCGATGATGATGCAGATGCAGATCCTCTGTGGCGTTCCACCAAGATTTTGACGGTGCTATGTGTTGAACTGTCATTTCTTATGTGGAACTGAGGAGAATGGTATAATGTATTTTCAGGGTTATCCCAGATGCAATGTGTTGAATGTTGAATATGATAGTTTGAACGGTTCCAGTTGATGTACAATGTATCAAAATGATCGAACAACTCGGCAAACTTCAAGATGATGACTTTCTCACTCCATGGGTTCTTGATAACAACACTTGTCGTGTCCTGATGAAGCTCCATGACGGCGTAATCGTGATTCGGTTCAAAATCTTTACTTGGGTGTGATCCTGTACCCAAGGCTAGAACAACACCGTTTGTCTGAAATTCTTGGAAAAGCAACTGCCAGAGTGCTTCCATATCTGGTCTTTGAGACGCTGTGATGAAGTCGGGCAGCCATCCCGCCAGTGTAAACGTGTCAATTGAAGCATTTGAACCATGTGAGTCGTATCCATGGTTCATCAATGTAAGATATGCCTTCTCTATGAATGCCGGCCAAAAGAGATTAGCATTTGTTCTCGACTTGATGAAAAGTGACTTTTCTTGTTTGAGATATGGTAACTCATTGCCCACTTCAACTAACCTCCTGCAGCCATTGAAATAAAGCATAACGCCTAGCCTTTTTGAAGATTGTATATGAGGGATGATGGAGTCCATTAGCATCTGTCCATTGTTGCGTGCCAGCGATATCAGCGCTGTGACAAAGGAGCAGTCCTGTAGTAAATCCTGACAAATGTGAGAGAGCCCATCAGTAGACCAGTCCTGTGACTCAATTGCGCACCAGTTGTCCAAAAATCCTTGTTGTTGTGTTGACAAGAGAAGCCTGTCATCTGCTATCGGTACATCGGACTCGACAAAGAGGTCTCTACCAACAGGTGGTCTCAGAACGCCATTAAGCTTTGAGGACAGCCATAGAAATCGCTCATTGAAAGAGAGCTTGTCCCCTGACTTGACTCTCTGGTATATATCGATCGCAGTGTGACAGAGTCGTCGAAGAGCCTCGTTATTACTCTCGCTATCTGTGCCGTTATTAGTGGCACCTTTAAGGGCAGTGTTAAGGCCCGAAACGGCCTTGAGAGCACTAGATTTCGCCGCAGTGAGGTCTCCCCTTGCCCATTCGAACTGTGAGTCCTCGAGAAGCCGCTGGGAAGCACCAATATCTGACATTCTACCGCAAGCAGCGTCCCAGATCAACCAAGTCCACCGTTATTAAAGCCCATGAGGCCAACCATTGCTTGGTGTCTGGTTGTTGTTGTTGCTTCTGCTGCTAGTGCTTGTCGTGCTGCTACCAGAGTGGCCCTACACCGATCGCTTCGCTTTGCTGTTTCTGTTTGTCTCATTTTGTTGTATATTCTTCTTTACTTGTATAACTCTCTTGTTTTTTTTTTTTTTTTTCTTTAATTTGTATTTGTCTTGCCGTTACGGGCTGGGCCAGTGGGCCTTATCACGATCAAATGAGCACTCTTTTTGAGTTTTACTAATTATTTAGCAGGCATTGAAATTTTTACTCGGGAGAACCCCGCCCTTCACAGTGAACACACCATAGTTTACCAGACATTTGGCCAATTTCAATCTTGATTCAACTGTCTGTCTCTCCTTGCACTGCCGTTTGTGTGTGAGAGCCCGCGTTTCACCGTTCCACCCCCACCACACAGCATTTGCTCCTCCTTATATCGGCTGAACAGCAACCACTGCACACAGCCATCGCCACTATAGCAGTAAGACCACGTTAACTTACACCAAAATGGGCATCTGCTCGTCGAAGGAGACAGCAGGCAGCGGCCACCCGACAACACAGTCGTCGCGTGTTTCCAATATCCAGAACAAGCCGTCCTCCACAGAGAGCAGCAACAACAAGGTCGATACCGGCAGCTCGGTGCCACAACATCAGCTCAATGAAGATGACGGCAGCATAAATCCATCTCAGCAGCAGGCTGCAAACACTCTGACTGCTCCCAACGGTCGCAAGCTTTCAATTGTGCCGTCAGAGTCCTCCATGACTTCAAGTAACAAGAACTCTACGACAGCCGCAGCACTACAGGCGACAAACAGCAAAGATGCCCATGAATACACCAAGGTGCTCCTCTTGGGGACAGGTGAGTCGGGCAAGTCTACGATTCTTCAACAGTTGCGTATCCTGCATTCCAACGGGTTCACAGAACAAGAACTCTTTGACTTCAAGCCTTTTATATTTAGTAACATTGTCTCCTCTGCAAAAGACGTGGTGCAAGCATACAAGAAATTCCACATCAGACTCGAGGAAGATGACCAGATCAACGAGGCTGACTTTGATGAGATTTTGGCAGCACAGGCACCAGTCGACCCCGCAGCACATTTCGACAAGAGACTCGCTAGGATGATCAACGCTCTCTGGAAGAACGCATCCACGACACAGCTCCTGAGGGACCACAGACAGGATTTCTACCTGATGGACTCTGCAAAGTACTTCTTTGAAGAGTTGGAGAGGATTTCTCAGGAGGACTACATGCCAAGTGTCATGGATATCATTAGAACGAGAAAGAAAACATCGGGTATCTTTGACCTCAAGTTTGAGTTACAAGGGCTCAAAGTACACATCTTTGACGTTGGTGGGCAGAGATCCGAGCGTAAGAAATGGATATACTGTTTTGATAACGTGGCATCCATCATCTTTTGCGTGGCACTCTCAGAGTATGATCAGACGTTGCTCGAGGAAAAATCGCAGAATAGACTCGAAGAGTCACTCACACTGTTTGACTCAGTCGTCAACTCACGTTGGTTCTCAAGATGTTCCATCATCCTCTTTTTGAACAAAATTGACGTGTTTGTCGAAAAATTGCCCTATTCGCCATTGGAAAAATACTTCCCAGACTACAAGGGCGGTAATGACGTTAACAAGGCTACAAAATACATTCTGTGGAGATTCTCTAAAGTGAATCGGTCAGGTCTGCCCATCTACCCTTACATTACACAAGCAACAGATACCAAAAACATGAATCTTGTCTTTGTTGTCGTCAGGGAAAGCATATTCGCCAACATCCTCCAGGACACGGGTCTCCTATCCTAATATCTTCTCCACTAATTGAACATAATCTGGTTTCCCCCAATTGACGACATCTTGAACAAGGATCTTCTATTTTTTTTTTTTTTTTTTCTTTTTGGTTGTGCTTATATACATTGACTAAGTGGATAGAAAACTTCCACGCATATGTGATATGATATTTCTTCTCATTCTATGGTGTACTCTATGGACCAAGGTCAACCATCCACATCATAACACTTGTTTAAAGTCATGAAGTAGGTTCTGTGCTCAAATCCGTGCACAATCTTCCAGAATGCATCTGAACCAACGTTTCCAGAGATCAGCTGGACCTGGTAATCCGTTCCATGAATTTCAATATCTCTCAGTTTATGTGGTAACTCCCTCTTATTGATTACCAATTCCACACCAGCTGGCATGAACGTTGGTGGGAGCATTGGTGCATAGTCGCCTTCGTGAATAACTCTCAAGTATCCACCATCAAAATTGTTGTCGCCTTGCTTCAACTTCTTAGCAACCAAATCTGAATAAAAAATCTTGTTCACCCAATTCATCATCTCCTCGTTAAAGATCTTTGGACTTCCAAAAGTGTACAAGTAAGGATGGAATCCTTGCACGCGGAACTCAATCGCCGTTAAGGCTGCAAATGCTGCTCCAAGAGAATGACCAACTATCACCAATTTGAAACCAGGATGCTTCCCATAAATCAGTAAAGTCTCATCTATAATTTCAGCGTAAATTGTCTTCATGTGTTGATAAATCCCCAGATGCACCTGACATCCTTCACAAATCGGAATACCTTTACCGTATCCAGTCAACGGCTTATAATCTGTTTTGGACACTTGAAAGTTACTGAACCAGTCAGAAGCTGTCACTGAAGCCCTAAATGCAAGAACAACTTCCTTATTCTTCTTATCAACGGTAATAAATGATGTACCAGACTCATCTAATGGTGCTTCGTGAACTTTCAGCACAACAGCATCTGAATTCCGCTCTTCGTGACAAAACTTGATCTGACAACCTCCGTCTGGGAAAGTGGAGCCTTCAACAAGCATTCCAGGTTTATTGATACAGTGCGTAAGTTTGCAAAAATGTGCAAAATGTACAAGATCCTTGTAAACCTGCTCGCTGATTTGGCATGCTGTAAGAACTGGAAGCAGTGCCATGATCAATAAGAACTTCATGATAGACACGGGCTTTGCTTTATGCTTTTGTACAAAGATGTCTGTCAAATAAACCCTGTAAGAGAAACATACATCAACTGAGAAATAGGTTTTACATGGAACTTTAGTTGCATTTAAGTTTTGCTTAAACTTGTTTTTGTGTCACCTTGAGCAGAGTCCGCTGTTAAATCCGAAACCCCGAGCTTATGCACGTATTAAAATAGTAAACTACAATCAGCCATCACTTTATACGTTCTTTTATTTTTATTTTTTTTTTTTACTCTGTGATAACATTGTATCTGAATGTTCAGGCATACTTGTTACAGTCAAAGTCCCAACCAGAGAGCCACTTGGAGGCCTCGCAAGAACTCTTAGTCCAGGCGGTACCGTAGATAAGTGGAGAGTAACGGGAGAAGAACATCACTGCAACAGCGCCAAACACTGCAATGAACGAATAGCCAACTGTCTTCTTCTGCGAGAAGACATAAGTGACTAAAATGTCAAAGAAGTGGCCAAGCGCTAGGATACCAAAGTAGTAAGCTGGGAGATAGTGATGCAAGAACAACTGACGACCCATGAGGAAAGATGGGAAGAAGTGCAAGAGCCAGCCGAGCAAGTAGTGAACAACCTGTAAGTTGAAGTTGAAAATGTGCTCCTCAGAGGCAACAGCACTACCCAAGTGCCATCTAAAGATCTGGATGGCAACATAGAGTGCAAACGCAAAGATAAGAGCGGTCACGGACCACCAGACCGGTGCGTTACCAAGCAAATAAACCTGTGACTCTGGTGAACCCCAGTAGTTGATACCACGAAGCAAGAATGGCCATGTGTTTGGAGACGACTCATACGTGTGTGGAGAGTTCAAGTTGTTGTTGATGTGCCACATTCTCTGATGAGATTCAATCAACTTGTCCCAGAAGCTCAGCACTGGGTAATCGATTCTTGGAGCATCTGCTGGCAAGAATGGGTTTTCATTGTGCTCAATGTACCACAAACTCTTGTCCACAACACCTTGAGAAGCACAAGTGACTTCCTGTTGTTCGAATCCCCATTTTGGCAACTTAACCTCGTGAGAGAACAAGTAGCAACCACTCATTGCATGACGCAATCTGAAAATGGAACGCAAGGCAGTCAAGTTCGTCTGAGCGGCAACGTCCTTAGTTTCGGACTTTTGGATCTCAACGACAAAGTCATCGTTGGCATCACCGCCAAACCCATCATAACCGTAACAAGAAGCCTCTTTCTGCCAGTCACTCTCAGTAACAGGACACTTGTGGTCATGCGAGTGCAAACGACGACCAGTGGTGGCATGTCTCAATCTGATCTTGGTGCCATCAGTAATTTGTTCAAAGTGTGTTGGAGCCTCGGAGACATTGTACAACTCAATGATCCAGTGGTTGTTGTTGTCCAAGTGTGGGTACAACGTGATCTGCTGCTGCTTGGAACCGGTCTCGTACATGTGCTCATGCGAGTGCAAGTAACCACCCTGTGTTGCAACGTGGCGCAAACTGACAGTGGAACCAACACCGACATCTCTCAAGATGTTCTGTGGGATCTTGTTTCCTTCCAAAGTAGCTCTGAAAGCGGAAGACACAAACGCACCACCGTCACCTTCCTTGGTCAAGATGCTAAAGTGCACAGCAAAGATAATGCAGTAGAGAATAGCTGGGATAATGAGGAGGATCGAGGCTCTCAAAGAAGCCTGTTTCAAGATCTTTGGCACAGGAAGGGACAAGTCACCAATCATGAACCACAAGTCAAACACGTTGAGGATACCAATCCAGGCAATTGTGAAGAGACCAACCCACTTGGAGGAAACTGCAAAGCCAAGTGCAACACCCGTGGAGATCAAGGCTCTGTACCACTTGAAAGTGAATGGAACTTCATTCTGGAATCTCTTGTAACCGTATGCGGCAGAGGCAATGAAGAACATCAATGGGGCATCCAAAAGGATGTATCTCGAGATGGTGACATAAGCATTCTCAAAGATAAAGATGGCTGCAGTTGCAAAGGCGACCATTGGTCTAACACCCGAGGCCTTCAACGTGAGGAACATCAAGATGACGGTACCAACACCCATGAGTGCTGGGAGAGCACGCATGACAACGTATGGCGTAGTTGCTGGGAAGACGTCGCCGATTTTCTCAAAGCTGAAGTCACCTTTGAAACCAGCCATGGAGGCGATACCGGCAAAGAGCATCTTAGCGAGTGGAGGGTGGACATCCATAAAGAAAGCACCATTGATGTACTTCTTAGCGAACCCACCAAAGTGGACCTCATCAAAGACAACAGAGTCTGGACGAGCAAGGGCCGTTGCTCTAACGAAAAGGGAGAGAGCAACGAGGATACCAAGGTAGATGCGGTCTCTTTGCGTGTCGAGAGCACGTATTCTGCCGAGCTCAGCTGGAGGTGTTGTCACAAGGAAGGGACGCGCATTACCGTCCTTGTACACGAGCTTTGGGACCGGGTCGGCCTCGGCCGCAGACTTTGGCGCCCGCTTCGACGAAGACGATTCCTTCACCTTCTTTGCCATTGCTGCTGTTCACGGGAGGGAAGACAATGGGGGAACCAGCGGAACTGAGGGCCTGTGGGTGGGTGTGGTCTTAGCTGGCAGAGCGTGAGCGACGCGCCTTTTTTCATGACACGTCCACATCAACGTACAAATGGCCGGCACTTTTCGCGAAGATGTCCCATTTAGCCGATGCTCCAGGTGGTGAGGCCCGTTTGGTTGTTGATCTGGGTATCCATTGGTGGCTGTGGATCTCGGTATCCATTGTGGATTCGTGTCTGTGGTATTGTCATTGGTGGGGTATCCATTTACTGTCGTTCTACAGATTATGAAGCAGAGCATATCAAGCAGAAGTAACAGTCTTCAATTGAGAAGCCTATGCGCTTTCACCGGCAATAACTTCACCCAACTCTTTCAGCTTGGAAGCCAGGTCTGCCTTATTCGAAAGGCCCACAAGCTTATTGACACCTTCAATGTCCGCCAACACCTGGCTGTTCAGTGTGCTGGCCTCGTCTACCATTCCTTGTAGATCTTTTAAGAGCTCCAAGTTGCTCTTCTTGAGTTCCTCCAATCGCGTGTGAAGATGCTTGAGGTTTGCCTCCTTCACGGGGATAAGATGGCTTGAGACTATGCTTGTCGGCGTCAGTTGGTCTATTGCAACCGGTGTTTCGCCACCACCTTCCTGTTTCCGTGTCTGAGCCTCTGCGATCAGCACATCGAGTTCATCCAGTTTCGTGTGAATATCTCGCTCTTCGAAAATCGCATGGAACTCCTTTTCTGAGTTGTCTCTCCATGAGTCCACCAACTGTGATTTCACCGTCTCTAGCAGCGCTCTTCCTTCTGGTGATCGTGTGAGGGATGGATAACACGAAGCGATATTCTCGTCTGTAAGACCCTTCTGGGACTCCTGTAGCGCCTTTTTGCACACCTGTTCCAGTCTTTCAAAGCGTATTAGCTCCTGATCAGCAGATGACATGCTTCTTCTCTTCTAATTGACAAATCTTTTGTTCCTGTCCCTTCTTCATGATGTTATCTTGCGAGTTTGTTTGTTTACTTTTCGTGTTACCCGCGCCTTTTCCGGATATAAGTGAGCTCCATCGGAGTTAAAAGATGAAACGCAAGTCAAAGTGATACTCCTTCTTCTAAGCATTAAAGCCGTCGAATTTATGGGAAGTGTGTGGAATATCAATACTGGACGAGAAACATTCTATTATGACTAACTGATGATATATTTTTTTACCATCAACGAGCTTTCACAGTGTTATGCCTCAGAAACTCATGGCGAGAAATACAAGATACAAGATGACGATGAGCATACTGCAACGGCCCTTGAGCCACTTATATCATTGCCAGGTCACGTTCAGCAGCTCCAGGGCCTACTCTATTGTGATTCGCTTGTCAAAACAGATCATCACTGTGCACTGAGTTCAATGGCGCGGTAATGATCAACCACCTAGCTATATATGCTCATGAGAGAAAAGAGATGCCCTGAGTGGTGATGCTGATCTGTTGCCAAGGTGGAGTACCCATAGAAAAGTACTCGGTGCCCATAACTCTTGATGAGAAGTTTCAACCAAACGCCGCATAAAACATCGGAATATATTTCGTTGTCTTCATGGTAACACTTCAATATCACAAACAAATCAAATGTCAGCTTTCGCTGGTGGCATTGTTGGAGGAGTTGAGGTTCTCTTTGGTAATCGAGCCAGAATGAGCTTTTCTACCATTGAAGAAGGATATATTAATACAATGGACAATGTTGTTGCCAAATTTGATACAACGGCTCTGGCCCAATATGAGCCTTCTTGTCCTGAATTCATCTTCCCCTTTGTCGACCTTCCCACTGAAGTGCAAATTCGATTCATTGAGAATCTTTTGGAAGAGGCCTCATTCGACACTATTTCAAACTTCTTTCTTGCTGTTCCACAAGTTAGACATCTTGTGGTGGTTTTCACAGACGCTCTTGACCTTGAAGATGTGACAATGAAAATACCAACGCTTCAGAATGTCTCCATTTTCAGTCAGGTTGACGAACTGGTATCATTGCCTCCAATTCAGATACTCTTGATAGTGGCATTTGACGAAATCTATACCTCTGTACCATCCGTCCTAAGCATTTACAAGAAGTTTTTCAACGAACATATCGTTGTGTTCATTCGACTATTTGGGAACTCCAACTTTGGGGGTGATGTCCTGGAGGAGGCACTTGAGGATGTTCGGTCCCCTATCATAAGGACATTCACCGATAGTTTCTTCTGCCGAAACGGATACGTGGAACTGAACCCATTTTCTCGCAAGTATCCCTGTGACTATAGCATCAGCCCCGACTGCAAGGTCTCTTACATGGTTCCTGCAGTCACAAAGGACATTTATGGGACAAAATTGTGGCATCTGACAAAGAACTACTGCACAAATATCATACCATATTTTGCTGTTGGAATAAATGGATACATGAGCTTTAATCATTCAAGTTTTCAAGGGATTCGAATTATCAGATGGAGAGTCGATGACTGTGAACTAGAATGCATCAGTCCGGTGATCACATTGAGAGAGTGTGATTCCATCAAACACTTTTACATCGAATACAATGGTGGTCAGATTCCTCAGGTAAGGTCTGGAGATGGCACAATATACTTGAAAGACATTGGACAAGAAACGTTTACCATTGTGAACAAATCATGGAGTGCATTGATTCCAGAGGGGATTCAATGTGACCATGCTGAGGAATTGAGAATCGGTCAAGCACAGTGGTCGCTCAACTATCTTGAACAATATCCCAAGTTGAAATGCACAAAGTTCTTCAAGACCATCAACTACATTGGATTACCAGATTCAATGTTGGACGCTACAGACTGGGCGTCAACAGAACTGTTGTATTGGAAGAGGCTTTCAGCAGAGAAAGGAACCGATCCTGTTCGAACTGTGAATACGCCAATATACTATCCCAGACTGAAGGAGCTCTTTATAGAGGCACTAGTCTTAGAGAAAGACTATAGGGATCTCAATCCCATGCCCGGTTTCCATGTGCCCAACCTTGAGAAGATTACACTCAAGGCGACTCCGGGAAGTCATTGCTTTTGGGATCTCCCAACGCTCCTTAACAGTGGTACTTGCAATGCAGCACAATGCCAGGGAAAGTGTCCCTTATCACTTGCAACCGCAGTTTTCTTGGGGGTCACAGAACTCGAAGATTTCCAACTTTCAGTTAGTCTGCAAGATCTCGAAATTTTAAGTGACACCATTGAATTCTTGGTCATTTCTGGTTATCTTCCGGATCTCACACTTCCCATAGACAACCCATTGATAGGGGAACTGGTATTCAGTAAACTGACTTATATTTCTCTTGACATATCACAGCTTCATGTTCGGTATTATGATGTCAAGGCATACGAGAAGCCTGTGGCCACACTGGCATTTGAGATGGATGCATTCCCTGTGCTTGAGGTTCTAAGGCTTGATGTTGACATGATTGATTCTTCGCACAAGTCCGGAATCGTGTCAACAGAGGCTATCATTGAACTTTTTGACCTTCCATCGTCATGTAACACCATCTGGATCAACGCGCTCTTTGGTCGCTGTCCAGTCAAGGTAGACTCTGTTTTCCTGGTTGCAGAGGCTGAGTACCCACAGTTTGCCACTGAAGGATCGATCTTTCATGAATGGGTACGGAAGCGCAGGGAGGATCATAGTTCCTACTTTAGATATGCTGGGTTTAAAAGAGGAAGAGCTGTTACGCGGATCTGAGGTGACAACAGACACATTACAGACACATTTTTAGGGTAAGCACATAGAACACAATGGCTATATTTTGTTGGTTTTAGCCACTAAAACGCACATCGGTGAATTTATATGATAACTGATTAATGAGATCACAAGTCGCATTTGTGGCTCATTTGTAGAAGACTGTTTGACTGTGTGCTTTTCGATGGACCCTTGAGCTTCATGTGGGAATTTCGCGTGCAGCCAAAGCACCCCGTTGGGCCTATAAACCATAACATCATCACCAATCCCCAAGCTTTCCTCGGCAAGTCCATTTGCTTGTGCGCTGCTGAGATTGTACTTTAAAGTGCTATGATACCTGCTAGATTGTCCAAGGCCGACGAGGCAACACGTGTCGTCAGCACCAATTCTATGCTGTCTATCGGCACAACAATATCAACCGATAATACATTACAAAAACCAGTCGCATCCAGCAATGGCTCTACCACGCCAACAGAAGTTTATGAGGCAGTTCTGAAAATCGTTTTGATGGACTACAAGAATGAGCCTCGCTTTAGAGCAAGAACACCGTCCCCACAGCCCAATATTTCACGAATAACATCGGCGGCCCAGTCGGTTACCTCCACACACAGCAGGAATGACTCGCTCACTGTGACGCAAAAGGCTAAACACAGACACTCATGGTTTGGTGTTAGTAACCCAATGTCACATGATGACTCTCTACCCAAAGATGCGCTACCTAAGTTGAAGAAAGTCATGCTGGACATTGCAATGGGGAAGAACAAGACCGTTGTGGATCCAATGACTAAAAGATCATTCCTCCGATTGTACAACAATTTGTTGAAACCTACCATTACAATCACAAAGGTTGACGAATTGGTTGTCATGTTTATTGCAGATGCTACCAAGGAGATTCAACTTGTTGGTGCAGGCTCGGATATGAAGACGAATGTCTATCAACAGGCAAATACATTCATTCAAGTGGTGTTAGGAATTCTGAGGTCGTGCAAACACAATGAAGCTTCCATTAAGAAGCTAATGGACTATCAGAAGAACATGAATGAAAAGACAAAGAGTAAGGGTACGTTGCAAGTCCCACAGACTACCACTCCAGGTCAAGCACAAATACGTCCGACCTACAGAGTTAATGAGATTTCATTGGCCAAGATTGTGGGTGAGATGTTTGCTGTACCAGAAGTAAACTTACAACAAGATTCTATTCGCCTGAAAGATTTGGCACACGAAAAAGTTTTGGCTGCTGACTTGAATAGCCTAAAGATAAAACTACAGAACAATGAAGCTGTTTTTAATCCCGATGACTTCGATACTACGGATGCATATTTTGCATGGAAGAAAGAAGAGTTGAACGAATTGGATGATGTTCTTCGCAAAATTGGTCATCAGAAGGAACAACCGTCACAGTCTCCAATGTTCATCCCATCTGACACAAGAGCAGCATTCTCAGAGCTCTTGGTTAGAGTGTTCAACTACGAACTTTCACGCGATTCAGAGTCACTCATATCAAACACACTACAGACTTTATTGGATACATGCAGCAAGTATTGGAGAATTGACAGCGTTTCCTATGCTTGTTTGATCTACCAAGCTGCTCATCGATCTATTCTCAAAGATGACGAGAACGAATTAGACCCAGAGAGAACTGAATCGTTGTTTGGTGTGCTCTATAGACATCTGGCATCACATGGAGATCATTCTTTATGGTCAATACCCAACAAGAAATTATGGCTTACTAATTTGTCTAATACTTACATCCAGGTGATGTCGTCTTTGAGAAGTACATTGACAGCCATCTACGCTCCACGTTCTCCGAAGTTCACACCGATTCTTCGTATACTCTTTGAATTCGTCGAAACTGATCCACTTTACCAAACGATTCAAAAGTCATCATTGCCACAAAGATGGATGAAAAGACTAAGGAATTGTATTCTTTCCACAACTGAATCCAAATACATTGAGTTGTTGGGTGCCATTCCAAGAGACAGTACATTGGATCTTTTGCATATCAAAGGCACAGCGGAAGAGATTTACAAGAATATTCAACTGTTGCAAAAGAAGTTCCCCAAGCCACTATTAGATGAGATCTATATTGCTAATGAGGCGGGTTATTTGTTTATCAAACTGTTCGCTGAGGATGTAACGAATATGCTGGCACATATTGAGCACTATGCTGTCAAATCTGGGAAAGCTTTGAGTTACGTTGATGCATTAGACACATATTGTGAACTTCGTGACCTGAGAGATATATATGAACAAGTTTCAGTGACGAAAGCAGAATCACCGTTTAAACTTGAGAAGTTCTTCTTCAAGTATCTGGATGAACTTGCTGATTTCACATGCAAGAAGTTTCTTCCAGTGGTCAAGGGGTCGTTGGAGCGTGATTCGTTTGAACCACTTGATCTGGAGCATGAAAACAGATACAGTTCATCAGTTTTGGATATTTTCAAGATGATCACCGAAACCTTTTCCATGTTTAGATCATATCACTGGAGCAATGAGATTCAGATTGCATATGTATATACCAAGTTGCTCAAGGCTGTATCGGATTGTCTGGTTTACTACTGTGCCAGAGTGTTAATGCTTGCATTTGAAGATTTGAAAGACGAAGATATTGTTGACCCAACAGAAGCTTCAAAAAGGAACACCGCTTGGCTGTTCAATGAGGTTAAGTCTGTCATCACTATTGATTCTAAACTTGCACCACCACCTCCATTCTCGTTCAAGATGAGAACTTGTGTGATATTGAACAATCTGTCCAAGATGTCGAAGCTTCTTACTGAACTAGAAGCAAATGTCGATCCAGAGAAAATAAAGGATATGGTTAGTGGTGTTGAGACATATCAGAAGGAAGTGAATAACGTGTTTACTATCAGAGTTGTTCGTGCCGAAAATATCAAGCCATGTGGAAGTGATGGGCTCTCAAGTTCCTATGTTGTTCTATTTGATACTTCTCAGAGACGAGAAATTGGCAAGACTAAAACCATACCAAAGACGTTGAACCCAGTCTACGAAGAAGAATTCGAAATTGAGTCCAAATCTGATAGCACAATTTCCATATCTGCCACTGTTTGGGATCACAGTTCAAGATTATCATCTCAAGATGTTTGTGGTCGTGCATTACTACAACTCGATCCAAGGAAGTTCAGAAATGACGGTATTCCAGAGGAACTGACCAGAGATCTTGATATTCAAGGTTCATTGGTATTTCAAGTCTCATTGGAGAGTGAGAAAGGAGATAGTATTTTCAGTATTGGAAAGGCACATAGATCTATTGCTAGAACTATGGAGAAAATCTACAACTTGATCGTTGAGAAGTTTTCGGTCTTTATCACTCACTCCTTCTCGAGACAAACACTAAGAAGCATATGTGGCGGTAGTGGTATTCGCAAGCCAACTAATGAGGAGTGCAAGGACGCGATTGTTCCACTCTTTGACTACTTGAACTCGAACTTGCAAATTCTAGCTGGTACATTGGATGGGGATTTGCTGATCAAGGTTATGCTTCAGGCATGGAAGGTTGTTTTAAACAGCGCCGATGACTTGCTGCTACCTGCGCTTGCGAGCGTGAAGGTTCTGACGATTCTTTCAAACAATAGCACATGGAAGAACTCTATTACGAATGCAATGGCAAATGTTACCACGTCAGTATCAATCCCAGGTTATGGTCGTGCCTTGACGTCCATTGAAGTTGAGTGTGTTTTCATATGGCTGGATTCTCTATGTGCCTTCTTTTACAACGATGGTGCAGGTCCGTCTTTGGAACAACTGAAGGAGGATCACTTCCAAAGGTTGCTATTAATTCCAAGGAACTACCATGAAAGTGTGGATGCCCTCAAAGGTGAAGTTGAGAGATTGACATCGGTGGTTCTCAAGGCTATCAAGGCCAAGAACTTCCTTGGTGATGACAAGGAAGCGGTGAAGAGATCAGACACAATTGCCAGAAGTCAGACTATTGTTGCGTACGGTACAAGAAAAGGACGCTCACAGACAGTGAACGCAAGAACACATTTGGAGAAAGAGGATCTTCTGTTCCAACTGGCAACTGAGGATATTCTCCTGAGAATTCTTCTGGCGAAGGATGACAAGGAGTTTGTGAACAGACGGCTCATGGAAAGGGAGAGGATTGCAAAGAGCATTGCCACTGAGAGGTTAGCCAAGCTTGCTGTCCAGGGAAGAATGGCCCGCTAACATGTCATTCTATTTCTTCAACATGTAATATATAATCAACATGGACTCATTATCACAGAGGGATAATATATTAATCATTTAGAACTATTGGTGTTGATTGGTGGATAATGGGTGAAACGAGTATGTCCGGGTGGTGTTCCGAATGTGGGAATAAATCGCTGCCTCAGCATATTCAGCCCCCCAGCTTTGTTGACTCCACACCGAGTAATTCGGATGAAGTAAACCGTCTGTTCTTTGATTTATCGGAGAACTGGTTTACTCTTCAAACACAGCCTCTTTAATTGATCAATCAGAGAAAGAAATGCCAGGTGACGAACACCAATTCACCTCCACTCCTCCCACCAATGCAACAGTGTCGGGCGACGATAAGTCATCACCCAGGAGTACTGAGACATCTTTACCGATGCCCTCCCAGGTACACCTTGAAGAGCCGGTGGAGATCCTTCGAGCCAGCTCTCCAGTCGCAGAGCCTTTGAATTCGTTGCCGACTCTTCCAAGAATGGGCTCACAAGTTGTCACAGCACCAGTACTTATTCCACAGAACACGAGCATGCACTCGTTACAATCCATATCGAAGGCTGCACCTGCAGACCCACACACTACTAAACACGATGTGGAAATACTCTCCACTTCATCCTCATCAAGCAAGAATGACACGGTAGCTGAGCTTGCTGTCCACGTTCAGATGGCCGAGACGTCTGCACCACAGCAAGAGCAGCCCACGACGCCAATACAGGCGTCTACAAGTTTCTTTAACAACATGTTTTCAGCTGCTACCAATTCCCTACAGTTTAACAGGAACAAAACTCCAGCAGACACGACAGTGGACTCAGAGAGTACATTCATGGTTCGCTCGCCGAGTGGGGCAAGCGACAGTGAGAACATTGCTGTTTCTCCAAACATGATGAGCTATAGACGCAAGGGGAAAGGAAAAGGAAAAAGAAACATATCGTTAAGCTCATTTGAAACGCCTGAGTCGCCATTAGCAGAGGCAGAAAAGCCATATGTGGACACGTCTTTTGATGCTGAGATTTATTCGGAGGACATATTCAAGGGAACGATGTATCATTACGCCTCTGATTCACGTAACCATGACTTCCACGAGCTTTTCAAGTCGATTCCAGAAGATGAAAGACTTCTGGATGATTTCAGTTGCGCTCTTAGCAGGGAAATCCTTTTACAAGGAAGAGTCTATATCTCTGAGCACAATGTCTGTTTTAACTCAAACTTGCTCGGTTGGGTGACCACTCTCGTTATCCCGTTCAGTGATATTGAAGGGTTTGAGAAGACTGCTACTGTTGGATTTTTCCCAAATGGAATTGCGGTTACTTCTAAGGATGGTGTGAAATCATTCGCTAGTTTCATCTCGAGAGACTCCGTTTATCAGTTTATCACCACCGTGTGGAGAGTATCTGGTGACAAGGTGGACGTTCCTCCAAGTTCTAGTGATTCACATTACATGCCTCTGAATGGACCACTGATTCTTACGAAGCAATTGGATATCAGCAGTGACGAGATTTTCAGAAAAGCCATGATGACCATTGATGGTGATAGCCCTGTGAACAGAAAGAACTCAACTTCTACGGATGATGATGAAGAAGAAACCGACGACGAAATGGATGAAGAGGATGAAAGCGATAGTACAGGATCCAGCTGCCCTGAGACCAAGTCTTCTAGTCAGAAGGTGTACACCTTGAAGAACTCCTCTCGATATTCCTACCCTGGGCCTCTTGCTCACCCAAAGACCAAGTGTCCATATAACCCTGAAGAGAATAAAGAGACAATTCTCGCTCGTGAGAATTTAAAATGTCCACCTGGATTGCTTTATGAGTTTTTGTTTGGAAATGATAACAGTATGGTTGTTGATTTCTTGACTTCACAGGACTCTAGAGAATTTTCAAAGTTTTCAATGTATGAGCCTAATGACGAGGCGAAGAAGGAACGTCATTATGAATACATCAAGGGTCTGAACTTCCCCGTTGGACCAAAACAGACCAAATGTTTGGTAACTGAGACCGTTGATCATATTGACTACGACCGATACATTAACGCCGTGAATACCACACAGACACCAGATGTTCCATCTGGAGGTGCATTTTGTGTCAAAACCAGATATATCATGACATGGGGTGTGGCTAATACCACTGATTTGGTTGTAACGTATTGGGTTCATTGGACTGGCTCTAGTTGGATGAAGTCTGTGATTGAGAAGAGTACGAAGAGTGGACAAGAAGCAGCTACAAGAGCACTGATGGAGATTATCAAAAAGACAATTGAGGATAATGTTGAGGAGAAGATGGAGACAGTTGAAGTTATTACAAGTGGTGTGGTTGTGGAGGAAGAGGAAACTGAAACTGTGGCTACTGTCTCTCCAGTTGTCCCAGTATCGACTTCGAACACGGTTATGCTATTCAATTGGGCATCGCCATTCAATTGCATTGTTATTATATTGCTGTTTGCAATTGTTCTTCTACAGTGCTGGATACTTCAGGTTCTTCATACAATCCCAATCAAGACATCATCACTAACTTCGCTAACGATGCTGGGTGACTTTGAGAAATCCACTGACGAGCTTCTACATCATGGTGAGGAGGTTTTGATCTGGAGTTGGATCGATGAGCGTGCTGGGAAACTTGACCTGACAAAGAGCGAAGCGGCAAAGGCCATCCAGCAAGACATTGATACGCTGCTTGAGAAGTGGTCTACTGGTGAGTTGAACACCAAGGAGGCAAAGGCTCTCCTGAGGCAGTTTGAGAAGACTGTTGATGAGTATGCTAAAGTAAGCACCGATGATGAGCGGAAACAACAGAAGTCTGAGGCGTTGAGACGTGCAATTGAGGCACTGATATAGATGGAAGTTCTTCTTTCTCACTGATTGACAACATCGACTAGCTAAACAATGCTGTTAACCAAAAAAAAAAAAAAAAAAAAATGTTAGATAGTAATGAACGCAACGAGTATGAAGCAAACAGTAGTCAGAGTATTACCCTTATATCGCGTGTGATTGGCCTTCATCACGTGGCCGAGACCGCGTGCTGAAACGTCCTAATCGGGCGTGAAGCCGAGATTTGATGCGCCTGATACGCTGATACAGCGGGGCACATACAAACAACGAATAACAACCATTTCTCCGCCCACGAGCCACAATCGTTGCAACAAAAGAGGTGCATCTTCTCAGAAGGAGAGGTTGAAAGTACACAAACACAGTCGCTACAGAAAGTGTCTTATCTATCTTTTCTTCATGGTATCCCAGTGTCTTTGACAGCAGATATTACTTTGAGTTCGTCGCTTCTTCCTTCGCTATCCACGTGAGACAAGCTCCTGCAGGTGCCGTCATCAACAATGGTCAGAGTTGATAGAGATCCACAGGACGTGAGCTCTAGACCTCTCTTGAGACAGGCATCTCCCACATATGACTCGCTACTGAGCTCACCAACACGAGGACAGCGCCCAAGAACGATTGTGTCCTCGCTCAGGGCAGAGGCCCGTGCTACGAGTCCTTTCGCAGACAGATCTGTATACTCGATCGACACAGAACTCGAGAACTCACTCACTCTATCGCAGAGACTACCGTATTATCTCCCGTGCTTCTCATGGTTGCCGACATACGGCTTACAACAACTGATGGGTGATACAGTAGCTGGCCTCTCACTTGCGTCGTTCCAAATCCCGTTGGCCCTATCATACGCCACGTCTGTTGCACACGTTCCTGGGCTTTGTGGTCTTTATGCCCTTGCGATTCCTCCTATCATTTATGCTGTACTCGGCTCAGTTCCACAGATGATTGTCGGTCCAGAGGCTGCTATTTCCCTTGTTGTTGGCCAAGCTGTCGAGCCACTAATCGCTCATGACGGGCTAGATCCAGTCGACCTGGTGAGTGTTATGTCCTGTATTGGTGGATTTTTCCTCCTAGGTGCTGGACTTTGTCGTTTTGGGTTTCTTGATAACGTGCTCAGCAGGTCACTATTGCGTGGATTCATCTCTAGTGTTGGCCTCGTCATGATCATTAATTCACTGTATGACGAGCTGGGTGTAAGAATTGTGAATCCTGATATTCCAAAGCATTTCCATTCGCCATTTGAGAAAATCAGGGCTTTAGGTGAAAACTGGAAGTATACGCATGCTCCAACTGCTTGGATCAGTTTGATTGCATTTGTGATTTTGCTTACTGCATCCATTCTCAAAAAGAGACTTGCAGCGAAGGGTTACCAAAAATGTATCTTCATTCCTGAAATCCTGATAGTTGTGGTATGTTCAACAATTCTTTCAAGCTCCTTGAATTGGAAGAATCTTGGGCTTGAAGTTGTTGGTAGAATCAACACTAAGGACTTCACTTACAACTCTCCATTTGCTGCTGACATTCGTCCTCTTTATCGTCCTCTCATGTCATCAAGTTTCCTTGCTGCTACTCTTGGATTTTTTGAGTCCACCACTGCTTCCAAGTCTCTCGGTTCACGATATGACCTCCCAATCTCGTCCAATCGTGAACTTGTTGCTCTTGGTGTTAGTAACATTCTAGGTGGTATTATTGGTGCACTTCCGGCGTTTGGTGGGTATGGCCGTTCCAAGATCAATGCAATGTCTGGTGCGCGGACTACAACATCAGGGTTAATCATGGGTCTCGTTACACTTGGAACCATTTTTGGTCTCTTGAAATACATTTACTACTTGCCGAAATGTATTCTTTCTGTTGTCACCACGATGATTGCGCTCAGACTTTTAGAAGAGACACCCGCGGATTTGTATTTCCATTGGAGAGCTGGTGGGTACAGTGAACTAATAACTTTTTGTATTACGGTTTTGACGACGTTGTTTTACTCTATGGAAGCTGGTATCATTGTTGGTGTTGGTTATTCCATCATTAGAGTGATCAAGAACTCGAGCCACTCGCGTATCCAAATCCTAGGACGTGTCCCGGGAACAAACAGTTTCCGTAACGCAGATGATCCAATTCCAGACGAGGATGGTGAGCATGCTCAATATCAAGTATTAGAGGAGATAGAAGGGTGTTTGATTGTCAAGATTGCTGAGCCATTGACATTTTCGAATACATCCGACCTCAAACTTCGTCTTCTTCGCCTTGAGCGTTATGGTTCCGCAAAGACTCACCCAGGAGCACCTAGACTTAGAAATGAGTCGATGAACCAGCATGTCATATTTGACCTCAAGGGGATGACCTTCTTTGACTCTTCTGCAGCACAGATCTTCCACGAAATTCTGGATGGGTATCGCAGGAGAAATATCAAGGTCTACTTTGCTCGTGTACCCACGGCGCACGACATCCGTCAAAGACTTCGAGACTCTGGTATTGCTGAGATGTCAGAAGGTAGATTCTATTCCACTATTGATGATGCTCTTTTCGAGGCTGATATGGATATGGGTGAACGAGAGGCATTATCGATGCCGAAGAACTCGAGTGATTCTGAGTACGTGGTATGAGCTTCAATCTGGGTATTTTGCGGTATCTTTCCAGGAATTTTATATTCATTGTTTTATACAAATCAAGTCATTTACTCGGTATTGCAAGATCTGGGATTTGGTTCGAACACAGTCTGCGGATGTCCTTAGTTGATCACGGGTAAATCACGAAATGTATAGTTAAGCGATCAGCGCCGTTATTGGCTGTCTCGCAGCACCTTATATACAAATTCTCAACTTCCACATCTCTCCAGAATATATGATTTAAAGCTACTATTTGTCCGGTACTAGTTCTATTTTTTTTTTTTCATTTTTTATTAGCGGAGGGGATCTACAGTGCTTCGGTTACACAAGTCAAAAATACGAGACAGTTGAACTCCGAGTACCGAAGCTTGGCTCGCCAGACGCCCACCATGT
Source organism: Petasospora euphorbiiphila (assembly GCA_030556625.1). Lineage (NCBI taxonomy): Eukaryota > Fungi > Ascomycota > Saccharomycetes > Phaffomycetales > Wickerhamomycetaceae > Petasospora > Petasospora euphorbiiphila. The sequence continues at coordinate 399,483 of JAKTUJ010000009.1, read as the reverse complement.
AATGAGGTCCCTTAGCGCGTTGGGTGGCAGACGGTTACGACGGAAACGACGGATACGACAATTCCCAACGGGGCAGTCTGCTCTGCAAAAATGCGTTACCCAGCAGGGAAGGAGCAATGGCCCCATCCGTTAGCACGGGTGGCATCGGTTATACTTTTTGTTGGTTGTGGCTGTTGAGCTCTCAACGGTGATTGGTCAGTTGTCAAACGAGGTGGGAGGAGAACGCTCCCGACGATCGGCGCTGTCACAGCGTCCCAAAAGGGGAATTGCGCCAGCCAGCCAGCCAGCAGTTGCGCGCATAAGTGCATCGCGGCCGTTGCTATGCCCGGGCATTTCTTCCTTTTCCCTTCCGCATGCGGTAATACGCTTCGCAAGAAGGCGTGGGTATTAGCCGTGTTACCCTGGCGACACCACGTATAAGCGCAAGCCACGCAAGTGTCACCACCAAATTTTCGCGGTGCGCAAAAAAGTGAAAATCGACACAATCAACAATAAACACGCGAACCCCAGCGACCAAACACCACAACAACCGCACACTCATCGCACTATCAACAACCACAAGAGGCGCGCCAGCACCAACAATTGAGCTCAGCAGCGACTGCTACAACACTAACACAGCACAAATTCGAGGTACCGCAGGTCAGAGAGCGCTGAATTGCCCTCGTTGTCGTCCGCCCGCCGTTGCCCCCCGCCGCCTCGTCCGCACTATCACGAGGCCTCTAACGCACGCGTGTTTCTATCATACCAGCAGAGCACCAATCCACGCTAGTCGTCAACACCTTCTTATCTGTGTGTTTCCGGCATTGCAGACAGCTTTGAAAGAACATATTCGCTAGTCTGGGCTGTTGACACGTCTTTTCCACTTCACAGGGCGTTGTTTCCATTTGCCGCCGTCCACCAGCAGCCTCACACCTCAACAGCGGCAATTTGCCTGCCACCCCAACAGTCTTCTCTGGGAATAACCTTATCTTCCGTCCTGTGTTAACAGTTCTGATTAAATTTCACCTCAGGTCTCCTCGTCGCTGTCTTTTGGGACTACATTCACACATTTTTTGTTTCAAAGTTTTGTGTCAAGTTACATCCCGTCCCCTTTCTGTTATCAGACTGTAACGTCAGTTTGAGCTACCTCTTTCCGTCATTCCAAACTTACCAAACAATTCACCCATCGTTCACCTGCATTCATACACATCATTGGATACAACTATCCATCTCATTTACGAACAAACACAACAAATATGGCAACGCAAGGAACCATTCAGCAAAGCGCACCCGCTGCTCAGTTGAGCATCAACACAAGCATACCTTCCAACAACTCGTCGCCTGACTCTTCACAGGGGAACGTTGTATTACCCAGTGATCCCGGAAGATCTATGCATGCTTCACCTGTGAATCTGGTGTCCAATTTGAATAACCTCTCACTAGACCACCAGAGCCAACATCAGCAAGAACCACAGCCAACATACACAATAAAGATCAAGAATGTTCCATCTGACATATCTTTAAGAGAAGCATACTGCATCTTTGCATTTGCCAAGGACTTCCTCGGATTGGAGTTGGTGCCTGATTCAAACAGCATGCCGGTTATTTTTGCCAAGTTCCGATCATTGTCCGCTGCATCGACATATTCACAGATTCTTGACTCTAGCCAGATATTTGGCCCAAGTTATCCGTTCTACTTGAAAGCTGAAATTATGGAGACGTCCTTCCAGTTACCACCATCTCTAGCACTTGGTGCTTCTGCAAAGAGACCAAGTGTTGGTAACCAGAGATCCAGGTTCCTTTTCAGTGATCCATTCAGCAATGAACCTATCGTGGAGTCTGTTGAACAGTCTACTACAAGCACAAACGGTCTTGGGAAGTCCCTCTTGTTGATGGAGTCACAGCAGGATGCAAGGGAGTATGATCAGCTCGTTAGGGATCCGTGGTCTCAGCCACCAAGAAGTCAACCAGGAACAGCCTCTTTCAGTGGACCAAGTGCACCATCATCTGCAACATACACAAGCTCTCAACCACAGACGCCGGGTGTTGAATGGGATAGAAGAAGACAAGGTTCAGCATTCTTCAACAATCAATCTCCTCTATTGTCTGGCCAGATGCCTTCAAGTCAGATGCCATCTCAGTTGTCACTGGGTCAACAGCAACAGCAGCAACAACAACATCAACAGCAGCAGCAACAGCAACAGCAACAACAGCAACAGCAACAACAGCAACAGCAACAACAACCACAGCAGCCACAACCACAACAACCGCTTGGTTCTTCTCAATCTGCTCAGTCACTGGGATCGGCACAGATTGCGCCTAATATAATGATGCCTGCTCCTCCTACTTCTACACAAATTGCTCCGCCATTGTGCAATCCACCATCTCAATCATCTCTTTCTAGCTTGCCGCAACCAGTTTCAGCAACACAAGGCTCTATGGCATCATCTAATCAGTCATCTCAGGTGGATCTGACGATACTCGCAAGGGTACCTCCACCTGTAAATCCAGCTGACCAGAACCCACCATGTAACACATTGTATGTGGGGAACTTGCCGCCAGATGCAACTGAAGCTGAACTTCGCCAGTTGTTCTCTCCACAGCGTGGATTCAGACGACTTTCTTTCAGAACAAAACAAGCTAATGGCAATCCACAAGGTCAATCGACCCATTCTCATGGGCCAATGTGTTTTGTCGAGTTTGAAGATGTTGCACATGCCACGAGGGCCCTTGGCGAATTATATGGCAGAACACTACCAAGACCAGGAGGACTTCCTGGGAAAGGCGGTATCAGACTCTCTTTCTCCAAGAACCCATTAGGTGTTAGAGGTCCTGGCCAGAGAAGAACATCTGGGTTCAGTTATCAGGCTGGTTTCAAGAACTGATGATTTTATTGCTTTGGCTTTCTATACTTCTCTATCCACTTGTTTTTTTACATTTTGAACAACCCGCGGGATGTTTTTGTTTTGGACAGTTGCTTCTCATCATCGATCCCTCATTCTTTACTATGAGTCAACATAAACTATGTTGATTCTGCGATATGACTTTGGGAATTTGCAGTTATTTTCTTTGTTTTTCGTGTTTTTCTGTTGGTTTTGTATTTGTCTTTGGCTGTCACTTTTTTTTTCCTCCTGTGTGTTTCTCCTTGTTTGAAAGAACTCTCAGTTTCTCTTTAAGGCGAGCTATCACATTATGGCTTCCCGATGACAGACAGCTAAAATATTTTGATATCACGGTATTTTCTCCTTGTTGAAACACACATTGTTGCATTTTGAGACTCATGTAATTCCGTTCACTCTGGTCTTCTCTGGTTTGATTACAACCCGATATTGACCAGTCACTTGCATGCGCTGTCTCGGGTTTCTCTTTTTCCTCTTCTTTTTTTTTTTTCATTCCTTTCTGTGTGTTTCTTCTCTCCGTTTGTTTTCCGTGTTGGTAATGGTTTCTGCAGTGACGATTTCTTTATCACGGGTTTGAAACTCGTTTGAAACTCTAAGCCACTGCACCTCCTTTCCCTGATGATGCATATCCCGTATATCTATGAACTATGTGCTATATTAATACACTTCTTTATCTTTATTAACAATTGCAATTATTGCCATCTCCTAGTGTTTCCAATTTTGTGACCAAAAACAGCGCGTCTCTTTTCTTTTTTGTGTCACTGCGATTGTGTGGAGCAACATGATGAGCACACCCTGTTGGCACATTACTTTGCCACTAGAAATTGAGGGACGTGTGGCCTATTTAAAACAGCAGTTTCTAGCTTCCACTCAACAGACAGCACACATAATATTACACAAGATATGCCAGGTCCGATTATTGCAGCCCCAACACTTTTTGCCCTTGCCACTGGTGCGATCATTGGCGCAGGAGTCGCAGCCCTTATCTACGAGACGGATCTTGTGGAGGACATCAAACAGGGAATCAAGGAGGGTGTCGAGACATTTATTCAAAAGAGGAAAGAAAGACAGCGTGCATGTTCTGCCATGGTAAGCACTGGAGCTGCTAATGATGACGAAGAATCATTCCAAGAGAGTTCGTCTATGTCAGGCACCTTTGCCACTCAGCATCTACACTTTGGTTCTTCCTCTGATGAAACAGATGAAGAGCAGTCCAAGCATTTGTTAAGAAGACGTTCTCACAGAAAAGGTACTTCATCCAACGACTCATCTTCTTCGAACTCGGGAAGAATGAACAAGCGTGTCAGAGGTCCTGCTGATGAGGGTATTCTGCTTTTCAGAGGTCTGGCTTCATCAGATGAGGAATCATCAGCGTCTCTTGGATCGTACACTGCTACCACCCCAACTATTGGCAGTGCTGAGGAGGAAGCAGAGCTTAGTACTGCTGATAGTGAGTCTAATTTCAGTGACCCTGTGGTTGTAGATTTTACCTCTGAGGATGAACTTGAACAGGAGCAAGAACCATCTTCATCTGTCTCGACCATCAAGCAAACTCCACAATTGAACTGATCATTGGCCCTCATGATTCATAGTTCGGAATGGGTTGGGTTATTTTCTAAATTCCAGTATGATCGAGGTGGTTGTTCATTTGAGGGTTCGGTAAACGTTATTAAGTTGTGGGGTTGTTTCTTCAGTTCTGAAGCACGTGTGCTTTCTTTCTTTCTCTATAACAAATATTACATTACATTTATATCTTACACTACTATCTGATAATGTCCATAGTCGTAAACAAAGATTCATAAGAAAAAAATTCTTTTTGGTGGCCCAAAGGCATTAGAAAATTAGTGTTAGGAAAATATTGTAAGAATCACAATCAGTAAGAACACAACCAAAAAAACCAGGGCGATACAACTCCATTTCCCCTTCTGCTTCTGATAGTTGTCAGCCCTAACCAATTCTTGTTGTGCATTCTGCGCATTGTTGGCCAAGTTTGTCATGTTGTTCTCCACAGTATCGACATGCTGGCCTTGTTGCTGTACCAAGAATCCCAACTGTTTGTAGATGGAGTTGATCTCTTCAACACCACCATGGATCTTCTTGATCTCGTTCGCTCTCTCTTCCGCAAGAACAGCATGAAGGTCCAAATCTTGCTGAGCAATTGTATACCGTTGTTGTTGCTGTTGCTGTTGCTGCTGTTGTTGCATTAAAGGTGTTTGTTCAGTTGGTGGAGAGGCTAGGGCGGACTCGTCGCTGAGTGTAGTCTTGTTGGCAATGCGATCATTAAGGATAATAGAGCTCTTTCGATCTGTGTAGACTCTCTTCAAATGGCTGTAGTTATTCTTGATACTTTCAAACTCTTTTCGGAGCTTCTCCTCACTGAATTTGTCTTCTGAGTTGGCACCAGCATTACTAGAGACAAGATGAGAGATGTCATTAATAAGGTGTTCCAGCTGTGTCTTGTAGTCGTTCAACTCCGTCATACGAACATCCTCGATCGTTTTCCGAAGCTTGACGCTGTCTCTTTTAGTGCCCATTTGCTGTATAAGTCTTTCAAATCCATTAACCCCATTGGCAAAGTCTGTCAAGAGATTAGAGGCCTTGGTGATGATGAGACCCATTTTGGTCTCTCCAGATTCTGTCGCCATTGGCGGCGATCCCCCTTGCGCCTCGAGATCAACTGCAAATGACATATTCGCTTCAATGATCAAATACCAAGGACCCTTCTTAGTTATAAAGAAATCCTTCCCAACTCCCGAAATAAGAGAAGTCGTTGTTATCGCATCTCTTAAGTGCTCCAATGTGCCAGCCACATATCGGTCCCCGCGCTACCACCCGAACACCTCTAAAATTGACGTAAGTTCTGATGTAAGCAATCCAAGTGGTAGAGACACTCACACGCAGACGCGTCAGACACGCGTAGCTGTTGAAGGGGGAGGGATGACGCGTCTGGGAAAGAATGGCGGTGGGACATGTGAGACGCGTAGAATTGTAATTGGCACTTATATCTGCAAACACAACCAGTAACTACGCCCTCTAACGACCGACTGGTTACACCGCTAAGAGGCAACGATGGCCAAGGCTGACAAACTCAGGGCCCTGCGAGAGGCCAGAAAGGCCGGTACGAGTAAACATGTCCAACAGGACAGCGAGCCAGAGGACATCTACGACCTTGTTGACGAAGACAAGTACAGGGAGAAGAGACGTGAAGACATGCTGAGAGACGACTTTGTGATTGACGATAATGGTGAAGGATACGTCGACACCGGTGTCGATGAGTGGGATGGTAAGAGACATCAGTACTACTCAGATGAAGACGACGATATGAGGGGCAAGAAGCAATCCAAGAAATCCAAGAAACCAGTTCCAGTGAAGAAATCAGCACCAATCAACAACTTCTTCAAGACAAGTGCTGCTACAGTGGCTGCTCCAAAGAAGAAAGTTGTCAATGCCGATTTCGATGATATTCTTGGTGATTTTGCTGCTCCAGTTAAGAAGACTTCAACAAGCATGTTCAACTCAGCTGCAAAGTCAACACCGTTGTTCAATTCCACCAACAGAGTCAATAATGCGTTCCTCAGTAAGTCATCATCATCCTCTGTCAAGAAGTCTACATTAAATCTCCGCAAATCAGAGAAGTCAAAGGTCGAGTTTGATGACTTCGATTTGGATATTAGCGCTGATGCATCGTTTGAGAACCTCTATTCATCACCAACAAGACATACACAGAAGAGAAAAGTGCCAACACAGCCGCCTGAGAAGTCACCTGAGCCTGCTAAGGAAGAGGCATCAGCAACTGTTGAAGAAGATCTCGATGAGGACTCTGAGGACGAAGTTGTGGTTATCAAGAGACCAAGAGTGTCTACCGCTGCTGTTGACAGATCTATCACCATGACTGCTGCAAGGGCTGCTGAGACTAAGAAGGAAACACAATCAAGCTCGCCTCCTTCTTCGCCAACGCTAGCGGAAAACTTATCCATGAGTAACACCGATAAGATTACAAAAGAGTTGGTCGCCGGTGAGTCTGATGATGGCACTTTCAAGATGTATTGGTTGGACTACATTGAGCTGGATAACTCGTTGATTCTTTTCGGTAAAATATTGACTACAGATAATCAATATGTTTCCGGTATGGTGCAAATCACAAACTTTAACAGAGAACTCTACTTCCTTCCAAGAGACTTTAGAAGAGTGGATGGCGAAGATACAGATGAGGCTATCACTGCTATGGATGTCCATGCCGAAATTGCGCCATTGATTATGGGTAAGTTTGGGTTGGACTCGTTGAAAGCTAAGCCTGAGAAGAAGAAATATGCATTTGAAAAGCCAGGTATTCCAAAAGAGAAGGAGTACTTGAAGCTCCTGCTTCCATTCCAACCACCAAAGAATGCTAGAATAACCCTACCAGCAGATCTGGAAGGTGAAACCTTCTCACATGTGTTTGGTACAAATGCAAATGTCTTTGAAACTTTTGTCTTACAAAGAAACGTTATGGGTCCATGTTGGTTGGAGATAAAGAATGGTGACTTTAATGCCATCAAGAACGCATCTCATTGTAAAGTGGAGGTACAGGTTACGAACCCAAACTTTGTGACTCCAATTGAGAAGAATACACCAGAGTTCAAGATCACTCCACCTCCTTTGACATCATGTTCTATCACGGTTTTAACCAAGATGAATCAAAAGGAGAACAAGCAGGAGGTTGTTGCTGTTACACTTTCCACCTACAAGAACTTGCCACAAGATGCACCAGTACCTGATGACTTGACACCAACGGAGCAGATCACTTTGACGCGGCCAATTGGTATGTCTCTACCGCCAGGTCTGAAACCAATGGCTGACCAAAACAAACTTCCATTAAGAATCTTCAACAATGAAAAGACAATGCTTAACTGTCTTGCTGCTTTGGTAAAAGTCGCTGACCCTGATGTCTTTATCGGTCACAGATTGGAGAACATTTCATTTGATATCTTGATGCATCGTATGCATGATCTCAAGGTGACTACTTTCTCCAACTTTGGTCGTCTTTCAAGAAGGGAATGGCCAGATCGTTTCGGCAAGAACAACAGTTACAACAACAGCTTTATCCTCCGTGAGATCTTTTCTGGAAGATTGATGTGTGACATTGCCAACGAAATGGGTCAATCGTTGACTTCAAAATGTCAGTCTTGGGAGTTGCCAGAGATGTATGAAGTGGTTTGCAAGAAGAAATACATACCATTGGAGTTCAACTTGAACAACCCACAGTTCCAAGAGGATGCTGGCAAATTTTTGATGGTTTTGAAACAGAACAGGGACAATTCCTTGATCACTGCTGAAATCGCATTCAGTATCCAGATCTTGTCCTTGTCAAAGCAATTGACTAATTTAGCTGGTAACGCCTGGAGTCATACACTTGGTGGAACAAGAGCCGGTCGTAATGAGTATATTCTCTTGCATGAATTTACGAGAAATGGTTATATCGTTCCAGACAAGGAAACGAAGAAATCCAGGATGCAACAACAAGAAGCTTTGCAACAACAAGTGCAGCAGAACAATGATGGAGAAGAGCAGCATACTTCTGCTGGTTCCAAGAAGGCAAAGTATCAGGGTGGTTTGGTGTTTGAACCTGAGAAGGGGTTGCATAAGAACTACGTACTGGTTATGGACTTCAACTCTTTGTATCCATCCATTATCCAGGAGTTCAACATTTGTTTCACTACTGTGGAGAGAGATCTGATCAACATTGACAACCTACCGGAAGTGCCACCATCTAATATCAGCCAAGGTGTGCTGCCAAGATTGTTGAACACTTTGGTTTCCCGTCGTCGTGAAGTGAAGAAGTTGCTCAAAGATCCAAGTTCCACGCCAGTTGAGAGAGCCCAATATGATATCAAACAGCAAGCTTTGAAGTTGACTGCCAACTCGATGTATGGTTGTTTGGGTTATGTTAACTCCAGATTCTATGCCCAGCCTTTGGCCATGCTGGTTACGAACAAGGGTAGAGAGATTCTCATGGACACGAGACAGCTTGCCGAAAGTATTGGACTCAGAGTTGTTTACGGTGATACTGATTCCGTTATGATTGATACTGGTTGCGACAGTTTCAAGGATGCAATCAAGATTGGTGAAGACTTCAAGATGAAGGTCAATGAGAGATATAGATTGCTGGAAATCGACATTGATAACGTCTTTAGAAAGTTGCTTCTCCATGCTAAGAAGAAATATGCTGCTATGAATGTCACATTTGACAAAGCCGGTAATGAAGTTCATACTTTGGAAGTTAAAGGTTTGGATATGAAGCGTCGTGAATACTGTCCATTATCCAAGGAAGTTTCGGAGCACGTTTTGAACAAGATTCTTAGTGATGAAGAGCCAGAAGATGCATTAAATGAAGTCTACGAGTACTTGGAAGACATAACCAAGAAGGTTAAGGGCAATGAGATTGTTCCTGTCAAGTTTAAGATCAATACCAAGTTGTCAAAAGATCCATCAGCTTACCCCGGTGGTAAGAATATGCCAGCTGTTCAAGTTGCTTTGAGATTGAGGGATCAGGGCAGAGTGATTAATGCTGGGTCTGTTATCACTTTTGTTGTTACTGAAGGCGAAGGTAATTCACCAGCAGAAAGAGCCAGAGCGTTAACTGAGTTGATGGCTAAGAACTCAGACTTGAAACCGGATCCAAAGTACTACTTAGAAAAGCAGATCTTGGCACCAGTTGAAAGACTGCTTGATCGTATTGAAGGTGTTGATCTTGCCAGATTATCCGAATGTTTGGGTATTGAATACAGACATAGAGGTAACCAGGGTCGCTCGAACAATGCTGGTGATATTTTGCAACCATTAGAGTCTACGATTTCTGATGCTGAGAGATTCAAAGCTGCTCATGCGCTGACGCTCCGCTGCAACTGTGGATCATGTTTCACATTTGGTGGTATCACCGCATCCAATGACTATCTGATGACTTTTAACGGTATCCAGTGCAAGAAGTGTTCTAGTAACTTGAGCTGTTTGCAAGTGTCCACTCAACTTGAATATGCCATCAGAGGATTCATCTCTCTGTACTACCAAGGCGTTTTGATGTGTGATGATTCCACATGTGGCCTAACAACGAAGCAGGTGTCTGTCTACGGTAAGAGATGCCTGAACCATGGATGTAAAGGTGTCATGAGATACAGCTACAGTGATAAAGAGCTCTACAACCAACTGCTCTACTTTGACTCCCTCTTTGATATTGAGAAGAACAAGTCACAAAAAGTGAAGCCATTGTATGAGAGTGATGACAAGTCGAAGCCCGTGGCAATGATCAAGGGCCAGATTGACGCCTTGAGCGAACAGAACCGTGACTTGTTTGAGATACAGAAAGGAGTGGTGCAGAAGTACCTGAGTGACTGTGGGCGTCGGTACGTGAACATGGCAAGCATTTTCGACTTCATGAAGTGAAGTCATCCCTATAGTGTAATATTATTATTTTTAGATCATTGTTTATAATGGCAATGTAGTACAATCTATGATACGAGTTTGAAACAGAAAGGGAATTTGGAGGGCGGAGCTTGACTTGGCTTGTTCGATCCCACATATCTCTGCAGCCTACCCGTGCTAAATTACCTGAAGTGACTCTCTAGGCAACCAGAGAGACCAAGATTAGACGGAGAAGATATATTTATGTAGGAGTATCAGCACAATTCCATATTGTATACACGACAATCGCCTTTCCTTCAATCTCATGCAAGTTCAACGTTGATCCTCCCACAGCGTGAGGCTAACAAAGCTCGCAACACGTTGCAATGCCACAAGATTTCAAAAAAAAAGCGTATTAAACAAAGCCAAGAGAAAGAGGGTAAGACCATGCATAGAATCACACGAGCACTCGAGAGAACCCCCTGCTGGATCATTTACCCCATGGCCCATAGCCACAAATAAGCCACCAAGCCTGCTCCATAAATAGAACGGCGGAGGGCTGAGCTCTGCCAGGCGGCGCAGGTCGGCGCAGCGCCGGCATGCAAAAAGATCTCCGGGCAAACGCCGACTCGCCGACGCGTCTTGCTCGAGTTTCAGATCTCAGATATAAAGCTGGGCCATTGGCCAGGTCTTTTGGAGTATATTCCAGGTGTTACTTCTCTATCTCCACTCTGAAACAATCTCGAAACAAACTAGGAACAGTCCACACAAAAACACATACAAACATCATGCTGATCCCGACGAAAACTACAGATCTGGACATTTCTCCCTCTAAGCTGCTAATGGCTCGTGCTTTCACATCGGACGTCGTCTCCACTGCCAAATCCTTTAAATCTTGGGACACATGTATGGACAATAAGACTTGCAAAATTGTTGCCATTGTCGGTATCTGTGTTGCTGCTATTGTCCTTATCTGGATCATCGGTGGGTTACTCCGCTGCTTCTGCATGGGTGTCTCCGGCATCTGTGAAGCCATTTGCTGCTGTTGTCTCTGCTGTAGAAAGAGAGGTCGTTCAAGAGACATTGGAGACCAGTCATCTACACAGAATCCATTCATTCCGCAAGGTCAGCAAAACTATTACGCCTCACCCCCGCAACAGTTCCATTATGGTCCAGGTACGGTGAGTGACGAGTATCGTGGTGGGTACGCTGAAAAGGACTATGGTGCAAGAAAGAACAACTACTAGTTCTTGAATAGAAATGATGACTCTGGAAAATGACACTCGCTTATGACTATTTTTTTTAATTTTTTATCACCTGTTTACTCTGCATCATGCATACTACTACTTCTCTGATGACCATCCTAGTACAGCCAACTACGTGCTTGTAAAAATAATCATTTACTGTAACCTACATAGTACGTGACATGATAATTTTCCATAATCGTGGATTTCATGTATCTATATAACCTGAATGTAGTTCCAATCACTTTGAGAGTGATACTCTGATGTCGTGAACGGTATTGATCAAAGACTGGTTCAAGTTCTCACCAGTGTGCTCAACAAATTTCTCTGCCTCAATCGCACTCTCTTTTAACGATCTCTGTGCCTGTAATAAGCCTGGGTATTGCTGGGCTTCCCAGTTCTTGATGCTATTGACAGTGTTGTCAAATGTTCTAGGCAAAAACATCTTGAAGCCGGCAATACCGAACAGAACTGGTGTAAAGAATCTGATAGGTAATGACTTTCTGTTGACCAATATAGAGCCTGAAAGCATGAATGTGAGTCCGTAGATGAAAGAAGGAAGGAACTCGTCCTTTGGGTCGTACACCGAGGTTACTGTGGAGAAAAAGTTATTCCACTCGTTGCAAGCTGCAGATTTGATATTTCTGTACTCAGCATCAATAAGGTTCAACTGCTCAATGATTGTAGTGCGTACACCATGCAAATTTTTTTCAAGGAAGTTAGATGTGTTAATCTTGAACCCATCCACGTACTTGGTAACGACAGTCTCATCCTTCTGCACCGTCTTAGAGACCTGCTCAACAGCATTCTCAATGTTTGTGGTATCAGAGATCACTTGCTCTGTCTCTGGTATTATCGTTGAAAGCGAAAGATCATCTTCCTTTTGGTAGAAGGATCTCGAAGGTTTTGTGTCGTTCATTGCCCTTGGGATTGACAACGCTGTGAGTCCGGCGACCACTGGCAACCCAATCTGCACCCAAATTGTCAGTTCATAAGTTCATATAATGCAAATGGATATAACATACTCTTGCAACACTAGACAATGACATTGTACTTAGCTGATAATCACACCTCTTCGTCGTCATCCACACAGAACCATCCAGCCCAATCAATTTGTGGTGAAAACAAGTTCGCGGTCGATGTGCGCAAACCGATTGATACACACCCGTACACCAGAAGTACAGCATTATTCTACAACTTCATATAACATCACATTGCCTAACTCATTTATGCGTTGTTTTATTGAGTATGCTCTCTTTAGACCTTGACCCACATTCTCCAGCGTACGATGTAATATCTGGATGTCGCCCATGAACTCAGACCAACCAATGACACAAGGGAGCAGTATATGACAAAGTTGTTGTACTTTGAGATCTTTGTACCATTACCAATAATTGCACCAGCAATGGGCACAGATACCAAGTTTCCAAATGCAACGACGAAATACATGGTGGAAAATCTTGTTCCAAACTGAGCTGTCTTGCAAATCTGTGACAAACAGACGGGTGTCAAGGAAAAAATGGAACTCGTGAAGAAACTGAACGTCATTGCAAATGCATAAAGAGCCGAATGGTTCTTTCCAAATGGCAACCAAATGGCAAGGCAGAGAATTGTAGCGACTATACTTGTGCTTATCATCACATTGAATCTGCCATACTTGTCAGCGATGATGTTGGGGATGAATCTTCCAGCTACGCCCACAACGTTCATGAGCGTAACAAGCAAATATGCACTATCCTCACTGATACCCTGAGCAAGCGCATAATCTGGGAGATAAGTCAAGGAAGTGGTAAGAGACATCTCTGAGAACAGGATCGCTATCACACAGAACAGAAATCTAAAGTCTCTGAATGCCTTGAAGTCAATTGAGCTCGTGAAATAAGTCAATAGTTGTGTCTTAAGCGGCATCTTCTTATACTCTTCATCCTTGGGTAATCTCTCTCTTGTTAGGGCGATTGAAGATGCAAGAAGGAATGTACAAATGAATGCCAAAACCCTGATGGCCCATTTATAACCAAGGCTAATGAATAACTTGCGCAGCATGATCGGGATGAAGATACCACCGACACTTCCCCCAATAGTTGCTAACCCCGTCGCCAAAGCTCTCTTCTTAAAGAAGAAATGAGAAATAACACCAATGAGTGGTGTCATGTTCAGTGCAGTACCAAGTCCAACGCATACACCAAAGGATAAGATAAATTGATACACGTTAGTACACTCAGCGGTAGTGAAGAGACCGACGGAGTACAGTATTGTACCAGCTGTCATTGGGAAGATGCGGCCCATGCGATCGAACAGTGTTCCGCTAAGAACAGAACCTGCTGTGGCTATTGCCAAGTATATCGAGAAAATCCAGCCAGTGACAGAGCTCTCGACTCCACTGAGCTGGTTTGATGAAATGTATGTCTGGATTGAACCAATTGAGTTCAGTAAGCCAAACACAGGAATAAGACCGACAAATGAACCCAAGACAACAGTCCATGCTTGAATCCCACCATCAGGGAATTCAGTCTCATCCTCGATACTGTCAAGATCAGACTGCAGTGTACTTGATCCAGAGAAAATGTTCTTAATCCGCAGGTTTTCATCCTGTTCTTTCAGTTGAAATCCGGTGGTGGATGTTTGCTGTGCTTTCAGTTGGCTTGATGTCCCAGCCCTTACCTCATTAGTCGGTGTCACCAGTGATGTATCTTTCTTCTTTGCCATGATGGGGAAAGGGGCCTGCCGGGTGTATAAGACGGATGTAAGATTTGTTAAGAAGCAAGAATGAAGAATGAAGTCACGTTCGTTGAAAGGGTGGTCAACGCTCGGTATCTGCAATAACGGATCGGGGCTCAGACTTCAGCTACAACTGCTGCAGTTGAAATCTCCAGTTATAAAGATCATCGAGTGGTCTTCGAAGCTTTTTAGGGAAAAACTCTGATGTCTCGGGTACTTTTGTAGATGAATCGCCCGCTTATAACCGTAGTTAACCGCCGCTACCATTGTTGTGGATGCTTATGTAAGTAAGGCTCTTGTAAGTATACAAACATCTACCGTATTAATACCCTTGCCTGACCTTTTCATGATTCTTCAGGGAATTTCCTCGGTCAGAAACCTTGAATTTCTTTTTGGTAATGATTTATTTCGGTGTATTGAACGTTCAGAAGGAGTTTGGGTCAGAAGTCTGTGATTATAAGTCGCACAAGACACATACAACATACAACATACAACGTTAAGGAGTTGTTTGAAACACGGATTTCAGGAACAAGTCTACTGTTTCGAGTCATTTAATAACATCATTAACTATATAGTACACGGATCATATCATATACCATCTATGGTCCTTTAAGTTAGAAAGAGAGAAAAAAGCAATTCTTTCTAGCAGAATCTACCATGACACTCTCTTTTCGTGTTCCAACTTCCGCTTTCCCCTTCACCCCTTTTTGAAAGAATGAGTAATATGCTCATTCATCATCCTTGTATAAATGGGCACTCAGTGCTTTATTAAGGGCAAACATTGTGGTCTTCTTTCCAAAGATTTCCGACATCTTATCGTCACAGATGATCTCCCTCTTGTCTAGTGGATTTTGCAAATCATGTGCCTTGATATAGTCCCATACCTGCTTGACGACTTGTGTACGTGGTAATCTTGATACACCAAGGAGATCCTGGAGCTTTGGGCTCAGATTGAGCTCCAGTGATGAGATGGATGTGCTATTTGGATTTGCCGGTGCACGTCTCTTCTTCTTTGTTGCCTTAACTGCACCAGCTTTGCGCCTACCACCTCTCCCTTCGTCCTGTAGTTGGGCTGCAAGTTTGGCATCTTCTTGCTCCATCTTTCTTTTCTTTCTCATCTCTTCCATCTCTTTGAGTCTTTCCCTCTCATCCATCAACCAGTGATACCTCTCCAGTATGAGTTCATTGATCTCTTTCTTGTCATCTTCGAAGTCCACCAAGAAGAGCTCCTGTAATGCCCTTCTGATTCGCTTCACAGACACTTGCTCGATATCTGCAACACTCAAGATTGCCTGATGATTCATTAGTATATGTGGTCAAAGTCTGATGATTGCGAAAAGAGCAGAAGAGAGATTGGTTAAGAAGCGTGTCCATCACTACTCTCATACTCAAGAAACATACATCAATTGTGGGACGATACGTCTCCTCGTCAAACTGCACCATCCTATTACTTTATCCCGGTAACCTTTACTGTGCACAACGCTCGGATGCACAGCTAAAGATGGTTCGTCCTGGTGGGTTTTCCCATTGATTTGAATATGTTGCGCGGAACAAATTTCAAACAGGTTAAAAAAAAATTTTGGCAGCTCATCTCTCTCACAACGAGCTTTTCCCTGATGAGCTCTTCAATATCCACTTCTGAGACAATTCCAAACATGTCAGGAAAGGAGTTCAAGCCGGTAACTGTGGAGAAGCCAATTCCCGTGACGTATGACCTCGGTAATCTCGCCGTTTTCGACACAAATGCTCTTGAGACGGTGAAACTGTCATCCAACAACCCTGATCGTGAGGATTACCTCAAATCCATCGCCAGAGACAACACACAGCTCCTGATTAACCAGATTTTGTCCCTTCCTATTAAGACTACGACTGAGAGTGCAGGTTCAAATGGCCAATCATCAAGCATAACGCTCGTTCAGCTACCGGAGCCAACGACAGAGCTGCCAAGAGAGAAGCCACTACCTAAGGAGAAAGAGCCAACCAAATGGGAGCTCTTTGCGGCAAAGAAGGGTATCCAGGCCAAAGCCAAAACAGGGAAGATGGTTTACGACGAGGCCTCAGGGGAGTGGGTGCCAAAATGGGGTTACAAGGGGAAAAATAAGTCCTTGGACGACCAATGGCTTGTGGAAGTTGATGAAAAGACTGCTGGTACTTCTGATGAATTGATTGATCCAAGAACATTGAACAGAGCTGAAAGAAAGAGACTTGTTAAGAAGAACGAGTTGCAGCAGAAGCGTAATTTGCAAGGCAAATGATTTATGAAAAGACTTACTTTTCACAACTGCATTATTTCACGAACTTCAAAAAGTGCTTCCTCCTCTGATGACAAAGCTGGAGGCCAAAGTCACTTTGTACCATATATCTGTTTCACTGTCTCTACTTTTAATGTTATGAACTGCATTTATTCTAAACACCGAATAGCCTTCTGACAACCCTACTTGAAGAGATTCTGATCTGTGGACCACCTGGGTATGGTGACTGTACACACATATCCCTCAATGCTAACTTTATGCTGTGCTTGGAGTTTGAATACAACTCGATCACATCGAAATTATCTCCAAGTTTCAAATGGCCTTCCTTCAACTGAGTATTGTAGTGTTCCAAGACTGGTGTACCAGCCATCATTTTAAGCCAGTTTTGAATCAAGGAAACGTAGAGCAGCGAGATGTAGTGAATAAAGGATCTCAAATTTTCTAACAAAATAGGAAGCTCCTCCTTTATTTGGTTCTCGATAATCACGTACTCTTGTGCAGCAAACTTTGATTCTTCTCCCACCTCTCTTTGGCCTGGACTTTGCAGATAACGAACATAGGCGTCCCTGTTAGAATTGTGTTTCTTGATTTTCTGCTTTACAGCATCACAGTTGTCCAAAACCATATCAATAGCATTGATTACTCTCCCGCTTATCTGAGTGGTTAGAATCCTTGTTTGTGTATGTTGCTCCTGTAGTTTCTCTGCATAGCTGGAATAAATAGACTCGATGTAGCACTCATCTATTTGGGTATCATCATCCGCCATTAATACTCTCCACTTCTCTGTAAGGTTCATCTGGTATTCAACTGTCTTTATCAATGGATGTTCAGACTCCTTCATCTCTTCTCTTAATTTCCGGAGATCCTGATAGAGGGCTCTGAATTCTTTAACAATTTCCGCATACTCCTGTTTGGTCTCTTTGTACTGGAGAACCGCTCTATCTTGGCGATAGTTCATCTCTTCAGGGTGATTATCCAAACTTTCGTGGGTCTGCGCTCTTATGCCTTCCTTCTCAGGTGGCATGGAAAGGTCATAGTTCAATGTATCAAGAAGCTGTTCCAAGTATGACTTTGCGTCGTAGATATTCTCCACATATTCGTAAGATATCTCTTCTGAATTCTCAAGCAGTTCATCAATCATTATCAAGAATTTTTGCAGTCTTTGTATTGGCATAAGGAGCAAAGCTTCAAGTGTGGGACAATCTGTTTTCGATCTGGCCAGGATAGCACATTCTTCGAGCCACCTGCTCACCTTTGCATTCTTTGTGGTACACTGTTTCAATTCTTCCATTTGAGCCCTGTGGTTTTTGAAATAGGAAGAATAGGCAATGTTTGCCCTTATAAAGTAGTTCTTCAAGTGGTCTCCAATATCAACTCTATGTACGTCCACCAATTCAAAATGTTCACTAATATCGAACTCCAAGTATCCAGGACAGCATTGGCTCATGGTTTCGGTAAAGTGTCGAGTAAACAGACCACTCAAATCAGTGATGGTCTCCATGTTGCTGAAGATAACGGCTTCTTCTTTACTTGTCAGGATATTTCTGTTCCTTTTAGAACTTTGCAATGTATCCCTATAGATGGATGTCACAATATTGAGATCATCATGGTACTTGGTCTCCGTAATCGCCAATTCCTTGAGTGCACTCCTGTACCTCTTCATTTCTGCCGAAACACTCTTAGCAACGTCATCAGAGTGTTTATTGTAGTTTGCGTCAACGTGACCAATCTTGTCAAAGCCCTTGGAAAAGACTTCTACCTTGATGGGTGAATCCACTTTCTTTTTTCCCAATGAGTCGAGTCTTGGTGGGAGGTTTATTGTGATTTCGTTAAGTCTGCGCTTGGCTCTTCTTTGTATATCACCAATAGCCTCATTACCGTCTTCTCCTCGAGTCTTATACCACAGTGAATCTGCATAAGGATTACCTGTGTCATATAACTTCGGCTTTTCATCTTTCTGTGGATAGATAAAACTAGACGTGGGCTCGGTGCTGGCGATGCTGCACCTGGAGAGAATGGAGCTGTACATGGAAGAAGCATCTGAAGGATTGTGTGAATGGAGAACGCCCATTTTGCTGAGATATTTGTGGGTATACAGGGATAGCACTGTTCGGTTTCTTGAATAAATGGGATTCCATGGTTCTTATAAGTCTGGAGGTGATATTGCGCAAACCAGTGGAGTCCACATAGTAACTACCAGATGTGTCAGATCTGTGTTTCATCATCGTTCGGCTCGCAACAACCAGCTTAGAACATTCTGTGCGGGAAGTAAAGGGGCCTTAGAGATGAAATTAAGGTTTTATTCCCAGTTATGAACAGTTCTGATAAACAATCTAGAACTTTGTTGCGCTTTCATTTGTTCGGTTGTTTATCGTTGCCTCTCGTTGTGGCCGGGCCCTTCGGTTTTCGTGTTGTTGATTGTTAGCGCCAACTCGGTGATTAGCGGGTTTTACCTCCCTCTTAACTGGATCACCAACACAGAGTAAAACAAAAGAGATCACAATCAACGGCGGCTTTCCATTATGAGTCTTTCATTTTCCAGATCAGCTGTTGAGAGCCCATTCTCCAGATTTCGCTCAGCAGGACCTGCTGCCAGTGCCACAGTCACAGCGCCAGTAACCGCTGGACGGCTCCCTGAACGCGTCGTCTGCTCGCTCTACGACACTGGAAGAATGGACTCTCCTGTTGGAGTCTGCTTTGTCCATTTCTCTACAGGGAGGGTCTCTTTGAGCACAATCTGGGATTCTCAGACATATGTGCGTACTTTCCATAAGATCGCTGTTCATGAGCCCTCTGAGATTGTCCTTGCCGCCAAGGAGAGCAAGTTGCACGCCATCTTGAAGGTCAACGTGGGAAAGGAGGTGAAGATCACAAGTCTGGAAAAGAGGTGGTTTGCATCTGATAGTGGCGTTTCGGTCTTGAAGACTTTTTCTTTTCCAAAAGGTGTCAATTACCTCGTCAAGGAACTCCAAGACCAACCGGCTGCCCTTGCCGCCTTGGCTGGGGCCTTCCATTACATATCGACACACTCTCGAACCAGCGTGTTCTACGATCACTGGAGAATCAAGTATGAAAGCTTGGAGAGTTTCTCAAACATGGATGTACAAACAGCATCTTCTTTGAATCTTGTGGCTAATTCGTTAGACAAGTCCGGCCTCTCAGTCTTCAAGTTTCTTAACTCCACTCTAACTAAAATGGGGGAAAGAGCGCTCAAGACAAATCTTCTCCAACCGCTCACAGATAGAGAGAGCATAGAGGAAAGACTTAAGGTTGTCAAGGAACTCACTGAAAGTTCTGATCTATTATCAAACTTACGATCTGAACTCAAAGGTCTTCAAGATCTAGATCAGCTTTTTGCGTTGCTTCTTCTCTCAAGAGACCAGTCTTCTGTGAGCAATTCAGTACAAAAAGTGAATGATGTGATATTGGTCAAGCAAGCGGTGACCATATCAGAGAATATTGGGAATCTCCTCAAAGGCTGTACTTCACCTTTGCTCGTACAAATCAGAGATATTTGCCAACATGAAGCTATAACCCAAGTAAAAGCACATATTGACGAATGCATCAATGAGGATTGTGCCTGGGAATCAGGAACATTGGATCTCAAGAACCAGCAGTGCTATGCTGTAAGGGCAGGAACAAATGATCTTCTTGATGTATCACGTCAAATATACAAAGCAGTCATAGATGAGGTTTTCAATATTGTTAAAACACTAGGGGAGGAATACAAACTTGATTTGGAACAAAGCTATAACAACAAGCGTGGCTTCTACATCAAAATCCTTGATTATAAGTTGTTACCTGAAATTCCAGAAATATTCATTAACAGAGCAGAGAAGAAGCATTTTCTTGAGTGTACAACACTAGACATATTGAAGTGCAACGCAAGATTGGACGACACAAGCAATGAAATTCTAACTATCAGCAATGAAGTCGTTGAATCTCTAATCCTTCAAGTGACCGAATTCCTACCAGTGCTTTTTATGGTGGCAGAAGCTCTTGGAACGCTTGATCTTCTTCAGAGCTTTGCATTTAATGCAGTAAAGTATAATTATGTTTGTCCAGAATTTTCTGGTTCATTGACGCTCAAAGCCAGCAGACATCCAGTGTTGGAAACTTTACTCCCAAACTTCATCCCCAATGACGTCTGTTGCATCGATAACGTTTCAAGATTTCAAATCATAACTGGAGTCAACATGAGCGGAAAGTCTGTTTACTTGCGTCAAGTGGCATTGCTCTCTATCATGGCACAGATGGGTTCTTTTGTTCCAGCGGACTATGCAAGTTTCAAGATATTTGAATGCTTCCGTGCCAGAATCTCAGTTGATCCAGCTGTAACAAACGCCTCTTCCTTCGCTACTGAGATGAGTGAGATGGTTTGCATTCTAGAGGATATTAATGAACACAGTCTTTTGATAATTGATGAGTTGGGGAGAGGATCCAGTATCAACGATGCATTTGCTATTACCCTCTCCATTTTTGAGCACTTGATTGAGACAGGCGCCATAGTGTTCACATCCACTCACTTCCATGAGATATCTTCAATTCTTGGTACACACCAGGGAGTATGTCAAAAACACATGAATGCTAATATTTCTGATGAGAGTGGTGCAATCACCATGAATTATTGCATAGAAAATGGTGTAACTGAGGCCAGACGGTATGGTCTCAAGATGGCAAGAAACTTCTTCTCGAAGGAAACCATCATACGCGCCAATGAGATCTCCAATGCGCTTGAGGGTATCTCAAGAGAACATAAGAAAGAGGAAGAACGGGCCAATAAGGACAAGAGGTTTCTCAACTTGGTAGCGGTCCTTCAATATGTTCTGAACAGCCCCGACATCAGTGCCTCCTTGCTCCGGGACATTCAAGATGAGTTTTTGAATTAGCCATCTCTATGTGTCCATGCTTAAGATTAGTCGCTAGATGTTGCGTTTCTTCTGTAGACCCACCGAAGATCTGAGTTCATCATAAAACAACATTCTCCATGCTTTGAATTTGTGAATGCTTGAAGGTTTGAAAAAGGCATCCATTTGCGTGTGTTTTGTACCATTCATCGTATGTGGATCAATACCGTTGACCTTACAATACACTTTTCTCACAAACCTATGAAAAGCCGGACTTTGCATTAGCTAAAGCAGGTTCGTTAGTAATGTCTCTCGGTGTTTGGAAAGACTGATACTGACCTTTCTGTAGAGCAACTCTTCCAATGTGTGAGGTGGCATCTTTTTTTTGATATTGATTGATTCAGATTAAAAGCTGGTATAACTGTAGATTTATCAAGCCACTGAGAAGTAAGAGTTTTTGCAACTGTTAGCCATGGGAGTAATTGGTATAAAATTGGTATTTATTACCTATTGAGCGAAGACGCAGACTCCTGCGTTAATTGCCCTTACGAAAATGGCAGAATCCACTAAAGCTGATACCAATGGACAGTATCCAGTCTTTTTAGAACACAGAATACTGATTTCTTTGTTTAGAGTCCTCTACAAGCTCCCAGGTTGCAGCTATGGCTAAATTTGCCAACTGAGTGGATTATGGAAGAATTTACAAACTCAGGACATCTCTTTCATCGTTAATTCAGATCACAACACAATAAAATAATTCTGGAATTCTCCTTTCTCTCTGAATTTTAGATACTGCTACACTAAGCTAACGTGATCGTGTTTAATATTGCCTATCGGAAGTAACTCATGTGGATAAACCCTCGTTAAGCCTCTAATGGTGCTGAAGGGGAAGTAAGTATGGATGTCCGGGTGTTACCGCATGATCGCGTCAGCACGACAGTCGAGCGCTTCTATTGGCCAAGCTCTAAAGGTGGTGTTGTATTTCGTAAGTTCTCAACATGTGTTGCAATAAATAGAATAAATATGCGAATAAATAAAGAGTAAAACGGGACTTTGTAGATGGCCAATTATTCCACTTTTACTCTGCCTTGGCGGCTGCTCTTGCTGCTCTTGCATCGTGCAATTGTTTCACTCTGTCTTCAATGAGGGCATCGTTGTGGTCAACGAGTTTGTAGAATAAGTAGCCGAACCCTGTCCAGAAACCAGCGGAGTATACGTATCCCATCTTGTTGGCACTGAATGGCTTGTTGAGAACACCAAGTTGGAAGCTTCTGACAAGGACGCCTGTTACATTTTGTTAGTATTCAGTGTGGAGTATCGCCATTCAGAAGGGCAAATAACTTACCGAAAAAGGCCCAACCGGCATAGCCTAGAGTAGATGCAGCAGGCATGATGAATGTATTTGTTCGGAGCTTGAAGTTAGACTTCTGGTGGGTCTTCGGGACTCCGTTGGTGATTGATGTGGAGGCCTTCCATTTCTTCAATCTGTCTGTGTCGAGGGCTGAAGAGATATTCCGAGGGCCCGAGAAGAGAATTCCGGGGTGACATATAGTGACACAAAACCAAAAAGGTGGATAATAGGCGAAACAAGGAGGTCAATTGATTGGAATCGTACATACAATTAAACTTAAAATGGGCATCAGTATACTGTGACCCTTGCACTGTCAATTCATAGTCTGCAGTTGCAGGCAGACCTGAGACGCGATCATGAAATTGTTCAAGCCAGTAGATGCCATTATCAAGATCAGGGACTATCAGTTCTCGTTATTGACAGCACTCTCCTATTTGTTTGATTGGCTTTTCTTTGGTCTGTTGTTGATAATAGCATTAATATGGAGGAGAGGCAACCCGAGATACCATGAATTCAGTTTGGATGACAACTCCCTTTCGAACACATATTACAATGACTTGGCTGTTTTTGTGTCAAATATGGCCATACTCAGCATCTTCTTAGCGGGGCCAATACTATTGACTCTTGTCCTCTTTGGTTTCGACTCGCAAGATACGACTACGAGGAAGGTGTGGAATATATTCTGTGCTCTAATGACTTTTCTTGCTCTACATGCAATACAGTCGCTTGTCGTAACAAGTCTCAAGATGCAATTAGGACTTCCCAGACCAGATATGCTACATCGCTGCCAGCCCAGAAATTGGAACTTAGCCCCTCTTGGATCTTTGAGCAATGTATCAATATGTGGTAATCGTAATTTACTGTTGATACGTGATGGATTCAAGACGTTTCCTTCTGCACATGCCGCTACTGCATTTGCTTCGTCGACGTACTGGTTCTGCATTCTTGGATCAAAGTACAAGATCTTCCAAACACCTGCTCTCACTCTCAAGGTGGTTACTGCCACTTTCCCATTTTTCATTGCAATACCTGTCAGTGCATCTAGAGTCTCAGATAACCGCCATTTTGTCGGAGATTTGGTTGCAGGTGCCTTTATTGGAGTTCTTGCAGCATACTGTTGTTATCGCTTGTACTTCCCAGCCTTGACTGATCCGTTGAACGCCGGTATGGCATTTCCACCGAGAAGATTGGACTCCAGGGACAGCAATGCGAAGTTTTGGAGGCTTGAAGACGATACGACTTACATCTACGACGATACAGCAACCTATCTCGTTCTGTCAGAGCCACCTTCCGCGTCGATGGAGAGGTTCTCTCCAGCCAATGATGATGACACAGCCAGTCCACAACCAGAGTTCTCGAGAGCTGGGCGAGAGGAATTCAAAGCTGCAACAAAATCGAGATCACGAGCAACATCCTACGCTGGGTCTCGAAGGCTTGACGTCTGATCTCTGGTCCTTCCATGTAAAAGAGAAATGGAGAGATTCCAGGAAGTAAGAGCCCACTAAGTAATCTTATTGTTACGCGCACACCGGATGTAACTATCAACTCGAAAAGAGCCGCTGTAGAACACACAACAAGTCTATTCAGCTATCATGGCAATCAGCTGATAGCAATAGCACTGGCAATGTCGTGGCGACAGTTCCAATTCTTCGAAACGATACCCATCAGAGATCCGAGCTTTGGCACGGAATGCCCGCTGTACTCGGACCCGTCGCTAACCGCCGTTTCCCCAGTGAAGGACTACCTGGCGCTTGCAACGCACAACTCCAAGATCCAGCTCGTGTCTCGAGATTTGACACTGATCAAAAGCTTTGATGCATATGAGAAAGGCTGGACAATTACATATATCCGCGATGTTGAAGGAACAGACATGTTTGCCACAATAGCGGAGCGCCAGGGCCAGCCATCAAGGCTGAAGCTATGGCAACTCACAAAAGTGCTATCGAGAGAAGGCGAGAAGTTGAACGAGTCCACGTACCACACGTTGGTTCACATCAAGAACGGGAACAATTCATATCCAATCACTGCATTCACCGCTTCCTCTGGGTTTAATATTGTGGGTATCGGGTTCGCCAACGGTGTCGTCATCGTTGTGAGAGGTGACTTGTTGAGGGATAGAGGATCGAGTCAAACAATCGCATACAAGTCGTCAGACCCAGTGACAGGACTGGTACTCGATGAAGAAAACAACTATGATCCTATCATATACGTTTCAACAACATCGAGGGTCCTTCATGTTCCGACGACTCAAGGTTACAAACCAGGACAGGAGACAGTACTCGAAAACAGCAAGGGAGCAGATCTAGGAACTATTGGAATTGAAGGGAAGAATATGTTTGTCGGAAGAACCGAAGGAATCGTTTACTACAAGCCTTCTGGAGCAACATACACACTATCCTTGGAGATGTCAAAGAAGAAATTGTTCAAGTTTGGGAAGTACATGCTTGTCGTCAGTGCCAACACCGCTGAGAGTTCGAGCCTCATCCTTAATGGCTATGCAGAGCCTACAAAAGTTATTCTGGTGGATACTGAGCACAAATTGATATCCATGACCCATACCATAGCCTCAACGGTACAAGATGCATTTTCACTGTGGGGAGACATTTATGTTTTGAGCTCTGATGGTGTTCTATACAAGATCCATGAAAAGGATATTGAGACTCAGATAGAAATTGTGATTAAGAGAGATCTCTTCCCTATTGCCATTCAGATTGCAGAGAACAATGTGGATCAAAAAACTGTGCTACAGATAAAGAAACAGTACGGAGACTACTTGTATGCAAAGGATGAAACCACGGAGGCGATGGACCAGTATATTGAAGCTCTATCTCTTGGTAAGACAAGTGAAATTATCAAGCTTTACAAGGATAGTAAAGAAGTTGCCAATCTCTCAAGGTATTTGGAGGAAATGTTGAAGCAAGGACTGGCCACAAAGGAGCACGTTACCTTGCTACTTTGCACATACTGCAAGCTAAAGGCCGTGGATAAGCTGGATGACTTCATTGATAGATATGACAAAGAAACCAACGAGTTGGTCAGGGTCGAGTTTGATCTGGATGTTGTAATTGAGTTATGCCGTGATGTCAACTTCTTAGACCAAGCCTCAAAGCTGGCTCAGAATCTTGGGTATTCGTCATTGGCTGTTGACATTCTACTGAGGGATGACCATGATCCACATTCTGCTTTGGATTACATTAAAACCTTACCAGTCGACGAGACTCTCAGAATCTTGATTGAATATGGCAGGCTGTTGCTTGATGAGTGTCCGAATGTTACGACGGCATTGCTGATTGATGTGTTCACGGGTAAGTACAAACCAGAGAAGAAAAACACAACAGTACGTGAGACTTCTGCAGACGAGACACCTGTGATATTACAGAGTTACAAGGCTTTTGTCGATTATATGTCGAGTGCTGCCACTATTAAAACTTTTTCCAGTTCTGATGATGAACAAAGTGGTTCTACAAAGAAGGTCAACGGTGGGAATTCTGAACCAACATATCAGCCACCACGCCCAAGAGTTATTTTCCCATCATTTGTGAACAGACCGAATGAATTTGTTATATTTCTAGAGGCTTGTGCTGAGACGTATGACTTCTTTGAGGGTAATGAGAAGGACAAGCTTGACATCCTGAGTACATTGTTTGAGCTATACTTAACACTTGGAGATAACAGTGACGACTCAGAGTCCAAGAAAGAATGGGAAAAGAAGGCGCTTGACTTGGCCAGAGGTGAAGAATCACTTGATTCTAATGTGTTGTTGCTTATATCCAATATCTTTGATTTCAACAGCGGAGAAATTTTAGCCCGAGAAGGTCCAGGGTTTGAGGTTGATTTGTTCAGATCGGCTGTTGCTGCCGGAAATGTCGATCAATGTGTTGAGATCATTGAAAAATACGGCAGTGATGAACCAGAGCTCTTCCCACTTGCACTCATGTTCTACACATCTTCTGAGGAAGTGTTTGCACAAGTTGGTGAAAAAAGATTCAAGGCAATTCTTGATCAGATCAAAAAAGATCGTCTTATGTCCCCACTTGAGCTCATTCAAACTTTGAGCGTGAACAACGTTGCAACAGTGTCATTAATCAAGGACTACATTATTGAGTTTGTTCAAGCTGAAAGGAAAGATATCGAGATTAATGAAAAGCTGACTGCCTCTTATAAGGCCGAAGTTGAAAAGAAGAAGGAACAGATTCATAAGCTGGAGTCGAACCCAACAGTTGTTCAACCTACAAAATGTGATTCATGCACCAACAGACTTGATGGAGAAACTGTTCATTTTGTTTGTTCACATTCATACCACAAGACATGTTTATCTGAGGAAGATAACTGCCCAAGATGCACTCCAGCAAGGGAAACAATTGAAAACATCAGAGAAAATCAGCGTGTAATTGGTGAAAGAAATGATCTGTTTGAAGCCGCTCTTGATGATGCTGATAGCAGATTTAAGGTAATCACAGACTTCTTTGGCAAGGGTGTAATGGAACGCGTGAACTATGTGCTAAAGGAAGATTTATAAACAATTGGCTCCGAGATGAACCATTAATTCGATTAGAAAATGCAAAATATACACATTTGTAAGGTGGGTGAATAATATTAGCGACCAATTAATGTCTGACAAAAAATGTATAGGGAGAACAAGCACAACAATAGGGAAACACAGATGCAATCAAAGGACAACTTAGCAATTAACTAAATGATTTCTTTCCAGGTCTGACAGCCAAAGACTTTCTGTCAGCCTTAGTAAAGGCTCTCTTACTAACCATACCAACATCATCTTCCAATGCAATGATGACCTTCTTGTCAGAACCAAACTTAAAGTTATCAGCAACAACATCAGAAGTGTACTTCTTGATTTTGTATGGCTCAGCATCACCACGTAATACAGCCTTCATCGACCAAGTAATTGCATAAGGACCTGAAGATGAGACAATCGTCTGTTCTTTCACATTCAGACCAGTGTTGAAGTAAGCCTCAGAGAAGTTCAAAGTCTTTCCAGTATTCTCCTGCATGGCTTGAGCATGCTCAGGAGAAATTCTCAACGTTCTAATCTTTGGCATACCATCACGGCCGAATGACTTCTTGAATGCGAGTTCACCAGCGTTCTTACCTTCCTTAATTGTCAAATCAATCAATAACAAATATGTCTTACAAGTAGCAAGGAGCCACTTTCCATCAGAAGATGTCTCAACGTGTTTGATAGCATCACCAATGGCTGGAAGCAGAGATTTAGCACGAATGCCCAACTTGTCATAAAGTCTGATATCACCCTTGTTCGAAGCAACAGCAATATATCCATTCTCAGTTGTACCAAACGAACTGAAGTCGTTCTTTGTAGCGTAGGACTTGTACTCACTCTCCACAAGTTTGTCACCGTTAAGTCTTGGATCAATCTTGAAAAGGCCCTTATCAGAAATACCCAAGAAGGTTTGTTCGCCTGTCATTTGGTTGAATTTGGCAGAAGGTCCAAACTGAACAACTGGCAACTCATCTTTAACCTTCCATTCATCAACAATCTTTCCTTTCTCAAAATCCATTCTGTACAATGTATCTTTTTTGGATCCTTGCATGATAAGTGCGCGGTCATCGGTATGCAACATCACCTTAGATGGTGTGAATGCCTTCCCCTTGATGTTCAAGTTCTGGATAGTGGTAGAAAACTTCAATTCATTGTCATCAGCTGAACTGAAGACACCAATACGATTACCGTTTGTGACATATGAACGATCATTCTTGAAGGAGACAACCAAATTCTCATTGCGGCCCTTAAACTGGGTTAGAGCACGATCATCTTCGTCCTCAGAGTCAGAGAAAGTCTCCTTGCGCAACTGTGTACGAATATTGGTCCCAGTGGCTTCATCTTCGTCCTGCTCATCCTCTTCCTCATCATCATCATACTCATCGAGCATGTCGGCATCCTCCACAGGCATTTCAAATGCATCAAGAGCATACATTTTGTCTGTGGATTCAACCTTAACCCATTTAGACTGATTGTTGTGTTCGTAGTACGCTTGAGTAAAGCCTTCCTTGAAAGAACTCAAGTGCGCTGAAGTGTCAAACTTCAACAAGAAAGTGAAACCGCCGTCCTTGACCCAATAATTGAAAATGAACGAGTTAACCGATGACTCAAATCTGGAGTTGAGCTCATCACTGATCTCTGTACCAAGCTCGAGGTCATTGTTGCCTTTGACGGAGAGCCAGTATTGCCATTTACCCAAATCCAGTATACTGACCGTGGCATCATCCTGGAAGCGGAATATACCTTCAGCTGCGTCATAGATGTGCAGTTTGGCGGAAGTGGAAACAATAGTGCTCCCAATAGGCGCAGTGACATTCACAAGAGCCAATTGCTTCTTCTTGGGT
The DNA here is from genome assembly GCA_030556625.1 of Petasospora euphorbiiphila. NCBI lineage: Eukaryota > Fungi > Ascomycota > Saccharomycetes > Phaffomycetales > Wickerhamomycetaceae > Petasospora > Petasospora euphorbiiphila. The sequence continues at coordinate 370,452 of JAKTUJ010000009.1, read as the reverse complement.
TCTTCGATTAAACTATCATCTTCTGCGTCCTCATAGACTGAAGCGGATGACTCTTCATCGTCATCCTCATCATCAGCCTCGTCGGCATACTTGGAAACCCCAGCCGATGAAAGAGATAAGCTGTTCATACCGTTGGCAAGGAAATCAGATTCTGGCTCATGATCATGGATGAACTCCTCGAGCTGTGCATGTGTTACACCAGCCGATGATCTCTGATACTTTCTTTCAAAACAACAAGCGTAGACTGTGTTCATGAATTGGTCGACATCGGCTGTTTTGACACTCTCATCAACGACAAATTCGAAAAGTTCTCCTTCGTCGCCGTCAATGTTGGACCACGAGACGGCATAAGCGCCAGATCTATTAACTTTGCAAAGCTTGAGTTGGTCATCGATAAGGAAGACTCTTTCGTCCTTACTGTCTTCAAAATCCTCTTCTTCATCCTCGTCACTCTTCAACTGTTCTTCACCTTCAGCATAAACTCTCTGGATCACAAGCAGGTAGTTGTGTGGAGCGGAAGTTTCACGGATGGATGCGGCAGCATCAGTGTAAAGACATTCCGTGGCAGACTTAGGAGACCCTGGAGCGCGCTTCAGGAACAACTGGCCAGAAGGGATCATTGAAAGCTCTCCCTTTGGGGAAGACCCCAAAAACTTCTTGAGAAAGTTCATTTTCTCTCGTCGTGGTGTTGTGGTGTGTGTAGAAGTGTGGCAAAGTGCTAGCAAAGGAGCAGTATCGCCTGTAGCTGGTAAGCGCTATTTAGATAGAACGGAAGCCCCTGGAAGCGAAAAAAGTATGGCCAATGTGAAATATGACACAGCAAAGACAATAACAATAACCACAGCTGCTACCGCCCAGTCGGTGAGTCGTATAACTCCTTTCCTTGGTTTGCCGCCACGCCAAAAGCATTGTTAAACAGTTGAAGGAAAGGGTTGTTTGGTTGTCCTCAAAACAAAAACATCGCCACCCGATTTGGAACTTCCGGGGTCGTCCCCGGAATTGTTTGATCTGAGGTGGTTCGTGCACTACTGGAGATGAGCTTTTTTTTTTTAGTATACTTTGAGTGAACAAAACTGAGTGAAGTTACCTCTAATTGATAAGGTTCTGGATATCCTGATTGATTTAGATTTTGGAGGATATGTTTGTGTGGTCCCGAAGCATACGCGGGTATGCTTTACTGCGATCATCACGTTCGTTGTGTTGGCAAAGTAGGAGGGGTTTCTCAAAATCTTCAATCGTAATGCAGAAGAACACTTTCACAGCTTCCAATATTGTCGTGGGTGAAGAGGAAAACCCGACGAAGAAGAGACATCCTCGTCCGAGAACCATGGAGGAACTGTCTAAGATTCCGATTGAAATGCCTGAGAAAAAAAGCGAACCAGGTCTGGTGAATCCAACACCGACAAAGACCAAGCGTTCTGACGCCATTGCTGCTGTAAACACAGGAGTTCACATTCCAAACAACTGGAGGAAAATGAACCTACCAGACTGGAAACGTCAGAAATATGCACTGGCAGAGAAGTTTGAGGGTGAGCGATGGAATCCGAACAAGAGATTGTCAAGAGAGGCAATGCAGAGTGTACGCATATTGAAGGCCAAGTTACCAAATTTGACAGCGTCTGAGTTAGGAGAGCATTTTGAAGTTTCCGTCGAGGCCATTAGAAGAATCTTGAAATCCAAATGGCAGCCAAGGAATGATGAGGAGGAAGAAAAAGTCATGGAGAGATGGAGAAGAAGAAAAGATCGTGTAAAGCAGTTCTTGCAATCAAGCCCAAAGAAGAAAAGGGTTGATCATGTGGTTGTTATGGATACTGGAAAGGACTACACAAAAGTCAAGAGCATGAAAGGGAAGCCAGAGTTTGAGAGCAGAAGAAAGATTAAGCAAAGAGGAGCAAAGTCCAGGCTGTTTAAGAGCGAGACGAAGCAGATTAGAAAGATGGAGTTCTAGGATGAGAAAGAAACCACTTGTATATACCACTACTGTTGCATCTAGATATTTTTTTGTTTGATCATGAGCCTTAATTTAACGACTTTTATGAAGCTGTCCTTATGTATTCAAGCCCGACCAGTAAGATACATTCCTTTCATGGATCTGATTTGATTTCTCATTTCCACAGCAGCAGAGACACCAGCCATTGTTCTTTCTGTGCCCTTAAACAACTGAGCATGCGTGTATGCATCTATACGGCCTTGCAATTTCTTAATTTGAAAGTTGAGCGGATGAATTTCGTTGAAGTCGCAACAGTATTTGTTGTAGTGCTCAACAACGTCACGGAGTTTCCCCAGTTTGGTGTTTATTAGTCCATTGTCGAGGCTAGTTTCCGATTCATCCCCTTCAAAATTGACAGTTATGCGTCTGTAATCATCTACTTTAGTGGACTCTTCCTCTGCGGTCTGTGTCTGTGTCTGTGCATCCGAATAGAACTTGTTCCCCATTTTGACAGCAACTGTAGGGAGCCTCTTGTGTTGTTTGGAGAGAACTGTTAGCAGAGCTCTACATTTCTTCAGTGTATGTGTCAGATATTCACCTCTTCTCTCATACTGGACCTCCAGCAGCGGTTGAATAAAGAGAATAAGAAGAACATAGACAAGTGACAACCCAGTACCGGACCTGTAGAGTAATGTCGTGATGAATTTGAGAGCTGGCGGTGTTTGGACCCTTGTTTTCGAGGGTGGAACGTATTCCGGGAACTGAAGTAGACTCAGATCACTCATTTCTTGAGGGACTTATGGTTCTTCCCAGTTTTTTGTGCTTTGTGAGCTGGAAGCCGTGTGGGGAGAAAGAAAGAAAGATAAGTGTGGAGGAGCCTCGGAGATAGTTTTTGAGTTGGGCCACGACCATCGCGAACCAGCCACCCGGACACCACTAGCAGGTGAAGGATCAAGGCAGAAGGACAGAAGTCATGACACGTCTTGTGGTAGTAGTTCTCTCTTTGTGTCCGTCATCTTACGCAAGTGTGTGTTCTTTCACCTTCTATTCCATCGACAGTTTGAGGTTTTCAATACACAAGTCATAATGATCACTGACGACCAACTCAACACCATCGCCATCAGCTGTGGTGTCCTCACAATGACGCTCATCGTCATCTATCACACCATCACATCTACAACCAAGAACAAATCCGAGTAACTCTGCATCATGTCTATGTCAATGTTTGGTTAGAATCTATATTACACTGAGGCAACTGCTGGTATATCCGACTTGCTATGTTCCAACCACCATCAGTAAAAAGAAGGCACACTGCCTGTTCAACTCGTCCTTATGGGTGCTTTTAGAGCCAACACGGCTGAACGTGGTTATATCAAAAGGTACTGGCCTCTGTATATCACCTTCATCATTGTAATTGTATATCATTTTTGTTCTCGTTGATTTCGACCAATTTCACCTTTGTAGTTCACGTGACTACTTGCTTATCACCAAACGTCTGTGCTCTCTCACGTGTGGTGGAAAGGCACTCAACCAGCTCATGACTCTTGACTCCGATTCTAGACACCCAGAAAGACTCTGCACCACGATCGTAAATACACCCAGGGATCCTGAGAGCCATAAGAAACACAAATAACACAGCAGAAACTCCAACACAGCTATTATAATCTTCACACCTGGTGGTATAATGGTGACACATAGTGCTTTGGGACCAGCCAACACTCACGGTACACAGACTCCACAAGTGCACAGCCCACCAGGACCCAGCCCACTACACACTCCTTTAGGTTCAATTACACACACCAGAGATGTCCAGATTGACCATACAGCGCACACATCTTCATCGAACTTTAAGCGAGATGACTCAAGGATGCTTAAGCGATCTTTCAGAGTCGCATCGTCGGACTCTATGGGCAAGAACCCGCGGACCTCCATGTCACAACTCATGCTGAAAGAACTGGCTAAAACAGAACACAGTGATTTCCTTGAGAGATATGATATTGAAGAACTTCGTGATGGCTTCTTTGACCCGATTTATACCAAGCATGTCAACGTTGGTGATTCTGAAGTAACAATTTCGACCGGTCATAACTCAACACATGAGCTCAAGGAAGACACATGGACTAGTCAACTTTTACGCTTAGTCGACCAATACTTGAAGCACTGGAGAATCATTACCAAGTTTACTCTTGCTTATTTCATTGCCCTTGTTCTATGTCTCGTTAGCAAGCCAGGGCACTGGTTTGGCTCTCATCGGGTGTGGCTTCCTATCTCCGTCATTATCAACCATCCAGTTCACAATATTGGCACACAGGCTGAAATGACACTGTTTTCAATCATTGGACTCGGCATTGGGTTGGGTTGGAGCTCACTCGCGTTGTACATCTCCACAGCTACACAACCAACAAGAAACCATCAAGGTGGTATCCTCGCAGGATCACTTTTCATTGGGTTGTTCTTTATGGGATGGTTCAAGGCATATTTCATCAGACTTTATTACATGCTTCTAACCTCTGGGTTGGCATTGATCTTCTTATCTGCAAATCTCAAGTTGGACACCCCCGAGGTTCATTGGAAGTACGCTTGGGAATTTGGAATCCCTTATCTCTTTGGCCTTCTCATATCACTGGTTATATCTTTCACCTATTTCCCATACGTGGGTCATGAGAGATTGACGAAATCCGTCGTGGATTGCACACACTCCATTACAGAACTTCTAGAAGCGATCTCAACAGCTGAGAATGATTCTGGTTCACAGATCATCATCGACAAGCAGAAAGATATGGTCTCCAAAGTTTTGATATTATCGGAGAGTTTCAGAGAGTTTCTCAGTGGTACTAAGCTCTCTCTTTACAATGATGAAGACCTGAAGAATCTCAGAAACCATTTGAATTTTATTGCTTCTCCGCTTCGTGTCATCCCAACTCCATTCAATATCTACTTCAAAGAAGGTCAGGGAATGGCCACTACATCAGTGGATGTAACGCCGGCTTCTGGCCAGCCAATACCCTCAGGGTTAATTACACCCTTACCCAAGTCTCGTTTTCCCAAGTCGGCCTTTGCTAGTCCTCGGTATAGAGGAGATTCGAAGTTGATGTATCACTCGATCATGAACGATGCCTTCAATGCCCCTCTGTTCAAGTTGATTGCGCAAATGATCGAACAGCTTAAACAGATTGAAGCGGCCTTCAAACTCACTTCACATACATCAGTTTCAAGTACGCATAAATCCGATCTAATATCCAGAATTGCGACAAGTAAGGAGTTGCTAAAGAAGCGTGTCAGGCAAATGGATGTTGCATATCGATCATTCACCAAGACAGAATTCTTCTGTCGAGAACTATTGAATGAAGAGACAGTCATCAACATCTTTCTCACACTGAGATACACACGGCAGGCGGCAGTTATGATAATGAACTATTCAGATGCAATGGTTGATGCCTCTCGGAATGTAACTCACTGGAAATTGTTCTTCCCTAATTATCCGTTCAGAAGAGGACTTCGTCGTTTGCCTGAGCAATGTCTTCGTGACCAAGGTGCTGACCAAGCATTCTATTACTTTGAAGCAAAACTTGATGTCGCCGATGCCTTTGAAAGGATATACAACACCAACACATCTCGAAACAAGGACACTCAATTACAGAAGGATTCCAGGATCGTTCGTGCTATTGACCACAGGGACTTTACCTTCCACTCAACAAAGAACCGATTGCGATTCAGGCTTTGGACACTGGCAAATACTTTGAACGATAGTGAAACAAAGTATGCCTTTAAGGTATCTCTTGTTGTACTTTTCCTATCACTTCCTGCATGGTTAGACGAATCATGGCACTGGTATTGGAAGTATAACTGCTATTGGTGCCCTATTCTTGTTTACTTCTTTCTCTCCCCAAAGAACTCTAGTAGCTGGAGTAATTTTGTGACAAGATTGGCATGTTGGATAATTGGGTGTTTCTGGGGATGGGCAGCAAATGCTGCACGTCATTACAGCAATAGTATTGTCATTGGTGCGTTTGGTGCAATAATCTGTTTCTTGTTTTCATGCGGATTCTTGGTATTGAAGCATCCCAGATCTTCACTGATTGCCATGCTGGGATTTACAATTGTTTCAATGACTGTTGAAATTAATGCAGATGCGACCGGTGAACAAGTTTTCAAGTATGCCTGGACTGTATCTCTAGCCATATTGGTGAGTATCAGCGTGTCTGTCTTGGTCAATCGTATCATTTGGCCCTTTGTGGCGAAGAAGGAATTGTACAAAGCTTGCTCTTCGCTGATTCAACATATTGGCCAGTCTTATCAGAGTGTTAGTGAAAGATACCTATACAGGGATGAGAATGATGATCCAACGGACTTGACATTGAGCTTGGCGAATATCAGGGAAGTGAGAATGTCACAAAGTGTGATGGCGGTGAAGTATCTTTTGGACAAGGCACGGCATAACTACGATATCACTGGGCTGTTCAAGCCTGAATTGTTTGAGAAGTTGCTGAATTCCTGTGACAATATTTTGGAGAAAATCATTGAAGCAAGGATGTCTGGTGTTTACTTCAAAGTGTGGGAGGAGGATAAGGACCTTGACACGACACAAGCCTTACTGTCATTCCGTCGTGACAATGTTGCCACTGTTATTTTCCTGTTTTACATGCTCTCTACAGCATTCATGAGTAAGAACAGACTACCAAGATATTTGCCATCTGCGATATCAGTTAGAAAGAAGTTATACGACATCATAGCAGAGCAGCAGGCGTTGCGCGAGACAAGGGCAGACACGATTGTTGAGCAGCTAACGAACAGATTGAAGGAAGTGCAAATGGATCAGTCTGCGGAGGAGGACGAGAAGATGTATGTGAAGACTCATTGGATGGAGGTTCATGGTATGGCCTTCGCTAGGGCATTCACGGCGATAACTGAAGATCTGGAGAGCATGGTGCAGCTCTCCAAGGAGATATTGGGGGAGGAAGGTATATTTGATTGAATTAATAATATGGTAATGATTATAGACTTGATGAACCAGTAGTTTGGTCTTATCATTTTTGCATTTGCTTATGTATGTCGCTAAGACTTGTGTAGCAGCCCGCTTGAATCCGGGGTTTAGAATAATTATCGAAAGTATAACGATCCACCAGCTTTCGCTTAAGCGCCACCATGAATTAACCAAGGACGAGGTGAAAGGCCCCATCGAGCCATGACTATTGATCCAAGATTGAGGCTCTTGGAAAAGCCAATCGCCATCTTCAAGGAAGCCACGCTATCAGACCGCGTAAGAGAGCGCTTCGATAGCCGCCAGCACTCGATTCTCGTGATGCACAACGCTGCTGATGAGCAAAAGCCTGGCAACATAATTGACACATCAACAGTCAGCATTATCACCACACCAGTAGCAGTGCACCATTGGCTCTCTGGTTATGGGCCCGACGCATTTGTCGATTTTACTTTCAAGGAGACGCTGGATCAGCCATACGCCACTGACAGACTCCAACTCTTCTTATCACGCGTTGGTGCAGTGACTGCTGATATCAATATTCAACTTCATGGCAGCAAATGGATGGTAGAAGAAGTAAGTTTCATTTGTTTTGAACCGATGTTGATGCTGGGCTGTGTACCATTTCACTAACAATTATCCTCCGGATAGGCGCTAAGTATGCTTTTGCACAAGACATCCAAAAGGAGCACATTCAGTATAACAATTCTTGTTCCCAGACACATTGCATTATCAGTTCCGAAGCAATTGGGATCAATTTGTTTCAGGAGTAGGCAGTACCCATACGGATTGTTGCCTGGGTATTTGTTAACCGTGAGCTCCGTAAACATGAGTGAGCTAGTGTTCTTCTGCCAGGAATTGGCGGGAAATCCAACAGCGAACATGAGCGCCATCGAATTCATTCATTCTCCAGAGGCATCCAGAATTCACTTGATCGACGGAGTTCGTGATCTTCCATTACATGAGATACAGAAAGCCAACATCCAGAAGCCAACATATCTTGAAGATAAGGAGGAAGTCAAGAAACCGGAGATGGCTTGCAAGATTCTCCAGTTCACCCGTCAGGAGGTGACATATCTCATCGGGAAGGGTGGATGCAAAATTACAGCCATGAGGGCCAAAACAGGAGCCAACATCCGAGCAGTCCCTCTCAACACGATGATGTTAGATACTCCAGAATGGATCCCCAAGCCACGCAACAACAGCTTGACACAGTTTCTCCGTGTCAGCGGACACAAGGATCAAGTTCGCAGTGCATTAGCGGCAATCGAGGCAGACATATACCAGTATCGCATGGGCAGTGACCTTGAGTACTGAAAGCTCTCCGCAGATACCTCTTGCTAATGGTTGACGAGACGCATCTCTGCCTAACAAAGCTACGACATCACATGAAGGGTCCCCTTCTGAGTCCCAGAATTACGCGCTACCTCTTATGGCTTCTGCGTATGTCTCAGCACGTCAGGGTAACACCGCAGACTACTTCGCCCGTCCGCTTTCGGATTTAATAGCGAAACAGCCTTCTCTCATCGTTTCGATGGAGATGCACCAAAAATTTTTCAGCATCGCGGAAGAAAGTGAAAATTTTACCGCAAAGTTTTCTCCTTTCTCTCTTGTATCTGGTTGTTTAACTGCCCCATCTACACTTTATTTACACATCACAATGGCTGACGGTGTTTTCCCAGGTGCTATCGGTATCGATCTCGGTACCACATACTCTTGTGTTGCTACTTTCGACTCCGCTGTCGAAATCATTGCCAACGAGCAAGGTAACCGTGTTACACCATCTTTCGTCGCTTTCACCCCAGAGGAGAGATTGATCGGTGATGCCGCTAAGAACCAGGCTGCCCTCAACCCAAAGAACACCGTCTTCGATGCTAAGCGTTTGATTGGTCGTCGTTTCGATGAGGAGTCTGTCCAGAAGGACATCAAGTCCTGGCCATTCAAGGTCATCGAGAAGGACGATGCCCCATTCATTGAGGTTGAGTACCTCGGTGAGACCAAGACTTTCTCGCCACCAGAGATTTCCTCTATGGTCTTGACCAAGATGAAGGAGATTGCTGAGGCAAAGATTGGCCAGAAGGTTGAGAAGGCTGTCATCACTGTTCCAGCTTACTTCAACGACGCTCAGCGTCAGGCTACCAAGGACGCTGGTGTTATTGCCGGTTTGAACGTCCTCCGTATCATCAACGAGCCAACTGCCGCTGCTATTGCTTACGGTCTTGGTGCCGGTAAGTCTGAGAAGGAGAGACACGTCCTTATCTTCGATTTGGGTGGTGGTACTTTCGATGTTTCCCTCTTGCATTTGGCTGGTGGTGTCTTCACTGTTAAGGCTACCGCTGGTGACACTCACTTGGGTGGTCAGGATTTCGACACTAACTTGTTGGACCACTTCAAGGCTGAGTTCCAGAAGAAGACCGGTTTGGACATCTCCGGCGACTCCAGAGCTCTCAGAAGATTGAGAACTGCTGCTGAGAGAGCCAAGAGAACTTTGTCCTCTGTCGCTACTACTACCGTTGAGGTTGACTCCTTGTTCGAGGGTGAAGACTTCTCCGCTAACCTCACCAGAGCCAGATTCGAGGCCATCAACGACGCTTTGTTCAAGTCTACCTTGGAGCCAGTTGAGCAGGTCTTGAAGGACTCCAAGATTGGCAAGTCTCAGATCGATGAGGTTGTCTTGGTTGGTGGTTCTACCAGAATTCCAAAGGTCCAGAAATTGCTTTCTGACTTCTTTGACGGTAAGCAGCTCGAGAAGTCCATCAACCCAGATGAGGCTGTTGCTTACGGTGCTGCCGTCCAGGGTGCTATCTTGACCGGTCAGTCTACCTCTGAGGACACCAAGGACTTGTTGTTGTTGGATGTCTCCCCATTGTCCCTTGGTGTCGCTATGCAGGGTAACGTCTTTGCTCCAGTTGTTCCAAGAAACACCACTGTTCCAACTATCAAGAGAAGAACTTTCACCACTGTTGCTGACCACCAGACCACCGTTCAGTTCCCAGTGTACCAGGGTGAGCGTGTCAACTGTGCTGAGAACACCTTGTTGGGTGAGTTCGACTTGAAGAACATCCCACCAATGCCAGCTGGTGAGCCAGTCTTGGAGGCTATCTTCGAGGTTGACGCTAACGGTATCTTGAAGGTTACTGCCGTTGAGAAGTCCACCGGTAAGTCCGCCAACATCACCATCTCTAACGCTGTCGGTAGATTGTCTACCGCTGAGATTGAGAAGGCCATTGAAGATGCTGAGAAGTTCAAGTCCTCTGACGATGCCTTCTCCAAGAGACACGAGGCCAAGCAGAGATTGGAGTCTTACGTTTCTTCTATTGAGGCTACCGTCACTGACCCAGTCTTGTCCTCTAAGCTTAAGAGAGGTTCTAAGGACAAGATTGAGGCTGCTCTTTCTGACGCTATGGCTGCTCTTGAGATTGAGGACTCCACTGCTGACGACTTCAGAAAGGCTGAGGTCGGTCTTAAGAGAGTTGTCACCAAGGCTATGGCTACTCGTTAATTTGCATGACTTGCTGAATACGGTTAGTTTATTTGTTTGTACAAAATGGTGTTAAAATCGAAAAAAATTGGTTAATATGAACTGTTTCTGATATACGTAGGTTCTCGACAAGATCTGGCAGTTGTCTGTCAGGTATACGCAGAGCAGCTACAAACTATTTTCCGATTCCACAAGTATTTTGGTCCCCTTCGATATGTTGTATATACATATGCTTTTATAATTAGCTTATAATGGACGCTTGAACTGGTGATAGGTCTGATTTGTCGCCTGCCAAAAGAAGAAAGTCACTCCAGCGTAGGGCTCGGCGAGCGGGTCTGGCAACTCAGACCCGGGCCAGACCCGCCGGACCTGCCGGACTGTAGCGGGTTTCGCGAAACCCGCTTGATTACATAAGTCCCACCTAACATATTACATAATGCTGACATAATAAATACCTTGGGATGACATAAGCATATTAGAAGATGTAGCCGAATCCAGCTACTCGTCATAATATAGGGCCTATTCGACAATTTATTATACATACGGTGACTATATTCGATTAATATTGCAGAGATAGCGTTATTAGCCAACTTCTAGTTCATATACATTGATATATGTTATATTTATGGACCATGTATTGGTTAATATCCAGCGGGTCTGCGGGCCTCACAATGTATGGGCGGCGTCAGCAAGTAGACCCGGCACCGCAGACCCTAGACCCGCCTAGCGGGTCTACGGACACCCGCTGTCGCGAATTAGACCCGCGCGCCGAGCCCTACTCCAGCGTCGGTATTATTACACCCGAACACCCACACAGTAAAAAAATTCTAAAGGCTCATCGCCATACAGAAGATATTTAATATATGGACTTCTTTTAAAACAGAACTACCCGAGCCAATACTAACATATACTGATTCAAGATGAAATTGGATACATCGCATATGCGCTATTTGACACCGGATGACTTCCGTGTTCTCACGGCGGTGGAAATGGGATCTCGTAATCATGAACTTGTTCCAACTACACTGATCCATCAAATTGGTGGATTACGTTCACAATCAGGGACGAACAGATGTATATCTGATTTGGCTAAGCTGAAACTGATTCAAAGACTGAGAAATGCCAAGTATGATGGTTACAGACTAAGTCATACCGGGTTTGATTATCTGGCCATCAAGTCCATGCTGAACCGTAAGACGTTGTACTCTATTGGTACTACCATTGGTGTTGGTAAGGAGTCTGACATTTACTCTGTGTCTGATGCTTCTGGATGCAAGAAGGTATTGAAGATTCATCGTCTTGGGCGTACGAGTTTCAGAACTGTCAAGAACAACAGAGACTATTTGCGTAATAGATCATCTGGATCATGGATGTACTTATCTCGTCTTGCCGCTAATAAGGAATACCAGTTTATGAGCACGTTGTTTACCAATGGATTCAGTGTTCCAGAACCATATGACTACAGTCGTCATTGTGTGTTGATGCAGTATATTGATGGATTCCCAATGAGAGCATTGAGAAAGCATGCTGATAAGAAGAAGCTATACAGCGATTTGATGAAGTTTATTGTGACATTGGCAAACCATGGATTAATCCACTGTGATTTCAATGAGTTCAATATTATTATTGTTAATGAGGAAGCTAGAGGGAAGTACAGAGACGATTTCATTGTGATTGATTTCCCACAGTGTATTTCCATTGGTCATGTTGATGCTGAGTACTACTTTAAGAGAGATGTGGAGTGCATTAGAAGATTCTTCAGAAAGAAATTGAACTATGATCCAGTTGCCGAGAGTGGAATGCTTGATACTGATGGATATGGTGAGGGTTACAAGTACATGTATCCTGATTTCACAAGGGACGTTAAAAGAATTGCCGATTTAGATGTTGTTGTGGAGGCATCTGGATACAGTAAGAAGAAGAAAGGTGATAGAGATTTGGAAGAAGCTGTTTCGTCTATGAGGGCAGGTATTGATGAAACAGAGGAAGACGCTGGTAGTGATAAGGAGAGCGATGGTGATGAAAGTGACACTGAGGAGGAGTACTATGATGAAGAGTACTATGATGAGAGTGAGAGTGATAGCGAGGGAGATGAAGATGAAGAAGAGGATGAAGAGAATGAGCGAATTATCCAGGCATTACAGGATGGTGTTAAGGAATTGAAGATGGACAAACTGGGGAACTACATTTTGGACGAGTAATAGAGAGTTAATCCATCACGATCATTCATCTGTATGACATCAATTAGACCCAACAACCACCGCGGTAGAAGATCTAGCCACACTACGACTCTTCATTCTAATCTTAAATCATTCATTTTTTTCGTTTCCATTGCATTAGTCCAGTCAATTACAAAAACAAAAGCCTGACCAAGATGTAACAATTACCATCTACCACCCTGCTGACCTTGGTAACCGCCCTGCTGGCCTCCGTAGCCGCCCTGCTGACCATTGTAGCCGCCCTGTTGACCATTGTAGCCACCCTGTTGACCACCGTATCCTCCCTGTGGGCCACCGTATCCACCTTGTGGACCACCGTAGCCTCCCTGTGGACCGCCATAACCGCCCTGTGGACCTCCTGGACCACCAAAGCCACCTGGGCCACCTGGGCCGCCATGGTGACCATGGTGGCGACCGCCGAACTCGCCCTGGCCGCCCTGCTGACCACCGAATTCGCCTCTGGAGCCGAACTGGTTCTGCTGCTGGTACTGCTGCTGCTGTTGCTGGTGCTCCTTGTGCTCATCGTACTTGTCCTCGATCTTATCTGCGGCAACGGCACCACCAATGGCACCGACAATACCACCAAGCGTCGAGTGGTTGCCACCGAGCTTGGAACCGGCGAACCCACCGGCAGCGGCACCGGCAAGCTCAGTGAAGATACCTCTGTCTCCAGAGGTGTTCTGCTGCTCACCACCCTCGGATGCTGGAGGAACGTACTTCTCACCAGAGTCGTTCGAAGAATAGTAATCGTTAGCAGACATGTTTGTTTACGGATCAATTGAGCCTATAGGGGAATCAGAGAAGGTGCTAATGAAGAGTGGCAAGCGCTTTGGCCACGGGGTGTGCCATCTATTTATACTACCCGAGCACACACCCCACGCCGCATGGGATGAAACAGGGAAGGTTGGAAGTTGGGCATCTTTAGGCAGAGCAGAAGGAGGCTTTGAAAGAGACCCCCCCAAGCGGATCTAGAACGCAGGTGACGATGGAGAACGCACCGGCATTTGCCGTTGGCAGGGCTGTCGCTGCACTAACACGTCAGATCACCTCCCATTTTATTGTTGAAGGAAGACTCTGGGCATTTACTGGCTTGTAGCAGTGGAACTGGCCACGCCCCTAATTGGCCCCAGATCTGATGGGCCTCTAAGTATAAAAGATTGGAGTACGGTGGTAAATGCGCCATGACGCGTTTCAGCTGCAAATGCTGCGCAAACCGCGAGTGTGTGTGGCGCTCGAAGGTTCTCTCGGTGCAACTGCCGTTCTTTCGTCATGATGAGTTCTTTTTCCTTTTGGTTTGGTCTTGGGTACAGCCGAGTGTGTTATATAGGCTGTGTTGTTTTTGGCTGTGTGTGATGTCTTTTTTAGTGGCTCTCTTTTACCGGCTGTGTAGATGTTATGATTACCGCTCTGCATCTCCCCTGCAGTCCTCAGGGGATCTCTGTTGATCTCCTATGCTGCCAGGCTGCCAGTGCCAGGCTGTGGGCTGTGGCTGTGGGGGGCTGTGAGACGCGATGACCATACAAAGACTTATGAATTATTGGTAGCGAGGTAGAACAATGGTATTCTCAGGCACCAGGTCTATTTGGTTTATTTCTACATGGTCTGGTGCGGCGTCTCGGCTGTATTATCGTCCACGAATCGGCCACGACTAAACGTAGTTCTCACATCACATCCCATCACCGTCCTCATCGTCATTACTGTCATAATCGTCTTCTTCATCTTCATCATCCTCATCAGCACTGCCAATATCCTCGCTGTCGTTGGCATCGCCCTCGTCATCTGACCCATCGTCGTTACTAACGTCAGAAGTGTCATCTAATTCTTGGTTGACCTGATAATCACCATCGTCCTCATCACTATCCTCGTCCACGTTATTCTCGATTAACCCACCTGTAGCGCTCTCCATCTGTTGTGTAGCTTCTATCAATGCGCCTTCGGACTGCTGGTTCTTACCCTTTGTCTTCTCCTTCAGTTCCTCGCTCATCGACATGTCGTGGACGGATCTGTTCTTGACGTAGTCATCAATCTGTGCAAAATCTTGCTGATCAATCATACTGAACTCAAACTTCTCCCCGGATTTAAGCACCAGCGTCACATTGAACGTGATACGTGTGATCGAGGAATAAGAAATAGAGTCAATTTCACCAGCGGCAAACAACAATATTGGTTTCTTGAACCCAAACAGGATATGGGTCGGTAAGAAGTATAACACACCTTCTTTAGTTCCCCTATGTGCCTGGACAAAGAAAGATTGTGATTGTGAGGAGAATGCATCTGTGATTCTCAGTCCGGCAACAGCACTCTGTCTGATGATAAATTGAAGAATATCCCCACCTTCCTTGATACGGCCATCTGCAATCAATTGCTTTGTGACAGTTTCCGTATTCATCATCAACACAATTGGATCATTACCTGTGAAATTGCTCTGTAATGCTGACTTATAAAAAATCACGAGATACAGCATATTCTTCTTCTCTGCAGATGGTAAAATCGTTGCAAATGAAATGTTCTTGGAAGACAAGTCATTAATAACCAATTCTGGTTTATCTTCATCACTCTTTCCAACAGACAACACTGGTGTTTGTGTTGTTGGGGAAATAGATAATGTAAGATTCAACTTCTTACGCAATGGCGATTGGAAAGATAGGTCTCGAAGTTGGAATATGACAGTAGATGTTGGGATCTTCTCTAAAGAGACCGCCGCGGTATTACCAGCATCCTCGGCAGACAACCCCACCAGTTTACGTCTCTTGTTATCCTGAGACAAGTAGTCGTACAACTGCTGAAACACTTTGAAAGCACCATCGTTCTCCTCTACAGGTGAACACGTTAGGGTGTGTACTTGACAATACATGGTTAGACAAGACACATACCTGAAATTCTGATAATGTCCGACTTCAACTGATCCGGAAGCTCATCGACAAATGACTTCATCCTTGTATTGTTGAGCGCTTGTTAGCCACGGTACAATGATCATTGGCAAGTCGTGTCTGTGTGTTGCTAGCTACCACGCCCGCAAGCTGCTTTGTTTTCATTCAGGAGGCTCGGTGGGTGGCCGTCGTTCCAGCGTGAGCCCCAAAAAATCCAGGGCTCATAACCGCCGTTCCATGGGCACGTGACCACACCGGATGAGCCCCCGTTTATTGTTACGGACACCCTGTGTGCTCCAGCCACTCAACCACTCAAGACGCAGTGCATGAAGGGAAGGACCCTCGGACCCTCCTAGCATTGGTGTTGTCTTCTTGAAGTAGAAGGCAGATTCCTTTCGCTGTGGTGTGTGGAAGGGAAGCATGGCACGTGTAGGATGTAGTATGACGTCAAGGAGGGAAAAGATCATCCTGCCCACCTTTGCGTTTGCCCGTGCCTTATCAGAGTCCCCGGAAGCTGTACGCTCTTGCGTTCCCCACTCTGATAGGACCTTAATCTACATGGTGGTGTTCTCTGGTTTTCCTTATCTCTTGCAGGTGTGGAATGTGTCAACAAACGGTTCAACCACTATAATACTCTTTCTTTCCCGGTCGTCTTCTTTCTACAAGTAATACTTGCTCCAGGGTCTCCCCATAATAGATCTGCAGTGGAAATAATTTACCCGACAAAGGAAGCGCTGGGCGGGACAAGTCGCATGTATTTTCTGTAAGACTCATCTCGATCACAGCTTTTTTTTCACCACCCTTTATCCTGGAAACGAACACGTACACACACAGGCTTCATCACTGTATATTTCCCTCATTCCCTCTTATACTACATCCCTGGATTCTCAAATAGAAGAGGGAAACTGCTGGACTTTTTCCCGCTTCGCACACAAACCCGAATCCTCTCTCCACATTACACGTTTTGAGGTGCAGTTTCACCATGAAACTCTCATCCTACTTCACCATGTTCCAGAGACATGAGACCCGTCCAACGCCGGAGATCATCTACAACAGACGTGTCTACTGGAACGCGTTTCTGGCAGCATGGGTTGCCGTGATCATCGGGTACGATGCTGGGTTCATTGGTGGTGCAGTTGCGCTCAAGTCTTTTAAGTCCGAGTTCGGCTTGGACAAACTATCAGTATCGAAACAGTCCACAACTTCAGAGACTGTCATCTCGTTGTTTCAGGCTGGTGCCTTCTTTGGAGCTCTATTGACATACCCATTGGCCGCCAAGACTGGAAGGAAAATGTCACTTGTCTGTGCCACGGTGATGCTACTTGTCGGTTCGGGTGTACAACTAGCGTCCAATAGGCACACAGGTTTGAGTGCAATGTATGGTGGGCGTTTCCTCACGGGGCTTGGTATCGGTGCTGTCTCTAATGTGGCGCCTATTTATGCCACAGAGATTGCCCCACCGAGTATCAGAGGTCAGTTGATTGGGTTTTATGAAATTGCATGGCAAATTGGTGGTATTTTTGGGTTCTGGATCAACTATGGTACTTCAGTCAACATCCCGGATGATAATGCCAAACAGTGGAGAATTCCAGTCGCTTTACAACTGATCCCTCCAGGTATTTTAGCACTGGGATTATGGTCATTAGTAGAGTCTCCACGTTGGCTTCTAAGTGTGGGCAAAAGGGAGAAGGCATTGAGCAATCTGTGCTATTTGAGAAAGCTACCTGCTGAGCATGAGTACATTGCCTATGAAATGGGTGCTATGGAAGAAGAGTTATTCACCAAGATTGAAGAAGTTGGTGGTGGATTAATTGACCCATTCAAGAAAATCTTGACAAATAGAGCACTCTTCAAGAGACTTGTGTTGGCAACATGTTCTTTCATCATTCAAAACTTTTCTGCTGTCAATGCAGTTAACTACTACTCACCAAAGATCTTTCAAACTATGGGCATCAGTTCCGTCGAATCTGCCCTCTTGTCGACTGGTATATTCGGTATCCTTAGAGCCATATTCTGCTTGGTTTGGTCAATGTGCATTGTCGACCGTTATGGCCGTCGTCCTTGCTCCATTGCGGGTCTCATAGTCTGTTCATTGTGTTTCTGGTACATTGGTGCATACATCAAGGTTTCCGACATGTCTGCTCGATTGGAAAGCGGAGATACCAAAATCGACGCAGGTGGTAAGGCAGCATTGGCATTCTTCTACATCTGGACAATTGGCTATGCTCTCTCCTGGAGTGGTACACCATGGGTCTGGAACACCGAGGCATTCTCCTTTTCCTTGAGATCAGCTAGTTCTTCTCTCTGTGCAGCATCTAATTGGTTCTGGGCTTTTATAATGGCTCGTTTCACTGCACAGATGATTGACAAAATGCAGTACGGTACTTTCTTCTTCTTTGCCACAGGTATGATGGTTTCGCTGCCTATTTACTATCTGCTTTACCCAGAGACGAAGAACATCCCTCCAGAGTACATTGACGAGCTATTTAATCACAAGCCGTGGAGAGCGCACTCCATCGTCATGGACATGATTGCAAGGGACCAGAGCAGAGCTAATAGTGTGGCATTGCCATTGACCTCTATTGACTACTCGAAGGAGGATGTTGAGCTCGATGATCTGGACAAGAAGGGATCATGCTGATCTCTGATCTCTCGAGTTGCTCTGTCCGGGCAAGTTTTATATTGCATCTGCCTTTTAATGTGTTTATACTGTCACTATAAATCACTCAATGCATTTCTCTTAATACAGTGCAGTTCACGTCAGTTGAATTATAAAGATATATCTAGCAAATAGCTCAAGGATGAAATGGCAGCCCACGGGTCTTATAGTGGTACTCACAGTTTCATAATCGGTTGGTTGGAGCCACATCCGCTTAAGCCAAATCGCATGTGACGTCCGCCAGCAGAAACAAAGCACAATCAACGTCACACGAAAAAGGGTATTGGTAATCTGCTTTGTTGGTAGTTTATTCCTTCCTGCTACATTATTCCATTGTCTTTATCACCAAAGTTTTCCCAATATCTTTTTACAAACCTGTCAACATTCCATATCGTTGCCAAGCGGCCTCTTTGTGTCTCTCAGATTCCCTATCAAGTGCTGATAACCTTTGAATGAGTAAGAAGGAACAGAAGGAAGACGTGCCCCAGGAGAGCATCCACAGCCAGCAGAGCACTCCACAGGTTCGCACTTACTCGTGGTCATCCACGTCGAGCACGCCCTCTGTATCACCGCTCTTCTACGCCAGCAGCTATGGTAGCACCGGCTCGGTTGACTTCATCCCCACAGAGCGTATAACGCTCCTGGATCTCTTGGATCCCATGGCAACGTTCCAACAGACGACAACGTCGATCACCAAGAAGTATAACCAGGTCAAGGAGAAGTCCATTCACAAGATCCAGAAGTTCAGAGATGATACATCGGCGGAACGTCTAAAGCAGAAGCTCAATGAGCGTGTCGACAAGTTCGACAAGCGTTTGAACCAGTTGTTCAATGCCTCATCTACAGAGAAGGTCTTTTATTCATTTGCCATGTTCTCGGTGTTTTTAAGTGGGTTTGTTCTGGGTCGCTATCCAGAGTACTTCCACGTGTTGTACACTGCTCTTTTCCTACTTCTTCTCCCCATCAGAATTTACACTTATTGGAAAAGAGCATTCCAGTACTTCCTTGCAGATTTGTGTTACTTTGTCAACGCATGCATGCTTGCCTTCATTTGGATTGCACCTTACTCATCTCACCTATACATGGTGTGTTTTGCCTTTACGTTTGGTACACTTGCCTGGGCGGTTATCATATGGCGTAATTCGTTGGTGCTCCATTCTATTGACAAGTACACTTCGTCGTTCATCCATGTGATGCCACCAGTTGTTGTGTTTGTCATAACACACATGCTTTCAGAAGACTACAAGGCACAGAGATTCCCGGGTGCAGCTAAAGTGACAAGTTGGAACTTCTTATCGGGGATCATTTGGACCTCTTTATACTATTTGGTATGGCAGTCTCTTTATCACTACTTCATCACTTTGAAACGTGCTGCTAAGATCAAGGCTGGAAGGGCAACGTCATTTGAATTCCTTCGTCGTTCATTTGCCAAGGCATGGATTGGGAAATTTGTCAACTCTTTACCTGATCCGTTCCCTGTTGTTGCCTTCACGCTCATTCAGTACGGATACCAACTATTGACGATGTCGATTTGCCCGATCTGGTTTGCCTCCGGGCCAGCAGCAGCTGTGTTCTTGACCTTCATCTTCTTGGCTGCAAGTTACAATGGTGCTACCTACTACGTGGACTTTTATGGTAAGAGAATGGAGAAGGAGGTGCACAAGTTACAGATGGAGATTCGTGAGATGCAGGCCTCTGGTGAGTGGTTTGAAGACAGCTCGGATAGCTTGCCCGCTGGTGTACCCCAGGAGAAGACTACCACCACTACTACTACCGTTGTGGAACAGAAGGTAACAAAGAAGAAGGAGTAGGTTTGTTGTATTGTTTTGTACGATTACCGATTACACGAATAGGTTAATGTGATGTGTTGCTGATGTAATGGAACATCCGGACATCTCTAGTTTTTTCGAGAGTGTGAGCGCCCACTGAAAAAAATGTTGTCCGAAGTGATCAAAAGATGTGAATTGAAAAGCATTAGAAACGAGTTATTGTCCAGACGAAGGTGTATTTGGATCAGTCGTATAGATCACTGTTATGCTTTCACAACTGCGCACAGTCGGGAGAGTTGCGCCACTGCGGACTTTTGCCACATCACACACACTGTTCAATGCTGCCCAACCTGCTCCACAATCACAAGGCAAGAAGCAGAACACTACACCGAAAAAAGCAGGGAGCGAGAATGATGCGCATATTGAGTTTCTGAGAAAGTACTATCCAGAGGAGCTCGTGGAATCTATCAAACTCGCAGAGACGTTCATCAAGCCGGAGGATTACAAGAACAGAAAGCTTGCATCGACGGAATTTGCACCACCATACCTTGACGATTTCTCCAAGAGGGACAAGTTCTGGGATACACTTCAAGTCGACGAGCCATGGAAGCTTGATTACAACTACCCTTTGCAACCTTCCAAAGTTGACGTTCCACCCGGTGTTACTCTAGAAGGCTCAACTGCTGGTGATGCCAACAGTTCCATCGCTAAAGGTTTGGCTGCATTGACTGGGTTGGACGAGAAGTACATTGAAAGATTGAGCTCACGACCATTGATCATGAAGAGAGTTTCGAACCAGACTGCCAAGGGTAAGATCCCAACGAATTACGCCTTGGTTGTTGTTGGTGACAAGAAGGGTATGGTTGGTATTGGTGAAGGTAAAGATCGTGTTGAAATGTCTCGTGCTGTCTCCAAGGCACACTGGAACGCCGTGAAGAACTTGCAGTATGTGCCACTTTATGAGAACAGAACCATTGTGGGGAACATTGACTACGTGTTCCACGGTTGTAAGATCTTTTTGAGATCTGCTCCGCCTGGTTTCGGTCTCAGAGTTAACCATTTCATCTTTGAGATTTGCGAGTTGGCTGGTATCAAGGACCTCAGTGCAAAGATTTACAAGTCAAGAAACGGTATGAACGTTTGCAAAGGTTTCATTGAGGCGTTGGCCAAGCAGCAGACGTTGGAGGAGTTGTCGTTCAACCGTGGTAAGAAGATTGTCGACTTGAGAAAGACTTATTACTCTGCATAAGAGATACATCTATATCTTGTAAATAAAAGCATGTGCAAACTAGACGTTGTATAAGATAACCAACTTATGTAATAATATCCGTGTTAAAAACAATACCTATCCCAAAACTAACCCTAAATGCCTTTGAACTTGACAGATATCAACGTCACAAACATGAAGCCTTATGAAGCCCCTGGAAAACCTCCATCAGTGGTTCTTTGAAGGGACAATGATATGGAAAGTAAATAGCCTGCATGTCTTGTTGTGAGCATTTGTATAAAGAAGAGTAAAACCGAGAGATGATTGATAATGGCTCAGTTACACGAGCAGTCTGTGGAACCACACTCATCGCCAGACTTGAAGAGGACAACTGGGGTGGCGAACTTTCTGTTGCAAGTGCAGTCGCAGTCTCTCTCGTCACGCTTCACCACCATGGCGGAGAAGGCCCTTGTGGTTGTGGCTGTGGTGAGTGGCTTGACGGATCTGACGGATGTCTTGATGATGGAGAGCATTGTGTAGCGTTGTAGTTCTGTGTGTTTGTTTCAAGAACAAGCTGAAGAGCAATCACGATATCTCAATAAAGGAAAGGACGCGTCGTTCCCCTTTTATACTTCCCAGAGGGAAAGAATGGCGCAATCGGAGGTGTCAAATGCAAAACAGTACAAAAAGGAATTTTCCGGGTGTATTGTATCTGACGCGGCTCGCCTTCTGGATATCTCCTTTTCTTTCTTTTTCTGGTATTCCTAGGAAAGGGGTCATGTTAAATAAAGTGTACTCTTCAGTCATCCTAATAGATACACTAATCATTGTGTTATCCATCAATATATCCAGTGTTGTCCTCCAGACTCTTCCCCACTGAGGAGACTTTATTGTGGCTTTGTGGCTTATCTTTCCCATCTCTACTGCACCTATCTCCGCGTTCGGCTGTAAAGCGATATTCCACCGCAATCATTCTCCGCTTCCCAGCTCGTACAAAGGAAACGACGCTTTGTGATACACATACTGATAAGGAATCTGTGATTGACACTACGCAAATATACAGGTACACCTTCCCAAATGAAGAAAAGGGCAAATAGGTAGGTGGATCGTGGAGCTTACTTACAACCAAATGGTGCCCCAGCGATGAGCGCGCGACCATGAAAAATTTCAGTAACAGAGACGTACCAAAACTCTGAGCATCTCTCTGAAAGGTGGTAGCTTCAAACAGATACAAAGACGAGAGAATGAGTGTGCAGGAACTGACACAGGAGGAGAAAGACATCATAATCGAAGACGCTCGCTATGGCGACCTCGAAACTCTCAAGGAGATCTTTGACGAACTACCTGGCTCGCTCATCGCACACATCAAGGAAACGGAAACACTCGTGACGCCGATCCACATGGCCGCTGCTAATGGTCATTTTGAGGCACTCAAGTACTTATTGGAGCAGGTGCCAAAAGATCAAGTGAAAGAGCTTGTAAACGCACAGAATATCGAGGGAAACACGGCGTTGCATTGGGCTGCACTCAATGGTCATTTGGAAGTAGTAAAGCTGCTGTGTGATGAATACGAAGCAGATGCATTCTTGAGAAACAAGTTTGAGCACGATGCCATCTATGAGGCAGAGCACAGTGGGAAAGAGGAAGTAGAGACGTATTTCTTGGAAAAATTCGATGTGGAGCCACTTGGTGAAGATGGTGAGGTTGACGTCAAGGTTAGCAATGAGGATGTTGAAGTTAATCCAGGCCAGG
The DNA here is from genome assembly GCA_030556625.1 of Petasospora euphorbiiphila. NCBI lineage: Eukaryota > Fungi > Ascomycota > Saccharomycetes > Phaffomycetales > Wickerhamomycetaceae > Petasospora > Petasospora euphorbiiphila. Next base: position 347,584 of record JAKTUJ010000009.1, on the reverse strand, counting down.
AGATTGAGCAGATTACAAAGGAGCAGATGGAGAGCATCGAGAGTAACGAGAAGTTCATTGAGGAGAGAACAGCGAATATGAACATCTAACCGTCACGGCCTTGTGTATGGCTTGTGATGTCAGCATTCGGCAACATATTAATTGATTCACATCATTACACTATTTATCACCTGTAATACTACAAACAATCATGTTCTTTCCTATTTATAGAAAAATCGTTCCCACTTCAAATCTATAATGATGAAAGATGAAAGTGATGTAGACATTTTCGCAATTGATCCCAAAACAGACTTGCGCCACTGCATCTGCGCCATTTTGCGTAATCTTCGCCAATTTGCATCCCATCAAACGCGACGCTGAAAAAAAAGCGGCGACATGACATACACTGCTCAAATGACAAAGGGACTCTCTGTTGGTCACTTTCATCTACTCTGACACTTGAGGTTGATCCTATATCAGTGTAGTACCCCCACCAACACAGCTTCGTCGTTTCATCTTTTTTTACCGGAGTTCTGGCCAAAAGAAACACGAACAATTTGCGTCATCGGGCACCAACTACACACAAGAAGATACCCACAAATGTCTACAGAAAACGTTGATTTGGGCTTTGACCCAACTTTGAAGAAGAAGAAGAAAAAATCCACCAAGACTTTTGACGAAGTTTCCTCTACTCCAGAGGCCACTCCTGAAGTTGACGATGTGCTTTCTGGTCTCAAGAAGAAGAAGAAGAAATCCACCAAGTCTCTCGAAGGCGAAGAAGCCACTGGTGCAGATGATATCACCGACGCCCTTGGTGATCTCAAGTTGAAGAAGAAGAAGAAGAAAACCACAACACCGGATGACTTTGAGAAGGAATTGGAGAAAGCTGGTGTTAATGGAGATGAGAGCAAGGGCGAGAAGGAGTCCTCGGAGGAGCCAGTACAGGAGAGTTTGCAAGGACAATATGGTTTGTCATATGACCAACTCTTGGAGAGATTCTTTGATATCCTCAAGGCCAACAACCCAGAGTTGGCCGGTGAGAGATCTGGTACCAAGTTCAGAATCCCACCACCTGTTTGTCAAAGAGAAGGTAACAAGAAGACTGCATTTGCCAACGTTCAGGAGATTGCTGAGAAGTTGCAGAGATCACCAGACCACTTGATTTCATATCTGTTTGCCGAGTTGGGTACCTCCGGTTCCGTGGATGGTCAGAAGAGATTGATTATCAAGGGTCGTTTCCAGCCAAAGATGTTGGAGAACGTTTTGAGAAGATATATCTTGGAATACGTCACTTGTAAGACGTGTAAGTCGATTAACACACAGCTCAAGAAGGAGAGTTCCAACAGATTGTTCTTCTTGGTTTGTAACAGTTGTGGTTCCACCAGATCCGTCTCGTCGATTAAGACCGGTTTCTCTGCCCAGATTGGAAGAAGAAAAAGGATGGCTTGAGACTACTATTGTCATTATTGCATCCATGCTTTATTTGTATGATAGTAATACATATTACATTGAATCTCGACTTGTAAATTATACCGGATTAATAGGAGGGAGTCCTTCTGTACGCTACTGTTTGACATTTTCCAGGAGCTTTCTCAACGGCACGCCCCATCCCGATATGCCGTCGTTAGTCATCATGAACTTAACAACAGAGTCCTTGACCTCTTGTTTGTTCTTGTAGTTGTCGATTGCCGTGAGCACAAATGATCTGTGCGATTGTTTCATCTTTGGAACAGCATCACGAAGTTTGCGTCCATACTGTGCAAACTCTCGCTCTGAGAGTGTTGTATCGTATGCAAGAAGCTTCTCCACTTGAGATAAAAGACGGGTATCGTTAATCTCAAGCCCTGTCTCCGTTGTCGGTGTTGCGATCTGTACTGCTGTTGGCTGTGGTGGTCCACGTTTCATCGAAGATGCAGACGGTGGTCTCGACAACGGTGGAGCAATGGGCCCAGAGAAGGAACGCATAGAGGGTGTCCCCGGGGAAACAGAATTCAGAGATGTCGTAGACGTGTTCTTCGAGGAGTTTGAGAGCAGAGATGCTGTGCTGGCTGAGTGGTGCAGACGAGGCCGTCTCTGCTTTGGTACCGATGAGATGCCCGAAGCGACAATAACGGGACAGTCATTGTAACCGGAGATCTCACTCTCTGAGACGTTCTGATACGAAGTCATCAGTTGCTCTTTGGTGTCGAGATATATGTTTAAAAAGATTGAGGGCTCTACACCAAGTGGCAAGTGGAAAGAACCGAAAGTGGAGGAAGACCAAACTTTATGTGGTTCATTTTTGTGTTGACGTGTACACACAAAGCTGGCACGTTTACAGCGTATGCATCTTCATTAACCATCTAAATATCCCGGGTCTGCGAATGTTTGCAACAAAATTTATACATCCCTGGATTTATAATTAATCCTTTTTCTTTTATGTGATCACTTATCACGTACGTGATTGCAGAGAAAGTGCCTTGGAGAGAACATCCTCCACTGCTGGTCTCTCGTGCGGATCGACAACGAGGCACATCTCAATGAGCTCTTTCACGCCGTCGCTGTAGATATCGCCACGCTTAGGATACTCCCATTTGCCATTGGTGATGGCCATGTTCATGCTTCCGCCATTCTCTGCCTCCTCGTGCTCAAAAGGTGAGCACCCATACAGCATTGCGTACAGTAGACACCCCATTGACCACACATCAATCTTCTCGTCCACTTTGGACCCGGTCTTCACATCCAGCAACTCAGGGGCACGGTATGGCAAAGTACAGTGTTCAGCTGCCAATTCCTGGATTGCCACAGCGGCACTCCTTGTACGGGCCTGTACACGGGCTTTCGAACATGACCCGAGATCGCATAGCACAGGCAGGCCATCTTTCGACAGCATCACATTAGCTGGTTTGATATCTCTGTGTGCAAATGCTGTTGTCTCTGCTAGCTCAGTGGCATTCGTTGTGTCCTCGTCAATTGGCCCTGTAGACATTGACGGTATTGTATCAGCAACGGACTCAACCTCATTTCCCTCATCTGTAATGCTATTTGACGATGCCTCCATCAACAGTCGCTCGTGTTCCTCAGCAGCGGCATCCACTGTCATATCGTTTCTATTGTCCTCCACTCGATGAGTCGGCTGGTGTCTGTGCATGCTCTGTATTCCACGGCATACACCAATGAATATGCGCACGGCTTCCGACTCCTCCAAGTGTGTTCCTTCAATTGCGTTCTTGTTGATGACGTCCTGCAATGATTTTTCGAAATAGGGCAGGAGGATGTATACCGTCTTTGAACCATCCTCCTCTTGTACAATACTGGAATCTATCGCACGGATGATGTATGGGGAATGAAACTCCTTATAGTTATCCACTTCTGACATTGCAATCCGCACAGACTCTGCTCCAAAGGGACATCTGATCTTCTTCAAAGCGTACGTGGCACCATTCGAGGCCTGCACGAGATACACATAGGAGAATCCTCCCTCTCCCAGCAGTCTCAGGATCTTGAACTGGGCCTTGTTGATCGTCAACACCGGATCAGTGACGAGGCACGGAAGACAGCTCAGCAGGAAGGACATTGCGACGGGTCAAATAGCTCAAATTCACACCGATTTCAGTAGAAGTTTCGATCTTCCAACTGACGACTATCAGGGAAAGCAGCAGCAAGTTTCCAAGGGATAAGTGACTAAGAGCACTGGGGGCTCTGGGTGTAAGTGCAAAGACCGCACACTGTGCTGTTGTATAAGTACCGGCTTTTCGCGAAAGTTCCTCTGGCCAAAAAACGGTGAAAACATCAAACAACTTGAAGCTTTGATGTATGGCAAGCAGTCTTAAGGAGTTCCACCGTGACTAAATGGTATGTTTTGACATAATCCGATCATCCGAATCCATGCGCTAACCCTTTTCATAGTCTATCCAAACAGTCGACCAGAACAACGATCTCAAGGGCCTCTCCCTCATCGCCGCCCACTCGCACATCACTGGTCTCGGCCTCGATGACAACCTCCAGCCACGCCAGGAGGCCTCGCAAGGTATGGTGGGCCAGTTCAGGGCCCGTAAGGCTGCTGGTGTCATCCTGAAGATGGTGGAGAACGGATCCATTGCCGGGCGTGCTGTGCTGATTGCCGGCCCTCCATCCACGGGTAAGACTGCCATTGCCATGGGTCTCTCTCAATCGTTGGGTAAAGACGTGCCATTCACTGCGATTGCCGGTTCTGAGATTTTCTCCCTGGAGTTGTCCAAGACCGAGGCCTTGACCCAGGCTTTCAGAAAATCCATCGGTGTCAAGATCAAGGAGGAGACTGAGATCATTGAAGGTGAGGTTGTCGAGATCCAAATTGATAGATCGATTACCGGAGGACATAAACAGGGTAAACTTACCATCAAGACCACGGATATGGAGACGATTTACGAGTTGGGAAACAAGATGATTGACGGGTTGACAACGGAGAAAGTCCTCGCCGGTGATGTCATCTCCATTGACAAATCCTCCGGCAAGATCACAAAGCTCGGAAGATCATTTGCCCGCTCTAGAGACTACGACGCCATGGGGCCAGATACAAAGTTTGTCCAATGTCCAGAAGGTGAGTTGCAGACACGCAAGACCGTGGTGCACACTGTGTCATTGCATGAAATCGATGTCATCAATTCCAGAACGCAAGGATTCCTCGCGCTGTTCTCTGGTGACACTGGTGAGATTAGACCAGAGGTGAGAGAACAGATCAACACCAAAGTGGCTGAATGGAAGGAAGAAGGCAAAGCTGAGATCATTCCAGGTGTTTTGTTCATTGATGAAGTTCACATGTTGGACATTGAATCCTACTCCTTCATTAACAGAGCGCTCGAGGACGAGTTTGCACCAATTGTGATAATGGCCACAAACAGAGGTCTCACAAAGACGAGAGGTACATCGTACAAGTCTCCACATGGTTTGCCATTGGACCTGCTGGATAGATCTATTATTATCCAAACAACAAGCTACAGTGAAGACGAGATTAAGCAGATTCTTTCGATAAGAGCTCAAGAGGAAGAAGTGGAGTTGAATGCTGATGCGTTGAGCTTGCTTACCAAGATTGGGCAGGAGACGAGTTTGCGTTATTCCTCCAATTTAATCTCTGTGTCTAACCAATTGGCATTGAAGAGAAGAAGCAACGTTGTGGAATTAGAGGATATCAATAGAAGTTACATCTTGTTCCTGGACTCTGCCCGTTCTGTTGCTTTCCTTAATGAGTTCTCTGAGCAATACATTGATGACTCAGGTAATGTTGAGATTGGTGGCAAGAGGGAGGAAGTTCCAGTACAGGCTTCGACAGATGCCATGGACACCTCTGCCTGAGACCTTTTGATACACAGAGAGGACACAAAAAAAAAACTGTATACGTATCAAATTTGTAAACTAGATCATTTCTACTCGAGCTGTAAGATACAGAACTAATGTGACATATCTATTGATCATGAAAGTGCAAGTTTTCGTGATTGGGGGGTCCTCCTCCTGTGATGCGCCCCACGCCAAGGGCCTAGCAGGTAAACAATAATTCTTCATGCAGTACTCTTGGTGTTTAAAATCAAGGCAATAATCATGCCGTAGAGTCCCAAGACTTCGGCGAAAATGAGAATAAGCACGATACCAACAAAGAGTCGTGGTTGATGCATGAGTTTCCGCACACCTTCATCACCAACAATACCAATAGCATAACCAGATGCAAGGCATGCAAATCCCACTGATAGTCCACAAGCCAAATGCATAAATCCATTGAACAGAGTGTAATCACCCGATGGGGAAAGACCACCTGCAATCAACACCGAGACAACAAGACCATAAACTGCCAAGATACCACTCATGACAACGGGTATCAGAGACTTCATGATGAGCTCTGGCTTGAAAGTACCGATACCGGAGATACCAATACCAGACTTTGCGGTACCTATAGCAGCACCGGCACAGCTGAAGATTGTAGCAGCAGCACATCTTGTTCTTCATGTTAGTAAAACGTTCCACATGTGAACAGTACGATAAGGGAAGGAAACTACTCACCCTGCAAAGCCAAAGAATGGCGCATAACCAGGAGAATAATCAATTGCAGCGTCCGACCTGGTGGAACATGTGTTAGTATCGACCTCTATTGCAAGTAGAAGAAGCAGCTTACATCTCTTTCCGCGTGGTAACCCAGCCTTCTTCCGTTTCCTTCCCGTTGGTGGTGGTGGCTGCTCTTGATGGCCTCAGAGGGGAAACGGCACAGTGTCCTTCGCGAATAGTTCGCATTCGCGCGTGTTCTGAGATATACGCTAAAGTGGTATATGTGCTGATATGTACGCCGGAGTAACACAAATGTAAACAAAGAGAGTGTGATATAAGCTATAGATACACTAACACATGGCCCTTTCTTAGCAGCAATTCTTGAGAATAGAGGGAAGATGGACCAGCATACAAGGATCAACCTGAGCATACGCGACGTCAAGCATCTGCAGGCGCAGTTTGCGAAAGACGCGACGGAGAAGTTGGACTTGTACCTCCCTACAACAGACAATAGCGATCCACTCAAGCACAGGGTATCGACTCTTGTCAATGACTTCATCTATGAGATCTTTGAAAGGGCCATGCCGTCATTGGACGTTGATGGTGCTGACCCGTCCTTGAGTTTGAGATCTCTGTTGGAGAATCCCACGAATGGTGAGTTTGGTTTAGGGGACCCTTTGATTGACTAATTACTAACATGTCTTAACAGAGGTGGAACCTTTTGATTTCTCGCTACAGGAACAAGTAAGGAAGCTGTACCAGGACGTTGAAGATGAGACCACCAGGCTCACAAAGCTCAGAAGAGAAACCCCGCAGAACATTAAGTCACAGTATGAACAGTCGTTCGAGCACTCGTTCGACATTCTTAAATCACTTGAGAAGGAGATTCAGGAGTTGAATGAAGATGATGTTGACGAGAGTGTATCGGAGAGAGAAACGAGGTTCAAACAAGACATCCAGCCGAAGTTGGATAAACTAACCACGGAGTACGAGAAGTCACTCGACGTTCTGAAACAGGTCAAAGACGTAAGTTGCTTGTGTTGTCTTGCTAATTTGGGGAATATATACTAACACTACACTTAGAATATCCCACAAGAACGTGGTGAGTTGGAAAAATTGGATCAGATTACAAGGTTCTTGAAAGACGGACAATGAGGTTTGCCATTGTCTTCTAGCAGCGTACTTTTTATCTAACGACGATCCTCTAATGACACTGATGAATCACGATATCTCAAATCCTACTACTTATCAACTTGTAGAATACTAGATATTATTCCACTGTCATCAATACTCAACTAAAGTAAATACTAAATACCGACGGTTCACCAAACGCGCTAAGAACTGACGCGAAAAATGTCTTGATCTAAACAAAACTCTTCAATTGCGCCTCCACGGGAAGAAGATATACCAAGGACAATTGCCTCAGAGATGTTGACATTTCCTGTTAGTTTACAGAGCTCGCGTGACCAGTTTGTGAGGGCCATTGGTGGCTATCCACCTGCGCTGACCATCGGTCTCTCTCTTTTCCTTATCATTCTCTACCTCATCAACCTCGTGGTCGACATCTTCTCACATATCGTCCTTCATACAGATTCGCTATTCAAACTCGATCTCAACAGGCTTTCCTTCTACCCATTGGGACACCTTGGTGTACTCCACTTGCTTTTTAATGTATTTGCTCTTTTAACGCCGTTGTCCAGGTTTGAGCGCTCTCATGGTACCGTTTACACTGGTGTCTTGCTTAACTTGTTTGCCGTCTTCACAGGTATCATCTACTGTCTTTTTGGATCTCTTTTAATGCCAGGGAATTCCGTGTTAGGAGCCTCAGGTTGGTTCTTCTCCTTCCTTGCATGCATGGCCTATGATGAATCCAGAGTGAAACCAACCATCCAAATCACACCAAATCATTCACTCCCAACCATTTTCGTTCCATTTGGTACACTGCTTTTCATCGCCATTCTCGTTCCTGGCTCAAGTTTCCTAGGTCATTTGTTCGGTCTGCTTGTCGGATATGCCTACTCATTCGGATACTTCAACAAGCTTATCCCACCATCATGGATCATCGAGTGGATTGAAGAAAAAGCCGATCCTGCAATTGCACTTATCCCTGCTGTCTTCAAGTACTACAAGGAGGTTGATGCTAAGCACTTGAGACAACAAGATACATATGTATCGCTCTTTGAGCCTGCTGATATGCAACCAGCTGGTACACAAGAGACTCAAGAGGCTCCAAGATTCCAAGGTCAAGGGCATACCCTTGTGTAATGGTAAGCTAAATCTTAGGGACAGTATATCTCATCTTATCATTAAAAAAGTGGTAAAAACATGGCCATAATCAAACTAGAAATGGAAGAAAAAGAAAAGATGGCCAAACCCTAGCATCAATGGCCTCAAGCCACAAGCAAAAGCATCAGCATCTCGGACACTAGTAGTCAAGAACATGGACAGTGTCAACAGTAGCTGGCTTGAAGAAGTAGCTCCAAGTGTTCTTGAGGATCTTCTGGACCTCTTCGCCAAACTCAGGCTTCTTGACTTCAGATTTCTCTCTCAACTCCTTAGCACGGAATCTGTCATGTGGCTTTAAGCCATGAGCTTTTCTGTTCTGATGGATCTCAGCAACAGTAGCCTCGAAGACTTCCTCAGAGATTTCACCATTGTGGAGCATCTCCCGGAGACTTGATCCGTGATGAGAGCCTTTGTGATGCTTCGACTTGAAGTGCTTGGTGTTAACGTTCTTGTGGATCTCAGCAACGTTGGCTATAAACTCCTCCTCAGTGATCTGACCATTGTGGAGTTTCTCCCGAAGACGCCAGCCATGAGGGCGTGACTCCTTGCTGAATCCTTTGACAGGGTACTTCTTGCCCATTTCAGAAGTGTAGTGAGAGAGTCCAATCAACATCGATCTAAGTTCGGTAATCATAGAGTCAATCTGTTCTTTGGACAATGATTTAAGCGAAATGGTGGATGGCATCTCCTGGTTCCCTTCCTCGAGCTTCATGGAGTTCCAAAGTACAGTATTGTGGTCAGCCAATGGGAATTCGACATCACTCCATTCTTCAGAGCGGAGAGCATTCTTCAAAATCTGGATCTGCTTTCTGATCTTGGTGGAAAGGTGCGCAGCACCAGTGACCACTCTCGCCATGATCTCTTTCTCAAACTCTGGGTCGTCATCCTTCTTTGAGTCCGATGGCAATAGCTCAGCATTCTTATATAGATCACCAGAGATATCACCAATGTAACCGGTATCACCGAAACCACCAAGGAAGTAAGCATCGTCTACCTCAAACTTGATCCAGTGAGAAGAGTGGATTGGGTTTCCAGGTAACCACCAAGTGGCATCCTTATGGCGCTTCAAGAAGCACTTCTCAAGTTCTGGAACTTCTTCAGCAGAGACGTCAACAAACTTACCACGCAGACTGATTCTTGGAGAACCAGCAACGGACTTTGGACGCGAACCTGGGTATTTAGGGTTGACGTGCTCGTTAGGAGGATGGTCACCAACTCTCACGGACAAGGTAGTTGGAGAGCCCTTGTTGAGGTTCTTGTAGGAAGTGGACATGTCAATAGCAAGGAAGACCGGGTTACCATCGCCACATTCTGCGTAGTATTCAACAAAGGAGACTGGGAGACCCTCGTGGTCGCCATCCTGGTAGATGGTGTTGAGGTTGGCTAGGGACTCTCTGTGGATGAGGGTTCTGGCATAAGAGGCCGCATCCTCGGCTGAAGGTGGAGATGGCCAGGCTCCAAAGGCCTCAGCACTGACCAATGCAGCAGCAAGAGAAAGAAGCACTGATAGTTTCATCTTTGATATATCACCGTCGGTTGTAACAGGTGAAGCGTGGAGTCCCCGTTGGCACCCACAATGGGTTAGCGAAGGTGGGATGCTTTTCCACTTATAAAGTCCCCCCGGATGACACCCGTGTTCTACACACACAGATTAGACAGGGATGCAGAGACAGCCGGAGAGGTGTTTAAAACCAGGAAACGCTACAAGATTGCTATATATGATGGAATGGTATAAACGAATGAGAGTACACCTGGAAAGACTTCAAAAGATCTTACTGAATCTTCTCTTCATTGTGTTCTACTCATCTTGAAGCGCGCCGGAGCTATCGATCTCAGCTACATATGCATACAGGGTTATCGCCTGACGTTGCCAGGTTTGTCTTTTGCGAGACACAGGTGCTTTTGAGGAAGTCGAAGCAGCTAGACAGGTCACAGTAGCTATGGTGATTTATAGAATCCTCTCTTGTATCGTCGTGATGATGGCCTCGAACTGGCTGCGGTGCTGTGAGTGGATGTGTCACTTCTAAACCTTGATGCAAGGGCCGCTTAAAGACTATCCTCTCCTTTCCTTCCTTGTATAAATTGTATGCCTTGCATTCGAACACAGCTTTTGGCAGTTTCATATCATTGACAATGTATCCTAGAGATTGTGGAATACAGCTGGCACAAGACACAGATATCAACCACGACTGATACTGCACTAAGTCCGTGCCAAAAGCTTGTCAGATCAAAGCGCAATCCTACAATGGCATGTTATCGTTAAAAGGTTTGGTTAAAAAAGCAAAGACACAGATGAATATAAAAACAGGTACGTACTATCATACCTCGCATCGATGTGTTAAACCCATAAATCATCAAAAATCGGGAAGACCTCAATATGTGAGGAGTGAATACAAAAAGAAGTTGTTCCAGAGACAACCAATCTACTCCATAGTAGCTGGCTTGAACAAGTAGTTCCAAGCGTTGATGAGAACCTTCTGAACTTCCTCGGTAAGCTCTGGCTTCTTAACCTCGCCCTTCTGTCTCAACTCCTTAGCACGGAATCTGTCGTGTGGCTTGGACTGGTGGTGAGCCTTCTTGTTCTTGTAGATCTCAGCCTTGGCAGCCTTGAATTCTTCCTCGGTGATCTCACCCTTCTCAAGCTTCTCCAACAAGCCCCATGGGTGAGAAGCACCCTCGTACTTCTGGTACTTGCCACCGTGGTTCTGTGGCTTGAAGTCGCCGTGGGCCTTCTTGTTCTTGTAGATCTCAGCCTTAGCAGCCTTGAACTCTTCCTCAGTGATCTCACCCTTCTCAAGCTTGTCTAACAATCCCCATGGGTGGGAAGCACCCTCGTGCTTCTGGTACTTGTAGTTACCGTGCTTCTTGTTCTTGTAGATCTCGGCCTTAGCAGCCTTGAACTCTTCCTCGGTAATCTCACCCTTCTCAAGCTTGTCCAACAAACCCCATGGGTGGGAAGCACCCTCGTACTTGTGGTACTTACCACCGTGGTTCTGTGGCTTGAAGTCACCGTGAGCCTTCTTGTTCTTGTAGATCTCAGCCTTAGCAGCCTTGAACTCTTCCTCGGTGATCTCACCCTTCTCGAGCTTGTCTAACAATCCCCATGGGTGGGAAGCACCCTCGTGCTTCTGGTACTTGTAGTTACCGTGCTTCTTGTTCTTGTAAATCTCAGCCTTAGCAGCCTTGAACTCTTCCTCGGTAATCTCACCCTTCTCAAGCTTGTCCAACAAACCCCATGGGTGGGAAGCACCTTCGTACTTCTGGTACTTACCACCGTGGTTCTGTGGCTTGAAGTCACCGTGAGCCTTCTTGTTCTTGTAGATCTCGGCCTTAGCAGCCTTGAACTCTTCCTCGGTAATCTCACCCTTCTCAAGCTTGTCCAACAATCCCCATGGGTGGGAAGCACCCTCGTACTTGTGGTACTTACCACCGTGGTTCTGTGGCTTGAAGTCACCGTGAGCCTTCTTGTTCTTGTAGATCTCAGCCTTAGCAGCCTTGAACTCTTCCTCGGTGATCTCACCCTTCTCGAGCTTGTCTAACAATCCCCATGGGTGGGAAGCACCCTCGTGCTTCTGGTACTTGTAGTTACCGTGCTTCTTGTTCTTGTAGATCTCAGCCTTAGCAGCCTTGAACTCCTCCTCGGTGATCTCACCCTTCTCAAGCTTGTCCAACAAACCCCATGGGTGGGAAGCACCTTCGTACTTCTGGTACTTACCACCGTGGTTCTCTGGCTTGAAGTCACCGTGGGCCTTCTTGTTCTTGTAAATCTCAGCCTTAGCAGCCTTGAACTCCTCCTCAGTAATCTCACCCTTCTCAAGCTTGTCCAACAAACCCCATGGGTGAGAAGCACCCTCGTACTTGTGGTACTTACCACCGTGGTTCTCTGGCTTGAAGTCACCGTGGGCCTTCTTGTTCTTGTAAATCTCAGCCTTAGCAGCCTTGAACTCCTCCTCAGTAATCTCACCCTTCTCAAGCTTGTCCAACAAACCCCATGGGTGAGAAGCACCCTCGTACTTGTGGTACTTACCACCGTGGTTCTCTGGCTTGAAGTCACCGTGGGCCTTCTTGTTCTTGTAAATCTCAGCCTTAGCAGCCTTGAACTCCTCCTCAGTAATCTCACCCTTCTCAAGCTTGTCCAACAAACCCCATGGGTGAGAAGCACCCTCATGGTTGTTCTTTGGGAGGGCAAGGGTTGCCTCGTGAAGAGGCAAGAGGACCAAGGCCTCAGCCTGGACCAATGCGACAGCAATGGAAAGTAGTATGGAAAGTTTCATAGTAACAGTGTTTGCTTGATTAGCAGGGTGCTATGGCTACCTGAAAGCGTGGTAAAGTGGACTCTCTGCTGCTTATAAAAGCGCGTGGTTGCAACCGGTCCTTACGACAACGGGCTTAGATATGATATGCACGGTTAATGACCGACCATTTCCAAGGCTCGTCCCTGCCGGTAAATTGAAACTAAATTATGGGTGCCTTTATCTATTCCATCAGGAAGACAAAAAAGGGAATGTAATAGCTACGAATTATAGAGTATTACCATTCACTTTAGATCTTTCATAGAAAGAATTACAGTGTAGATGGATACCGCTATGACAGGTCTTTGTCTTGGTTGTGTGCCTGCCAATAGAAAACAAGGCTCAGCATCGATGCGGCAACGCATTTAACCGCGTAGTCTGTAGATTGCCGGACCGCCCCGGATCAGCAATAAGTACAGATGAGACATTCTCTTCGGGAAAAATTAAAGAAGATCCAATGTATCCAATACATATCTGCTGATGAATACTTGAATGTGATTATATTTGTGTTGTGTCAATGTGTTGTCGACCATGTTAATTAAGCCCTTGCGAGAGATCGGTAGAATGAAAAGGCCGCTCCAGGTTCCGGCAATAGAGCCAATCAGGGAGACGTTCTTTATTAGTTGGCAAAGTGGGGCTCACCTGCGCCTCTATAGGCTAGAAAGCAGCAGAATATAGCTCTATGAGATCATAAGATGGTGTGTTTGGTTCAATAGCACTAAGATGTCATGGCAAAATGTGTGCTTGGTTATGTACATGTAGTAAGCATGTATTAAGTCCTCTGTCCTCTGGCTGCTTGTGGACTACTAACACTCACGATAGCCCAATTCCCTCAAAAGCCACCAAGCCTAGTTCATATCGAGTATACTCACAAATGCTATGATAAGTACCCTTCCTATATACTGTAGTTACAGGCAAGAGAATGATGACAGTTGGATGACTCCAGAGCCATAGATGAGATTCGAGAGATTAGAGAGATCAACTGCCAAATGGGCGTTTCAAAGTTCAAATGCCGGCGCCGGAGACCCGGGATTTCGAACAAACTATGCCGATGCATGCTTCTTTTGACATAACCCAAATGACAACGACGGATCAGGATTCAGAACGTAGCATAGGCAGGACATGCAGAAGAACAGTCTACTGTTATCAATATACCCGCTGTGGAACTCTGATCTTTTTCATAGGGATTCCCATGTGATGTGGTGAATGTACTGCTTGACCGCTCTCGGTGTTTCCAAAGCCTTCATAAGCCTATTTAAACCACCATTTGCGCCAATTCGAACAATTTGGACGATATAATTCCACTCCAATTGTTCAAATTCTGAGATTTAGAAAGATCTTTTTCTTCTATTTCTCTGGAAATCTTTGAGAAACAGCGAGTTAAACTTCTCATTTAATGTTTTTTCTGCGAACTGAAGACGATAGAAGAGAGAAAAATTCGCTCACGCAAAAACCACCTACTAATGGAAACCTATTTCCATCAGAAAACATTCATGCAAATAGCAAGACTATGATAGATTGATTATTAGACCAACCAATTCTACAATAATGTTGTACCATTATATATTGCCACACAGCATCCAAACACCACATACGATCCACCCGAACACACGGAAGCTTTTCTAAATCAAGCCTATCACGTGAATTTAATTACTCCACAAAGAACCAAACCTTATATGGTAGCGGAGCACTGGAGGACCGAGAGCCAAGACAAAGAGCCAAGATGATCCAGATCTTGAGCCGAGGTTATGATGAGCACAGTTGAGAGAAAACTGACAAGGTTCTTAAGACCATAATGCTACCCGGGAAAGCGGAGGTCTACAGAGAAGTCTTGTGAGGTCTTGTTTCTTTGTGAGACCTCAAACTCGAACACTGTCTCGGGTTGATGGTAAATGTGTCACGTAGACGTTGATGCAAGCCTGCGTGCTCTCCAGGATTTGCAATCTCCAGAGTCCAGGCTCGGATGAGATTTCGGATGAGTGGCGATTTGCAAGACAATGTAGGCTTATCCACTTATCATGAGTGACATGCATGGGGCCGTCCAACATAAAGTATACCGAACAGAGAAAAGAACAGTATAGAGATACTTCAATGCCCTATGGAGCACTACGTTGAGTAAAGGGAGATTCCATGAAGCATCTTGTTCGCATGGCCGGGATCACCGGTTAGAGCTTCGAGGAAACGGAAAGCGAGCGCGATGTCTTCGTCAAGCAGTTTTGGCTTGTGGAGAGATCTAGTTTACGTAGAAGGGAGCCACAACACAATTGAGAGTTGAGACACTTGTTCCGATGATAACATAACAATAGCTAGGGGATATGGATCTAGAATGTAATAGCTCTGATGCTACGACTAGTCTGAGTGCACCACTAACTCAAAAGTGGGCCTTGAAGGTAGAAGGTAGATTTCTAGTCGAAACACCTGGGTTCATAGCTCTCTTGCATGGGAAAGAGTAATTATCGTACTAATGCCTTGAAACCTTGAGACTATGTATTACCTTCAGCATAAAATTCTACAAGCCTTTGCCTGGTTTCACCATGGCTTCCGCATCCACTTGGTACTATGAATCCACACCTAACTCAACAAGGGACACCGGAAAGATAGATTAAAAAGCAGGATGCCTGTTTGTGTCTATGCTACTGGTTCCAGTTCCCTCGCCCCGAAGCTTACAGATCTTTGAAAGTCGTGCCTGACCTTCACTTGATACACGTCATCTCCAGTTATGGCAAGACGTGGGGCAAGCGTTGAAAAGACGATAAGAAGCATCGACACTCATGTGTAGTAATGCACGCATATTGTCGTTAATCCCCACCCGCCCGGGACTCTCATCAAGGTTCATTATCAAAAACCGCAAATAGGCTATGGTCATCCAAGAAGAAGACCAATCGTAGCTCGCATATTCGTCATTGTCGATGATCATCGGTCAGAAGCCTCTGCTCCCGATTTGATTGAATAGTGGAACTGTGCTGGCCAAGCTCATCCCTGTTTGATGTATCGGAGCAGGATTCCGATATCATGACAAGAATGAAACGAAGAAGCGGGGAGATGAGACTCTCAGAGCCTAAGCGAGTCTCTTCTTCATTCCCAAGACAATGCCTCTTGTAGCACACACAATTGTAGCCTATAATCGGCCTGCAGTACTGCTGCCCAACAAACAATCACCAACAAAAAGAGATCGAGGGACTCGTTGACTCAATTCTAGTCGTCCTTGACTCCTGAGACCTGGGACTCTGGACTCAGCGACTCAGCGCTCCTCGCGCGCTCACCGCTCACCGCTCACACAGGAATCGATGGAGGGACTTCTGCAAGAGAACGACCAACAAACTAACAGCTAACAATTGTAGTCTCTTGGAAAAGCTTAGATGGAGCTCCGTAACTCCTAATGGATTACTCATACCCTGTGGGGTCCCTCAATCTGGCGTTCCTGTCTCCATTGACCCAATTTCAAAGGAATTGAACCGTCAAAGAGAACACACTTGAGCTCGTCCATGTGCGATCTGAGACCCTAAAGTCTGCCAAATCCAGTCCCGGCATCTCCTTTGCGGCAACGCGCCTCCCGCCGCTTGCGTCTCGCCATCTCTCGCCCACTTTTTTCAGCCATTTTTTATATCAACGGTTCCATCTGCTGGTTCAGACAAGACTCTCATTCCGCTGTGAGTCTGTTTTGCTTGATCACTATTGACAGTCCATCGAGTAACCGTTGCGGAAGAATTGACCTCAGTTATCTCCTGCCCCGTTGCACGAACCGAAAACCCCCCTCACTCTCACTCAATTTGCTGTCATCGTTAAGCGTAACATTCACTGTATACGAGTACATCTCTTGAAAAGTTCACGTCAGATACACGTCTTCCTCCACGCGTGAATTGAACATCAGCATCTTTCCAGTGGCCTTAATTGTCATCAACTGAAAGATCTCTTGAACGGAACATCGAACGGTTCTTATATACACGCCCGCACACCCCGCTTCAACCCGCTCCCCTCCCCTTTATCCATATTCGCTCATCACCTGCGAACACTAAGCTACAATGCCAGAACACAAGGTTGTCCACGAGGCCCACAAGGTCGAGGCCCGCCACGCTCCAAAGGCCTTCTTCGACTCACAACCACGCCAGGGACACGTCAAGGACCTCGATGAGTACTTGAAAATGCACAAGCAGTCCGTCGAGGACCCAGAGGCCTTCTTTGCTCCATTGGCCCGTGAGATGCTCGACTGGCACAGAGACTTCGACAAGGTCCAGTCCGGCTCTCTTGAACACGGTGATGTCGCTTGGTTCTTGAACGGTGAGTTGAACGCTGCTTACAACTGTGTTGACCGTCATGCATTCGCCAACCCGGGCAAGACCGCCCTCATCTACGAGGCTGACGATGAGAAGGACAACAAGATTATCACTTTTGGTGAGCTTCTGCGCCAGGTGTGTGAAGTTGCCGACATCCTTAAGCGTTGGGGTATCAAGAAAGGTGACACCGTTGCCGTTTACTTGCCAATGATCCCAGCTGCCGTCGTTGCCATGTTGGCTGTGGCGAGAATTGGTGCTATCCACTCTGTCGTCTTTGCTGGTTTCTCTGCAGGCTCTCTTAGAGACCGTGCAGTCGATGCCGGTTGCAAAGTCGTCATCACTTGTGACGAAGGTAAGCGTGGTGGTAAGACTGTCCACACTAAGAAGATCGTCGACGAGGCCCTTCTTGGTGCTGACGTTGTGGAGAAGGTGCTTGTCTTCCAGCGTACTGGCTCGGAGGGAATCCCAATGAAGGCTGGTCGTGATTTCTGGTGGCACGAGGAGGCCGCCAACTCGCGCGGTTACATCCCACCAACACCAGTGAACTCTGAGGACCCATTGTTCTTGCTCTACACCTCTGGTTCTACTGGTTCGCCAAAGGGTGTCGTCCACACCACCGGTGGTTACCTGCTTGGTGCAGCCCTCACAACAAAGTACGTCTTCGACATCCACCCAGAAGACATTCTCTTCACTGCAGGTGATGTCGGTTGGATCACTGGCCACACATATGCCCTCTATGGCCCATTGGCTCTTGGTACCGCCACTATCATCTTCGAGTCCACCCCAGCCTACCCAGACTACGGCCGTTACTGGCGTATCATTGAGCGTCACAGAGCTACACACTTCTACGTTGCTCCAACTGCATTGAGATTGATCAAGCGTGTTGGCGAGGAAGAGATTGCCAAGTACGACATCTCGTCCTTGAGAACACTTGGTTCCGTTGGTGAGCCAATTGCGCCAGAGTTGTGGGAGTGGTATGACGAGAAAATTGGCCAGGGCCGTTGTGTTATTTGTGATACTATGTGGCAGACCGAGTCTGGTTCCCACTTGATTGCCCCATTGGCTGGTGTCATTCCAACCAAGCCAGGTTCTGCCACCGTGCCCTTCTTTGGTATCAACGCCTGCATCATCGACCCAGTTTCCGGCGAGGAACTCCAGGGTAATGATGTTGAAGGTGTTCTTGCCATCAAGAGCTCATGGCCATCCATGGCTCGTTCAGTGTGGAACAACCACAGCAGATACATTGAAACCTACTTGAAGCCATACCCAGGCTACTACTTCACAGGTGACGGTGCCGGTAGAGACCACGATGGCTACTACTGGATCCGTGGTCGTGTTGACGATGTCGTCAACGTCTCTGGTCACAGATTGTCTACTGCTGAAATTGAGGCTGCATTGGCAGAACACCTTGGTGTCTCTGAAGCTGCCGTTGTTGGTATCGCCGATGAACTTACTGGCCAGGCTGTTATCGCCTTTGTTTCTCTTAAAGAGGGCTACCTGGTCGAGGCCAACCAGAAGGTTCAAGACTCGAATGAGCACATCACTCCAGAGAAGCTCCGTCGTGAGCTTATTCTCCAAGTGCGTGGTGAGATTGGTCCATTTGCAGGTCCAAAGACTGTTATCATTGTTGACGACTTGCCAAAGACCAGATCTGGTAAGATCATGAGACGTGTTTTGAGAAAGATCACATCTCACGAGGCTGACCAGCTCGGTGACTTGTCCACTTTGGCCAACCCAGAGATTGTCCAGCACATCATTGCTTGTGTCGACGAGCAGTACTTCAAGCTGCTCAAAAAGTAGATGCTACTATAGATCAGAGGGCTTTAATTACTCGCTAATAAATATTGTACATTTTTTCTATATCTGTGGCTCGATGAACTAGATTATGCGTAAGCTTGGGATCGCAGATCAATCCCCTGGAATGCTAAGCTTTCTACTCCAAGTTCCACCGCACACACGCACCAACCACTTAAGGAACGCGGTTTTTTCTAGGGGAATCTACACCAATACAATTAACTCAATGGTATTAACACAAATGAGTGCTCAATTATACAATTGATTGGGCAGATCAGCAAATCTACTTGAATCTGGACTCAATCTGGGACTCAATGACGGACTCAGCCTTCTTGAAGTTGTCCTCACCAACCTTGGTCTTGATGTCCTTTATTCTCTCATCACCAATGAAAGACTCGATCTTGTCAACGTACTTGTGGGAGGAGGAAGACTCGTTGTTGTTGCTGCTCTTGTCCTTGTTATCGTTGTTATCTTTGTTCTCGCTAGTGTTGTTGTTGTTGTTGTCGGTGTTAGCGGACTTGGAAGAACCACCCAAGAAGGATTCAACCTGCTTCTCGGCCATGTTCTGAACAACAGCGTCTTCAACCTTGTCCTTAATGTTGTCAAACAAACTCATTGTGATGTAGTGCTAGTGGATACAGTCATTCGAATAGGAGAGAGCAGATGAATTTTTGGTGGGAAATGGCCGGCTTTATAGCCACACACGCGCTGGCAGGTGAAATTTGGTTCTCCTCCACACGCGTTGCAATGTCCCGATACGACGGACCAATTGTGGACAATCATCAATCCCATGGTCAGAAGGTACAAAGACTGATATTCAGGACGCCAGAAGGATTCTAAGCTATTTAAAAGGACATTTACTGGAGGATGAGCACGTTATTTTACACGCGCTGATAAGCCTGGTCCAAGCTCCGCTTCAGGATCTAAAACAGATCTGGCGCGCTGGCAGTTTTGTTTACGCGTGACTTTGCATTGGCAACACATATGGAACGGGGGGCTCATTCAGATCGTGGTACTGGCCGGCCCTGGCGTGTTTCCAATGTTCCATTCAACCCCAATCAACTAATCTGTGTTTTTTAAACAAAGAATCCATCAGTATTACTTAATTGCATTTTCTAATACGTGGAGTCAGTCATGCAGTCATGTTTATGATCGAGCTGTCGGTACATCTACATACATCGAAGACAAGCTACTACGCGTCCCTTCCAGGTCTTGAAACGTCTTCGCAGCCCTGACTTTGAACTGACATCTCAATTGTGTTAACCACTAATTGAGAATATAGAAAGTTCAAGCCACTAAGATTTAGTAGCACCCACGATTAATCACGATTGAAGATTCACCACTCTTATTTATACGGTGGACGGTAGGGTAACCCCTCTGCTTATCCGAGGAAAAAAAATGCGCGAGCCCGGAGTCGAACCGGGGGCTCAAAGATGGCAACTTTGAATTTTACCGCTAAACCACTCGCGCTTGTTAACAAAAGTTTGTTTTCCCCTGGTTGACAAACTGAGGAAGGTAAAGAGAACACTATATTGCTGTTGTTTTTGGTATTAAGTTGACTCCTTTCAACTAAAGAAAACAGTTCTCTAATAATGCTGACTTATATGATAATTTCAGTATATGTAAGGCCCTACGATATCTGCATGACCGGTTATATTATCCGGAAAGGAGGCCTTGATAGGCCTGACGGCCTGATCGAGTTCCTAGTACCAAGGAATCACTTAAAAGGTTTCAGGGAAAACCCATTTAATAGAAATAGAGGCCCAAGCTACATTCCTAAGATAGTCTCACATGGTACAAATACTAACTGTGCTCTTGATTCTAATGATATCCACTAACAGCAATGAGTGCCCAAGAGTGTTAAGCCTAGGCTTATAGGGAATACCACTGAGCATTGATACCAAGCCAGCAAATGCTGCATTTTATAACCTGGACAGTTAGTGCTTATTTTGAACAACTACATTTAGATTGGCTAATATGGGGTTTGGAATAGATTGACGAATCATACTCTACGTGCGTAGTCAATCTACATCAAGTCACCGCGCTCATATCACCAGAAAACGACGTATCTGTAGGATCATAGATTATAAACAATTGATAGCTAAAATAGCTATCATTGATTAATGTTATCTGAGACCAATCTTGATCTGTTCGGAGGTATCTGAATTGGGAAATACTTCCGTGGGCCCTGGGACTTGGCCTACAGCCACGCAGGTACGGAATTCCGAAGCTCTCTGAGGATGCTTTTCTATTGAAATCAAGGTTACTCCCCAAATAGGCATTTAGAAGGACCGGAGGAGTCACATATAATCAATGTACGTATCCTTAGGCGAATGCGTTTAAAGCTTAGTACTACATTTGATGCAAATATTCAAAAATCAACTAACTCGTATATCGACCAGCGATCTGCTTCTCTATGTATATAGGAAATCAACCCCAAAGCAGTACACCGGACAGCTCAAGACCACAATAGCGTCAACACTCTCCATCCTCTAAGAGGTGGGTTTGGAGGCTCTGGATGATCCTCAGCATCCTTGAAAAGAACTTCAAGCTGAACTTCATGTGGTCTCCACATTCTAGTTCCTTTGATAAACTTCCAACCAAAGTAAAGAACTAATGCCAACGGAATAACAAAATATGCAGAAAAGAACGATGAGATGAGGAAATGCCCATGGAGGAAGTTCTTAAAACCACCTGTCAAGAGGAACAGCCCACCAAAGAAAAGAGAAATCCATGCTGCCTGTGGGGCGAAAGAAATGGAATGTGGGAGTCTAGAGCGTGGAATGCCTTGGGCCTTCATTGCTCTAGTCATGCAAATATGGTTACCTGAAATGATCATCCACTCAAAAAGTGTCTTTGCGGCAGAAATACCTTGGAACCAGTTGAAGACATCTGCAGCGGTCTCTGCGCAGTTCATGTATGCAAGTGGCATGAAGGCACAAGTGAAAATGTTACCAACCCATGGAACACCCCATCTGTTGGTGGTAAGGAAAATCTTTGGAGCCTGACCCTTAACTGCGAGTGCAAACAACAGACGAGTACCATGAACAATAGCTTGGTTACCAGCGGAAAAGGCGGAGGTAAGAACAGCAGCATTGACAATGTGAGGAAGAACCTTGATATGAGCATTCTCCATCGCAACAACGAATGGAGAAGAGGAAGCATTACCAGTAGAGGTAGCAACCTGTTTGTTGTCTGAGGAGACAATCAAGCCGAGACAGAAGGCAGCACCACACATTAGAAATGTCACTCTGTAGAAGACTCTTTTGCAGGCAGTAAAGATGGTTTTTCTTGGATACTTAACCTCGGCAGCAAGCGATGGCACACCTTGAAGACCACCGAATGAGTAGACAGCACCCATGAGAGCTTTCCAGAAACCAACAAATCTTCCCTTTGCTCCTGGGTAGATATACTCAACAAATGGACCTGGGTGTCTCCAGTAACGGAAACCGATCGTCTCGTGTGTTGGAGTTCCACCACAGGTGATGACAATGGAAACAATCATCAGTCCCGTTAGCAAAGTAATCTTGATGAGAGCAAATGCAAACTCTATTTCACCATAGTATTTGATGTTGATAGAGTTAGCTGCAATGATGAGAACAATAATTATACTAATCCAAATAGCCTGGGATAAATCAGTCCAGTATGAAACAATAACGGCAGCGGCGGAAATCTCAGTAGGCAAAATGGCTGACCAAATCGAAATCCAGCCGTATGCAAATCCCCAAGCTGGATCAATGAACTGCTCAGCATGACGAAGTGTGGCGGATGTTGCAGGCATCAAACTGGCACATTCGGCAAGGGCAATCTGGTTCAAACCAACAATAAGGGCAATCACACCGTAGGACAAGAAACAACCCAACGGACCAGCAGTCGCAAGCACACCGCCTGAAGAAAGGAAAATACCTGTACCAATGGTACTAACAAGGGCAATCATCTGCAAGTGACGCTGTTTCAAAGAATTGTCCAATCTAGTTCTATCTTCACCAAAAACCTCTTCCTCACTCTCATCCATATCATGGATGTCTCTGATTTCCGTAACTTCAGTAACAGAACCAACCTCCATCACCTCTATGTCATGGTCAAATGGCTTCTCACCAAAGCCACGTTTTTCATCTGAATTTGCAGACATGCTGCTGGAGCCTCTAAGCTCGATCGCATTAGAGCCATGCGCTCCGTCATTGGAATAAGGGTTTGACATGTCTGAATACAAGTCTTAGTGCATGAAAGTTACTAAATTAAACTCTCATGGATTTCCAGTGAGATCGTCGTTGGTATTTATATCGCGATATTGTTAAGGCTGAACATGTTGTTATCTGCTCTTATCTAAGCATCATCCGATGAAGGCTATCAAGCCGTTTGCAAGCTAAACCTTCTTGATCATGTGCTTGGTGTCATAGGAACTGGGGTGAAGGCGGATCTATGACCACAATAGGAACAGAGAGCGGAGCTGACCATATCTGGAACGATTACCGTTTGTAATGAACGAAGTGTGGTCCGTGGGGTGTCATCTAGTTCTCATGTACGGCTCACCACCTCCGTTGATAAGGATATGCTACAGCCCTTTGATTTCATCTTACAAAGTAAATAGACTGCCAATAAGAGGAATACACATCTTTTATCTGCAATCCGAGATTCTTATACGAGAGGTTTGTGTTGACAGAAATATTACACCGTTCTAAAGATGGCTTGGCGATAAGTCTTCTTGAAGCCCATGGCCAAGAGATGTTGTTACTGATCAGACAATGCAACTGTAAATCCGGTCGGGATGTGTCAGGTACAGATCGCATGATAAGGAGATCACCGTTTGGTGATCGACGTTCCTTGATGCCGTCCACTGGCAGTGACGAATGGTTCATTGACCGTGCATTAGAGCATATAGCAACAGGGTCTTCGATATCTGTTAACGCGCCAATCAGGTTGCGCGCTTCGAACTGCCTTTTGCTTCGGTGACCTTGATAACAGCCCTATCTGCATCCTCATACATACGACGCGGTGATGACATAGCACACGCTCAAAATGAATGACATGGAACAATCTTGATACTAATCATTTTGAGCCTATGTTTAAGGATAGTCAGACGTAACGCTAAGAATCTGGTGACTCGCATTATTTATAAAAATCACCAAGAGCACATTTGCCTTCATTACCAATTAACTTGGTTATGAGGCGTCCTTACAGTCTTCTAAAGCTTTCAAAAACGACTTCTTCAATGCAGTGAAACAATGTAAAAGGCATGTCTATCGTCAAGAAAGAAAGCCTGAGTGCATGCATGCATCGTTACAACAGCCAAGAAACCGCTAAAAATTGAACCACGGTGGAGGCAGTAGAACCAACTCACTCGCCTCCATGGCTCGTCAACGTCGGCAAGATTTACCTAAATAACCTCTTTCACAACCTTCAGAGCGCCAAGTGGGCAATAAGGAGAACTAGCCTTCTATTCTTTTACCGAATCCTCTGTCTTTCTCGGTCTTACAAAAGCTGAAACCTTAATTGACAGCAGATTTTCCGGTCTCAATTAGGCTTTATGCTGTATCTTGAACGAGATAGTTGGAGCTAAATTGGGTAGACATGATCATATTGTGTTAAACCTGTGATACATGTTACATACTAACTGTTATATTATGAGGTGAGACTCTGCTTCTTGTTACCCCGCTAGAGGATTTATTGAGAATGCTCAGCATATAGAAAATGATCATTCTCAGATACTTACGGACATGTTACCTGCCTTTGTCAAGCCTCATGTCCCATCTTTAAAGAACACGTCTCCACACTATCGTTGGTCCTATCCGTGTAGATCTAAGAGTAACGAAAATAGGTATGTTCTGAGTACATCTGAAGCTTGCTAGCAATCCCATTGAGAAAAGACGACCTCAAAAGATAAAGAGATTTATGGAGTATTAAATCTAGAGTAATTCCTCGGGCTTCTGAGATAGAGTGAACAACCATGCCCTATGTGCTTAACCAATCTACCTGACAGGTCCGACGGCGATGTGATTACAAAACCCACAAAGCAGATCTGTAGGATCAGAGATTGTTGATAAGCACTGGACCAAATATTAGATAAAACTATCGATATCTAAAATGTTTTAAATTGTGAGTCGTGACCCTCTCTAGTGATCTCGACTCGATCGATCTAGCGGCGGTGCGGCCTATAACTATTAACCACATCTAGGATATTTCCGGCTTCTTCAGATCCTTATCAGGCGATCTGTGCACCAATATTCTGGATCAACCGGAGATATCCGAATTAGGGAGTATTTCCGCGGTCCCTGAATTAATCAGGCTGTACGTAGCCACGGAAATCCGAAGTTTCAAATAAGATGCATTTCATCAAAGCCAATGTCAATATCCGTCTTGGTATTTTGAAGACAGGAGAGGCTGTCTATAATTCTTGCCACTGATTCCGAGATAAAGATGCTGTACGTTGAGGCTTAGATTGTACACATAAAATTCAGCAATTAATTCACGTATCGACCAGCGATGTTCTCCTCTATGTAAAAGAGTACCAACTAACCCTAAAGCAGTGATCAAGACCACAATAGTGTCAGTATTCTCCATCCTCTAAGAGGTGGGTTTGGAGGCTCTGGATGATCTTCAGCATCCTTGAAGAGGACCTCAAGCTCAACTTCGTGTGGTTTCCACATTTTGGTGCCTTTGTAGTACTTCCAACCGAAGTAAAGAACCAATGCCATTGGAATAACAAAGTATGCAGAAAAGAACGATGAAATGAGGAAATACCCATGGAGGAAGTTCTTAAACCCACCTGTCAAGAGGAAGATAAAGGAGGCTATTCCAGAAATCCACGCTGCCTGTGGGGCGAAACGAATTGTGTGTGGGAGTCTGGAGCGTGGAATACCCTGTGCCTTCATTGCTCTACTCATACAAATGTGGTTACCTGAAATGATCATCCACTCAAAGAGGAGTTTGGCGGAAGAAATACTTTGGAACCAGTTGAAAACATTTGCAGCACTCTCTGCACAGTTCATGTAAGCAAGTGGCATAAAGGCACAAGTGAAGATGTTACCAACCCACGGAACACCCCATCTGTTGGTGGTAAGGAAAATCTTTGGGGCTTGACCCTTAACTGCGAGCGCAAACAAAAGACGAGTACCATGAACAATAGCTTGGTTACCAGCGGAAAAGGCGGAGGTGAGAACAGCAGCATTCACGATGTGAGGAAGAACCTTGATGTTAGCATTCTCCATCGCAACAACGAAAGGAGAGGATGAAGCGTTACCTGAAGAAGTGGCAATCTGCTTATTATCAGAAGAAACAATCAAACCGAGACAGAAGGCAGCACCACACATGAGGAAAGCCACTCTGAAGAAAACACGCTTACATGCTGTAAAGATGGTTTTTCTTGGATACTTAACCTCAGCAGCAAGCGATGGCACACCTTGAAGACCACCAAAGGAGTAGACAGCACCCATGAGAGCTTTCCAGAAGCCAACAAATCTACCTTTAGGTCCCGGGTATAAGTACTCAACAAAAGGCCCTGGGTGTTTCCAATAACGGAAACCGATCGTCTCGTGGTTTGGACCACCACCAGAAGTAATAACAACGGAAACAATCATCAAACCCGTTAGCAAAGTAATCTTGATGAGAGCAAATGCAAACTCTATTTCACCGTAGTATCTAATGTTGATAGAGTTAGCTGCGACGATCAAGACGATGATAATGGTAATCCAAATAGCTTGAGATAGATCAGACCAATATGAGACAATAACAGCAGCGGCTGAAATCTCACCAGGCATAACGGCTGACCAGATAGAAATCCAGCCGTATGCAAAACCCCAAGCTGGATCAATAAATTGTTCAGCATGACGGAGTGTTGCAGATGTTGTAGGCATCAGACTCGCACACTCTGCAAGGGCAATCTGGTTCAAACCAACAATAAGGGCAATAATGGCATAGGCCAGGAAACAACCCAATGGACCAGCAGTTGCAAGCACACCACCCGAGGAAAGAAAAATACCAGTACCAATAGTACTAACAAGAGCGATCATCTGCAGATGACGCTGCTTCAAAGAGTTGTCCAATCTCTTTCTATCTTCACCGAACACTTCTTCCTCACTCTCATCCATATCATGGATATCTCTGACTTCTGTGACATCTGTGATAGAACCGACTTCCATGACCTCTATGTCTTGATCATATGACTTCTCGCCAAAACCACGCTTTTCATCTGAATGCGCAGATATGCTGCTGGAGCCTCTGAGCTCAATCGCATTAGAGCCATAGGCTCCGTTATTGGAATAAGGGTTTGACATGTCTGAATACAAGCCTTGGTGTATGAATTCACCAAGTGGTGCTCTCAGATCTCAGATGCTTCGTGTGAGATGGACCTTTGTATTTATATGATGGCATAGTCCAAAACTGTAGATCTTATCGGGCACTCTGATATGAGCTCCATCCGATAAAGGTTATCGAACAGGCGCAAGTTACACACAATCCACATGCTATGTTGCGTATCGAACTGTGTGTGCATTTGACCAGAACAGGAACTGGAAGCGGATCAGGCTGCTTTGGGATTCATTACCGTCTGCTTAGCAGAGTGTGGTCGGTGGGGTGTTCTCTAACATTTACAACAGGGCTTGGCACGTCCTCTGACAAAAACTGATACGTACAAGTACAATTACAACTGCTGATCCTGCCAAGACAATCGAGTGCGGATAAGGAAATCGCAGGTATCATGCAACTCCTGATCATTACTATTAAACGGGAAATCGACTTTGACAGAAATTAATATCGTACAGTTCAAGAGATAGTCCGGCGATAAGTCTTGATAGAGCCCATAGCCAAGAGATGTTGTTAGTCCGACAATACATCCCTGAGTGTCGTCGGGATCCATGAAGCACTAGTGTTACCATCGGCGACGAAGATTACTGCTGGATAAGAAGATCACCGGTGTAATGGTCAACAGTCCTTGATGCCGTTCTCTTAAACGAATTCAGGATATCTTGCATAAAAAGATAACAATAGTAAATGCTCTCCTAGTGAAATCAGGTTCCCCGCATGGAGATGTCATCGGAGTGCCTATCGTTTCTTTAAGCCTACTCGTGAGAACAGGGGCTTATCGCTATGAACCATACATACTAACTAAAGGTTTTAGAGTACGGTCCGAACAGAACAAATACATGGCGGGATCTTCTACACGGCACTTGATATTTATTTGGACACTGAGCAGATGATCAATGCAGCTTGTAAGTGATCAAATACATACTGACTCAGACATAACTTATGGGAATCAGCACGAAAGAATTGAAGCCACCGTTACCAGTTGATTATACATCGTCAGAAGGTTGTCACATATATTACAGACGTCTAAATCTTAAACGTAATGAAATATGTATGGAAAGCAAATGTTCAAGGTTGAAAGCCTTACCCGGTAGTTTCCTCACGACAAGAACATATGGCTAGTGCCCTTTCAGAGACTTTCCTAAAGCCCGAGGCACTGCTTGGTAAAGGATTTTGATCTGATTTGGTGTTTAAAGATACTGGTAGCTTACAAAGATGCAACCATATGAAAATGCTGTAAGCATTCCCTTCAGTTTTTTCTAGTAAGAGATAGATAACCATCTTGATATGTCGCAAGTAAGCGTCAGCCAAAGATAAACTCAAACGACAGGGACATTATATATGACTAAATATCTCTAGCGACAGTTAAGACAGTTAAGTGAAGAAAGATTACGGTAAAACACAATGTATGCCTAATCGAGCCCTACCATGACGGCAGAGCTGTAATCACAAAATGCAAAATACAAAACACAAAACACAAAGTGTGCCATATCCGTTCAATAATAGGCCACATATTCCGTAATCAATATAATATGTGATATGAAACCATTGTTATCAAAATGCTGTATATTCACATATCTTTAAATCACGCTCATCAGGATATATCTGAATTGAGAGGTATCTCCGTAGACCCTGGAAAGGAAAACCTGCGGCATACATGACGGAACTCCGGAAGATCAATACAGCTTTTCTTTATCAAAGCCAACACTGTAAGAGCCTCGAGGATGTACTCTAGCTGTTCTTTTATCTTCGTGCTTAGACAGGCGGCCACTTCTTCGGTACCACCGATTCTAAAATAATGTTGTTATACGTTGAGACCTACATTTGCATACAAAACATTGGTGTACCGACCAGCGATGAATTTCTCAATGTAGTAGTACCACAGACAGCTCTAAAGCAATGACCAGAACAGCTCAGGACCACAATAGTGTCAGTATTCTCCAACCTCTAAGTGGCTTATTTGGAGGCTCTGGATGATCTTCAGAGTCCTTGAAGAGGACCTCAATCTGAACCTCATGTGGTCTCCACATTCTGGTCCCTTTGATGAACTTCCAACCAAAGTAAAGAACAAGTGACAATGGAATAATAAAGTATGCAGAGAAGAGAGATGATATAAGGAAATATCCATGGAGGAAGTTTTTAAACCCTCCTGTCAAGAGGAAAATAAATGAGGCTATGCCGGAAATCCATGCCGCCTGTGGAGCAAAAGGAATTGAGTGTGGGAGTCTGGAACGTGGAATACCTTGGGCCTTCATTGCTCTACTCATGCAGATATGGTTGCAGGAAATGATTATCCACTCAAACAGGAGCTTTGCAGAAGTGAGACTTTGGAACCAATTGAAAACATTCGCAGCACTTTCTGCACAATTCATATAAGCAAGTGGCATGAAAGCAGCAACGAAAATATTACCGACCCATGGAACACCCCATCTGTTGGTGGTAAGGAAAATCTTTGGAGCCTGGCCTTTCACTGCAAGAGCGAACAGAAGACGAGTACCGTGAACAATAGATTGGTTAGCGGCAGAAAAAGCAGATGTCAGAACACCAGCATTCACGATATGAGGAAGGACATTGATGTGAGCATTCTCCATTGCAATGACGAATGGGGAAGAGGAAGCATTACCCGAAGAAGAAGCAATCTGTTTGTTATCAGAAGAGACAATCAGGCCAAGACATAATGCAGCTGTACACATTAGGAAAGCTACTCTGTAGAAGACCCTCTTACAGGCAGTGAAGATGGTTTTTCTTGGATATTGGACTTCGGCTGCAAGTGATGGCACACTTTGGAGACCACCAAAAGAGTAGACGGCACCCATAAGAGCCTTCCAGAAGCCAACAAATCTACCTTTTGCCCCTGGGTACAGGTACTCAACAAAAGGTCCTGGATGCTTCCAGTAACGGAAACCAATTGTCTCGTGGGTTGGCCCACCACCACAAGTGAGGACAATGGAAACAATGATCAAGCCCGTCAGCAAAGAAATCTTGATGAGAGCAAAGGTAAACTCAATTTCACCATAGTATCTGATGTTGAAAGAGTTAGCTGCAAAGATTAAAACTATGATAATGGTAATCCAAATAGCTTGAGATAAATCAGACCAGTATGAGACAATAACTGCCGCCGCAGAAATCTCACCAGGCATAATGGCTGACCAAATCGAAATCCAACCATATGCAAAACCCCAAGCTGGATCAATGAACTGCTCTGCATGACGAAGTGTGGCGGATGTTGCAGGCATCAATGTAGCACACTCTGCAAGGGCGACCTGGTTCAGACCAACAATGACAGAAATAACAATATATGCCAGCAGACAACCTAATGGGCCAGCTGTAGCAAGAACACCGCCTGAGGAAAGGAAAATACCTGTTCCAATCGTACTGACAAGGGCAATCATCTGCAGATGACGCTGCTTCAAAGAATTGTCCAATCTTTTTCTATCTTCACCAAACACGCTTTCTTCGCTCTCATCCATATCATGGATGTCTTTGTCTTCTGCAGCAGATCCAACTTCCATCACCTCTATATCATGATCAAATGACTTCTCACCAATGTGATGTTTTTCATCTAAGTGAGAGGACGAGCTATTGGAGCCTCTAACCTCGACAACATTGGCCTCATGTACCGCATCATTTGAGTGAAAGTTCGACATATCTGATTACAAGTCTCAATGTGTCAATGTGTTAGTTGACTATTGGATTCTATCGTATATCTTAGATGGGACGGCCCCTGGAATTTATACTACTGGATAGTTGACACCTGTGTATGTTATTGGGTGTTTGTGTATAAGCATCTTCCAATAAAGGCCATCAAGCCGGTACGAGTTACACAATCAACAAATTGTGTCGAGTGTGGCAGAATCTGGGCGACATATTACCATAACCGGAAGTGGAAGCGGAGCTGATGGCATCTAACGTTTTGTGATGGACGGAGGGCGGGGCGGTCCGTGGGGCGTTATTTTCTGGCACGGCTTGGTGCCTCCGACCTATTACAACCTCTGGTCCTACCATAAGAACGATCCATACTGAAGATAAAGAAATGGTAAATAGTCGATATGCAAGCCCAGGTCCTTAAAGGAATAATCCGGGTAGAAAATTACTATTTCAGGGTTACGAAGATATACGTTTTCGTGCACCTAATGACCAAGATATCACTCCATCACTCCGACAATGCATACGTAAGAACGGAGGATATGCATAGAGTACGAGAGTCACAGGTGGGGGATACCGTTTGGTCTTGATGCCGTGCATCGTGCCCGGGAATCGACTTTAAATAAGAGAATAACAACTACGGGTCTGTTAGCGCGTCAAGCAGTTCCACCGTACCGACTCTCGAAGTGGCCCATTGGTTTCTCTGAACATAGTCTTAAGTGAAGATGACAGAAAATCTCTCAAACTCATAATTACCTGGGACGATCCCATATATTTACTGCTTAGTACGAATCCCTCAAAGTATATGAGTAAGGTAAACAGCAATTACGAGGAAGTAAATGAGGCTCTGCTGACTTTAGGTCATCTATGAGAAGCAGTACAAAGACACTTGAAGTCATCTCCACTAGATGAATCTGCACCTCCAACTAGTCGTGAGGGACTCACATTGAGTTTGAAGGCTTGTAGTCTCCAGTGGAATGAACTCTTAAGCTGTTTCTATGTGCGAGTAGGCAAATTAGAAAGCCTCTCTTCATGCATAGGCACATCATCCAGCAAGGAGCCACAATAAAAACAGCAGACACACTCACATCTACATGTGCCTTATTCAACTGTCAGAACAGTTTTCCAACTTTCTCCAATAAACGCACCTTAATCAATACCAATTCTATCACTGATAATGTCCGAATCATGAGATGTAGTTTTCACCAAAGGCTTGTGACAAAGGCCTGGTATTTTAACCGATCACGCAAGCAGAAGTGAGTACATATTTGGCAACAATCAAATGAAGGCAATAGCTGGTATCAGACTGTTGGTTTACTTCTACCGAATAATGAGCTGGTCTATGAACATCTGAGTAGTAGATCTAACAAACTGAAAAACCTTAAACTGTTGGCCGCTTGAAGAAACTGCAGAAGTTGTGGCTTCATGACCTCCGCTGTGGCTTCGTGATAATTCTTAGCTCCGACTGAGGCTCGTGGTTTCTAGAATGTACTGTTCAACATTGAGGAAACCATTGCGGGGTATAGTTTTACTCAGAAATAGGGATTTGTGGATATATATCGTACGACTCAATGTTAGTGCTAAGTATATGATTTATGATTTCAAGTTTCGCACAGAGCGTTGGGTTCTACAATGGGCCTACAGCAATAATCTCAAGACTAAAAGGACTTTGCGGTACCATCAAGGATAGCACATGATCCCTAAACAGAGTTATTACCAGTCCCGAGTTTAGAGAGGGTACTAGTTTAAAGGATTCGGAGATAGATCGAGGGATCAGGGGTTGGGAGGTGGGAGTTAGAATGTTAGAATGTTAGAATGTTAGAATGTTAGAATGTCAGAATTGACTATTGATCTCCTTGTTGAGTCCACAATGGAATGCCAACACTAAAATACGTGTTAATAGTGAAGGTGAAATTACTCTATAATATATATTAACGAACACCAACCATCTACTAATAGATTAATATTGACGAAGTTCCATAAATATAGCCGAAACTCGCTAACGAGCAGACAACTGTCAATCAAACACGGGTCAATAGCACAATTCGCGAACACATAATGTATGCGCAAAAGATCGCAGTTTGGCATGTGAAATCTGTGGTTGAGGCGAAGTATGCACCTCGTTTGCTCTGCTTTGCCACTTCAAGACAGCAACATCGCAGTTCTTGATTCATTCATAAGTTTGTGATTTAGTGATAATAAGATGTCCATGAGACAAACAAGATCGAAGAAAACAAGTACCATGGAAGCTTCAACGTCTGATTCCACTGGCAGCAAGGTTGCCGAAGATGATAACAACCACGCAATTGGCGACGAAAGTCTCGATTCTGGTGATGAAATCACCATCAAACCCCCAGTTAGAAGAAGATCATCAATTTTCTCACTGACAGACCACACTCCTCTGGATCCCCCTGACGAGTCTGATTTTGCCAAGTTCACATCTGATGAGCTTCATTTCAGTTTGATCAGAAATCTCCATCTTGCTGACTTCATCACATTACTTAACGGATTCTCGGGATTTTATTCGATCATCTCGTGTTTGAGATTCACACTCACAGGACAACCGCACTATGTGCAAAGAGCACATTTCTTTATCTTGCTTGGTCTTTTCTTTGACTTCTTTGACGGTCGTGTTGCCAGAATTAGAAACAAGTCGTCGCTCATGGGACAGGAATTGGACTCATTGGCCGATTTGATCTCCTTTGGCGTTGCACCAGCCTCGATTGCATTTGCCATTGGGTTCCAAACCACTATTGATGTGCTTGTGCTCTCATTCTTCGTCTTGTGTGGCTTGACCAGATTGGCCAGATTTAACGTCACCGTCACGACGATTCCTAAGGACTTGACCGGTAAGTCCAAGTACTTTGAAGGATTGCCAATTCCAACCTCGTTGGCATTGGTTGCGACTATGGCATACCTGGTGCATAAGAATCTTGTCGGTGATTCAATTCCATACGGGATCATTGCAGAGGGTAACTTCTTTGAGTTCCATCCTCTCGTCTTGGTATTCTTTGCTCATGGTTGCTGCTTCGTGTCCAAGTCCCTCAAGATTCCAAAACCATGATACTCAAAAGTTACAGCCTCATTTTGTATACATATAACCGATTTATTCACAGCGTCTAAAGCTTTACTTATGCTGATTAGTTTGTACCGCGTGATCGTTAGGGGCTGGAGCCTGGCATGGGCACCTTAAGCCTTGGTAGGACACAGGATTTAGCCTTGGAATCAGGGGCAATGCACACGAAGAGAAGACTATAATTAGAGAAGGCTCGGTAATGCATTCTCAATGGCATAAACCCCCAATTGTTGCTGGTTTTCTTTTCCGTGTCATTCCAGTCAGAGTTGTTCATTGTGACACGCGGGCTCGGCAGGCTCGGCGCGTCGGATCTAGAACATCATCAAACGAACCCTCAAATCACCATATTCATCCTCTTTGACTTCCTCTAAAGCAGCCACATCCCTACAGGGCAATCCCCACAGCTGTGAACTTGTAATAACACCGAACACCGAACAGAGGAACACTTCCACACTCGCTTAGAATCAGCTACCGAACCATATATACACGATAGAGCAGCACAGCAAGGAGATATAATGGAGAGCGATACCATTCTTCCCAAGACCGACCACAACTCACCTTTCTACACAACGATACCCACGCTATCTCAGCCAACCGAAGTTCTCAGCAGGAGATTCGAGCTATGGCGTCAGGTAATTAAATCGCTGGTCAACTACTTCAAGGCCATTTCCGTTGCCACCAACCAGTTCTCCATTATCAACAGCAATATTGTTGACACGATCTCATTTCCCTTCTTTACATCGCTAAACAAGACGAAACTGAGAGGTGATGTTCATGAGATCAAGGAGCCGATCCCGGAACATGCCAAGAAGCAATCCTTCTTTGCACCTTTTGGCTCCGGGTCTATCCAAGACATCCAGATTCTTTTGAAGAAGTATCACTTGAATATGGCGCAACAGCAAATCAAGATTGTGCATGAATTGCAGGCTAATATCATTCCAAGACTAGAGGAGCTTCAGAAGGACCTGTTTACCAAGATTAGAGAAATCAAGGGCTTGAGTGGGGACTTTAAGAATAATTTGAAAGAGGAAATTGCCATCTCGGGACAATGCCTTGACGACTATTTGACATCAATTCGTGCCTTGGACGAAGGTAACGAGGGTAATTTGGATTCCAAGACCGATCCATTTCTTTTGAGAATTAAGCTTGAGTTGCAATTGAAACAGCAATTGAGCCAGGAGAACTACTTGGAAGAGGCGTTTATGAATTTACAGATGACCGGGTTAGAATTAGAGAAAATCGTGTTCAAGGAGATTCAAGACGCATTGAACAACTATTCTGAGCTGATTTCTCAGGAAATATTTGTCATGTACAACGACATGATCAACGAGTTGCATGAAGGTGTCATCTCGAAGAAGGGATATTTTGAGTGGGACGACTTCATTGTTAGAGATGGCGGTAAGAACTTCCTCAAGGTGACACACGAACAAGAGTTACCAGCTCCACGGAACATAACTTCGATTCAGTATCCATACAGCAAGCACCTGATCTCCAAGTCGATCAGAAGCGGCTCTTTCTTGAAGAAGTCAAAGATCTTGAAGAACTACTCCAAGTGTTTCTTCATCCTGACAATGAACTACCTTCATGAATTCAAGTCGTCTAATCTGCTGGAGAATCTTACCCCAGTGCACTCGATCAAGCTCAACGACTGTATCTTGACAGACTCATCTGAGATGAAGTTCCAACTTCACGTCAAGTCACCACACACTTTGAAAGGACACAACTTTGTGTTTAAGCGAATCCCAGAAGAGATGAGCGAGCAAGACTTTAGGAGATGGGTAATGGATCTCAAATCTCTCACGTCGTTCAACACTTGTCAAGAGCGTTATCTGTTTGTTTCACGTCGTGTGGCGTCTCATTCACGGAGTGGTAGTGACTCTGGCGTTTCCTCCACCGCAGGAACACCAAGCTTTGACATTGCCAATCCAATGGAGATGAACGACGTGACACAAAAGTTGAAAGATCTACAGGCAAGTTATGCTTCGCAGCAGTTGGGACCTGGTACACCTTATACACACGACAATGGCAGTTATAACCACATTATTGCTCCACCACGTGGTACTTCTCCAATTCCTCCAGCGTCTGCGGTTTCAAAGCAATCTCGTAAAGATACGCCAATTACACAACCACATGAGAATCTCATACCAAGGGCGACATCGCCCTCACCTTCCTACAGAAGCAGTGCAAAGCATGGAGGTGATACTCCAGCGAAGCTGACTGTTAATACGATGAACGTTCCAATTGTGTCAGTGCAAGAGCCTACGCCGGTGCATACGCAACAACCAGCCAGTATCCTCAAGAACCCGATATCATCAGGACATGAAACCCGACCATATGCACTGTCAAATGGGAGTGAGGACAGCTTGTCTCAAGGGCATCATTCTGCAGTACATTTTTCAACTGATAACATTCATGAGATAATGAGATCCACAACACCTGCAATTGGAGATTTGCAATCGCAACAAGTGGAGAATAAGCACATTGATCTGGGACAGCCGTTATATGGCGATTCAGACGTGCCATCGCCTATTGATGATCCAAATTTGGAGAAAGTTATGGACGCTATTAGAAGAGAGTAAGGCCAACCATAAATGATAATACTAACCATTTGATGTTACCCTGATGTAGCCATTTTCGCGTTAGACATTAGGATCGTGATCGTACGTACTGTGTATTACACTGGTAGTGTCCAAGGGAATTACTAGTGCTGCACAGCTGTCTGTAAAGCGGGGCGGCTATCAGTGCCAGAAACGGCGGTGGCCGCCGAAAGGCGCAATGCTAATTCCAGCAAGTGCAGCGGCAGTGAGAATCGCGACAATCGTCGTTGTAAAAGGGAAAAAGGGAAATTGGAAAGACAGAAAACATGCTGGTGTGTGGGGCTGGGGAGCTGCTCGCGCTGTGACTGATGTACGAGTGAAGGGTCCCACCGTCCCACGGCTGTGCAAGGGTTACCGCTGACCGCAAAGTCATCAAGAGACCGGTTTAATGGTATCGACTATGAGTGGGAACAGGCCTGCTATATACAAACAAAACAACAATGCGTGTGCTTACAGGCTTACAGCTCAACAACGGTTCACACAGTTCAACGCTCAACGGGCAGCGGGCAGTGAGAGTTTAAACTGAAGCGACCTCTGCGGGTCGTGTGGGTGACGCAAAAAGCGGGCACACCCGTACACCACACACTCTACGTGCCAGTTCCCCTCACCGATGGGGCAGACAGCCCCGAGCTGTGTGTCTGACTGACCGCCACCACCGTTGCCGCCGCTCGGCTCGGGGCGTGAGACGAGCCGTAGGAAGACACTACACTCTCTCTCTCTCTTGTTCTATATCTTTCAAGGTGATGGTTGGACCATGGCGTGTTGTAGGAGGCCTGGTCCGCTCGCCCTTTAATCCAAGCACTCGTCCTTGGGCCCGCCAGTGAGTCACCGCCAAACCCGCCGGAGAGCCGGCCTGGCGAGAGGCCGGATAAAATATGTACGGTACGCGCAGCACATTGATCCGTCGAGGCCAGAAAAAAAGAAGCAGCAGCGGCAGCAGCCTCTCGAGGTGACGGGTTTGATGGATGACACACTTTGGATACATTTATAATTGCAACTCTTTCCCTCCCCCGCAACCGTTTATAACCATTTTGCCATCGAACAGAGCAAGGTATTTCACTATCCTGGTGATAGTATATTGTAAAAGGACTGGATACCCCCTACCACACCCACCGCTACCATCACCACTACCATCACCGCTACCTCCGTCTACCTCCGCCGGCCGCGTCCAGCTCTTAGTTTCTGTCCACGCGTTTGACTCATATATCAGTGATATACAGCGCTTGTCGCCCTTTGTCTTGACCAACGACACTCATATCACTTCCTACTTGTCCAACTCCAAGAAGGGTAAAATTTCCAAGTTTAACCGCCCGCTCCCATTCCACCAGTGACCCCATGTCTACTTTTTCGCCCATGACGGAAGAGAAGCTCATCATCGTAATGGTTGGGCTCCCCGCCAGGGGGAAGTCCTACATCACCAAAAAAATTGCAAACTACTTGAAATGGCTCAATATCACCAGCAAGGTCTTCAACGTTGGTAACAAGAGAAGACGCAACTTGGACGATGGCCAGAATGCTGACTTCTTCAACCCAAACCACAAGGACAATGTCAAGATCAGAGACGAGTTGGCTATGGACACTTTGGAAGACGTCTTGGACTACGTCTTGAACGATGAAGGACAGGTTGGCATCTTTGACGCCACGAATTCCACGATAAAGAGAAGACGTATGATTATGGACTACGTTTCACAAAGAACAAGAGATTCCTCAAAGGAGTGCAATGTCTTGTTTCTTGAGTCTATCTGCAATAACAAGTCGATCATCGAACAGAACATCCTCCTCAAGCTTAACGGGCCAGACTATAAGGATCACGAGAACAAAGCCGCTGCACTCAACGACTTCAAGAGAAGAGTGCAAAATTATGAACTCGTCTACGAACCAGTAGACGAGTCTGAGTTCACGGAACAAGACATGTGCTGCCAATACCTGAAGATTGTCGACATCTACTCCCTCCTGTCATTCAACATCCAAGGCTTCTTACCAATTATGCTCCATAACTTCCTTAAGCACTTCAACATCTCACAGAAGAAGATTTGGGTTTCCTTGGAACACATTGATTACCAGGACATCAAGTCCATTGTCGGTACTACAGGCGTTACACTTTTCAACTCCAAGACCACTAACGCAAATCATATCCCACATACCATGACACTCGATCAAGTGCACGACCTCATCTTGGAGCTTGAAGCTTCTCGCAGTGATGTTCTTGTGCAGACTAATGACGACCTACTTATCAACGGTCTCATGAAGTACTTCAACTTACTGGAGGACTGTCATGCAGACTTGAACACACACTTTCTTTGCATCCTTCCACACCACTACTCGGTTGGTGTACAGAAATTCAACCTTCATGAAGTCCCAGAGATGACGAGATCAAACTCCAACATCTCAAACGCTTCAAGCGCCCTAACGCCAAGAGAGGACCTCGACTGGACACAGTTCAACTACCAGAACTTGAATCTCTCGGAACTCTCTACCAAACTGGAAGAGCTAAGGGAGTGAATTATACCAACCAGCTATTGACTACGTATCAGTACGCCCTGACGACTTTCAAAACTATGCAATTATGCCTTATGATAATGATCTCTTACTTCTCCTTTTTTGTCACCTCCCTCAAATTATTATACATTTGATACAACATACATTGAATCCAGATATTTATGAAAAATTCGTTGAAAGTTGTGATGTTATACAATGCATTCACGAAACCAAAAAGTTTTCTTGTATTTCGATGGCTATTGCTATCCCATGTGATATTTATTGAATGAACATTTATGATAAGAGTCTTGATCGTAGTACTACAAATTATGTTAACCAAATGATTCACTAAAGCATTACCTAAAAGGCGGTCTCGTATCCTTTGGCGCAAGAGTCCTCTGTCTTCCTTCACTTGCCTTTGTTGGCTTCATAATGCCACCAGTGACCCTTCTCCCAACAACGGGGATCTTTGATGCCGAATTCGTCGTCTGTTGTGATCTCGTTGTCTTTGTATGTGTCTTTTGAGGAACGTGTGATGTCCTTCTTGACGTCGGTTGTACCAAGAATGATCCATCCTCATCATTTGACATATATGTATCATCAGCAGAACGATCTTGTTCTTTGAAATACTCCTCCAGTTTGGCTATTTTCCCCCTGAGTTCATCCTGATTGAAGTTCTTGAAATTTGGAATCTCATTGAACTCCACGGTATAAGCATTGATTTGCAACCCATACAAGAAACTAGCAAATGACTCGTTGAAATTGTTTAAACTCTCATGAATCGACTGGATCTGTTGTGCGTTGGAGTCCAGATCAACAAGGTTATCACTCAATTCACTAAATGCTGGAATGAATTGATCAAGCGGTGTGCGATCAGTGTTGATCTCATAGTGTAAACC
This sequence comes from Petasospora euphorbiiphila, assembly GCA_030556625.1. Classification (NCBI taxonomy): domain Eukaryota; kingdom Fungi; phylum Ascomycota; class Saccharomycetes; order Phaffomycetales; family Wickerhamomycetaceae; genus Petasospora; species Petasospora euphorbiiphila. The sequence goes on along the minus strand of JAKTUJ010000009.1, from coordinate 307,969 downwards.
CGGCGAGGGATGTACATTCGATGGCCGAGACAACCTGTGCGGTGTAGAGCTTCTGGAATTCTTCTTGGACATCTTCAGTGTGATTATTGATTTATAGCTGGTTCGTATACTTTCATTGATATGCTGTTGGTTTGTTTTGCTTTTGCATTACGCGTCGCTATGGAAATTGCCGACCCGATCCAAAATGGCAGTCATCTACGACAGATACAGTGCAAATTACCAAGTTACTATGTACAAACCAGTGGATATCCATCTTACATATATCTTCCAGCGTGCTTAAGTTTGTCCTTAAGCGGGTCTTTAGGCTTCTTCTTCAACACGATGAACAACAAGATGGACGATGCAAAGCAGAGACCATACCATGTCACAAGGTACTGCAAGTGGTTGTTTCTGAAATCCAAAGAAGCAGCTCTACCCACTGGAACACCAGCTTTAATCAACTGTGATTCCGTGAACTCTTGCTGTTTGTCCTCAGGTGTTAGCTCTTTCAAGACGACGACCGTGTGGGTCTTGGGCTCAGCCCAGACCTTCCACCAAGGTTTTGGCTCCGTGATTACTTTTGTCTCCACTGGATGGTCCTTAAGGTCACGAAGAGCAGCAACGTGAAGTCTCATACAGCCAGTAAATTCACTCATTTCATCGTAATCCAAAACGTGCCAGAGTCTTGACTCTGGGTCCAACTTGTCCATTGTCAAGGCGGCTTTTGGATTAATCTTCTTGATGATACACTCAACGGTGACTTCATGCTCGGGTAATGACAAATGGCGCAAACTTCTTCTCGTGGGCATAACCTTGTCATCGGCAAGGAATCCACGTTCAACTAAGATGTCAGGACCTCCATCCGATCTCACCAGTGGTGTGTAAAGAACATAACCTTTCATCTCATGCTTAAGCTTTGGACCAACAAATACCTCTCTAGAGTGGTCAAACTTACCTTTAACGTAGACACGTCTGTATTGCCAATCCTCTGCATCTTCTGGACGGATGTTTTTAGGAAGTGGGATCGGTTCATACGTTAAACGATCTTCACATGTAGCGATGAGATTGTTCTTCCACTTAAGTCTTCTCAATTGCCAAGTACCTAGCATGAAAGAAATCACGGGCATCAAAATCAAGAGAGACAAAAAGATATATTTCGATATGGTCCATTCTTCCTTCTCAGAAGCTTTCAGAGGCTTCCAATCAACATCTGATGTAATAGTTCTGCGTGCAGATACCGGTGTTCTCATCTTGTTCATCAGTACCAATGACGACTTGATGGAGGTATCGTATTGCGCCTGCAGCACCAGGCGACGCCCGGCTATGGAGCCAAGGGGTCTCAGGAGAGGAAACGGCCGTATCACTGACAATGGTGCACGGAACATTGTTATGCATTCCCTTCTTGTGAAGTGCAACCTATGATGCCTTGCCGTTGAGAGTTACAATTGGCCGGCCTTTGAATGGCGCGCGCCGCGAATTACACGCAGTTACCGGATAAGGTGATTTTATAACACAACGCTCATGATGATGCATATTGATGAGCTAGATTGTATTTGTATAGATGTCTACAACGAAGGCTCAATACTAAGTATGTAATGTAAATTAAAGGAACGAATTAAGCAAGTACGAATAAGTTAAAAATCATCTAAACCAGAGAAAGACAATATCAAAGTCTCGGAATCAGTGTGATGGTCTTTTCTCAACATCATCAACAAACTCAGTCTTTCCATCAGAGGAAGATCTTGAAGCGTTTTCAACAAATTTTTCTGTCTGCTTCAACTCAATCTCACCATTCTCGGCTTCTCTAACGTGTGCAATACCAGTGTTATCTGGACAGAGCTCAGCACCTCTTCTTCCGATGAGGTACCATGGCAGGTTGAACAACTCCTCCATAGATTCCAAAGAACGACCAGCTATCTCTGGAAGGAAGAACCAGGCCCAAAGGAAACCAAGTACCAAAACACCAACGGCAAAGAAGAATGTACCAGCTGGGGTAAGAGAAATCATCATGGATGGGATAGCCTTTGTGTTACCATACTGGTTGGCAAAGTGGAACGCCATAATCAAAGCGGTACCAATATTACGAACCCTTAATGGTAGCATTTCAGAGTTGATTAGGTATTGGATAGAGTTCCATCCTAGAGTCCAACCAACACCGGCAATGAACAACATGGCGAGTGCACCCACACCGGCATGCTTTTCAGAACCCTGCATGACATAGTCTTCGTCTGTGGCGTTTGGAACAATCTGCAAAAAGATAGCATAGTACAACGTAGAGAACATCTGAACCAGGATACCAAGGTACAGGGCACGTTTTCTGCCCAGAAAATCAATGAGGAAGAATGCACCAATATAAGCACCTGACAATTTCACGACAGAAAGAATAGAAGAGTAAAGCAACTTCTTTGTGCCGGTGACACCAACAAGTGCAACCAGTTCTGGCATGTAGATAGTAATAGCAGAGGCACAAGACCACTGAGAGAGAATCTGACCCGAGATACCAAGTAGAACTCTGAATCTGATGGACTTAACAAAGATAAGTTCCTTGACCATGTCCATCTTAGAGATACTTCCGAGCTCTGCACGCTCTTGCTCAAGTTGCTCCTGAATATCTGAAATCTCAGAGAGAATGTATGGGTGACTCTTGTCCAATCCTCTAATCTTGGAAAGTGTAGTGTATGCAAGATCGATCTTTCCGACTTTGACCAACCATCTTGGAGACTCCAGGCACATAATGGAGCCGATTGTGAGAAGACCAGCAAGTACAATCTTCAAAGATGTTGGAACAATCCAAAGCCTGTCATCAGTTGGCTTCATGTGTAGAGCACAACCATAATTAGCAAAATTTGCAATCATCGATCCCAAGTAAACAGCACCTGCAAAGATACAGTTACAAAGACCTCTGATATTTTTTGGGGAAACCTCAGACAAATAACAAGGACCTATGACGACTGTTTGACCAATAGCAAGACCCTCGATGAGTCTTCCTGCATATAGCTGGCCAACCTTCTTGGAAGTAACCTGAATAATAGCACCGACAATCCAACCAATACAGCAACCTTGCAGGGTTCTAATACGACCAAACTTGTCAACAAAGTACATCGCGAGAAGACAGCCACCAATGGAACCCAACTGGACCATGGATGTGATATTAGACTTGAGGTTGGCCAACTGTGAGGCAGTCTTTGATTCATCTAAAAGTCCAAATCTCTGCTTGAACGAGGTCTGAGCGACAGTACCTGCAATATTTCCTTCATCGAAACCACGAGCACATCCTAGCACACCAAAGACAAAGACTGCAAAGAGAAGTGTACGGTTGTACAACTCAGGTGGTGTATCAGCGGTGTTGTAAAATTTTGCAAAATAAGATGGTTTTTTGACTTTCATTATTGACTTCCGTAGATGCTTGGGAAGGCCATAATGGGAAGTAATCGAAGTACGTGGTAGTTTCTCTACTGTTTATATATACCAAAGCCTGTGGGGCGATGAAGCCCTCTACTCAGTCTACTGCATGCGCGTCGAGCCTTGTGAATTGTGGGGCTGCCCACCATAGGGAGGGCAGGAAAAACTTGTAAGCATCCCGCCATGACTCCCCGATGCTGATTGCGGCATTGCGAGGCTGTTGCTTCCGAAAACGGAGTCTTCTGGAGGGGTGGAGTGCATAAAAGTCGAAGAACATAGGAAAGAACCGGGTCCCATCAACGATTCAAAAGATAACAGTACTCCAACTTAAGATGAGGGGAGAGGAATATATTCCTCGATTGCTCAGAGTATCGTCTCCGAGATCGCATACCTCTACCGCTAATACTTTGCAGCGTGGAGGGCCATTCTACTTCATTTTCATGGGCTTGATTTCGGGTATGTGGAGGACACCCACATATAGGATGACCAATTCACAAGCAGATGATAGATCGTCGGTCATTTACATGGTCTATGTGGACGAGAATTTTTCAGAGCGCATTTATTCGTAACACCAATAGATATTAGATCACAGGGTTGACTTGGAACCTGACGATACAGTAAAGCAAAAGTTTTGACCTGTCAATCAACTGTATTTACTATTTTTCTCTTTGCGGCTCGACTTCCAAGACTTCCAAGACTTCCAAGATTTCCAAGAACGCCAATATCTCGGCAACAGACAACAGAACAATAGCAGTTCAAACTTCATCCAAAATAAATAATATGTCATGGTTTTCTACCATGACGACGTACCCTAACATCAACTGCAGACTGCAAGTCGTTAGCTATTTCCTTTTGCTTTCTGCCAATGCAATCATCTAGCCCCCCCTCTCTATAGATCGGCGTCATAGCACTATATGCAAATCAATTTGTCGGATGTTGTAAAGTCAAATCCGGCGGTCTCATGCAGGCAAACCAGAGGCGCCGTTCCAAATTCCTCAGGGCTCCCGGCTTAGGGGCTTAGTGGCCGCTTTTCGGAGGACATCGCTGTCACCTGGCCATGGTCAATGACGTGTTTGAGCTTTGCTCGCATCAAATACGTTAGGAACGCTATCGGAGTCAGTGCGTCATGCAGGTTATTTTTTCAACAGGGTTTCTGTGAATAATGAGCCGTTGAGCCACGAACCATGTTTGTTCCCTGTCCATAACTGTTCGCACTTCAAACGATCATATGCCCCTGGTATCTGATTTCTTCAAAGATTGGACAATATTCGAGGGCTAGAGAAAGAGTGTTGTTCTCCACATAATTAACAGCAATAATGACTCATGACTCATGTATTAGCATGTTCACTGACCAATAAGCACGCTCTCAAAAAAGAGAAAAAAGAAGAATAGCAGAGGTATTATGATGTCTTGACTGTTGGTAGAGCCGCCGCGCATCTCTCTCCGGACCCCGACTTTTGCCTCGTGCAGAGTCCAGAGTCCAGACTCAAGAGTCAAGTGTAAAATCTAAATTCAATAAACAAAGACTGATATTTGATGCGTCAATATTCAGTTTATGTACTCCGTTCTACAATGCTTGGAGACGTAGACATCGAAGAATTTGGTGATGAATCGCGCATTTCTAGTGTTTTCCAGTGTTCTATTTTAGATAATGGGGTCATCTTATCAGTTCACGACCATTTCAACGTACGCCTTTGATTTCTAATCCCTTCTCTCTCTTACCTTGGCCTAGTGATTTTGGTATGTGTCTTCAAAGTTCATAGGCGTGGAATGATGTCTTAATATCAGCGTTTGGCAATGCATTTCTCTTTGTTCTGTGCTCTGCAACTGAGAATTTCCTATTAAGCCAGCAGACTTCGTCGACAGGCTAAAATTGAATTTCCTTATGCCATTACCATCTTGAGATTTCTGTACCAGGACAAATGATGTCCTAGTTATGGATAGCAACGTTGTAGACTTTGTAGTGGTTGTCATTGGCTCCAAAGAACCAAGGGGGTCCCTAAAACAATTACAGGGGCTACTCAACAAAAACTAAAGTTTGATGATACGCGTAACAACTCCACTAAAGACTAATATATCCCTCAAGTATCTTGAGGAGATTTTCTGGTTAGGAGACTTGTCGAACGTACGTGAATCTGCATTCGAACTATGTTCTACGTTGAGGTATAGGCAGATCCTCCTTGACCCTCCTCACCGTCTCGCCAGGCAAAAAAAATAATCACACCTCTTTAAAAGAGAACGAAGATACACCACTAAAAATTGAAATCGAATTGAACACTTTAATCCTTCAAAAGCCAATGGTGATCCTTCCATATTGTTGAGGAACACTTAGTAAGGCTTATCCGATAAAGACCAAGTTCCGGAAGCAGACATCCGAGACAGGATCTCATGATCCATGTTTCCCTGTTTTAGGAATTGGAGCCGCGGTGATGGCATGCGCACCTATTTGCGGGGCTGGAAGAGAATCGACGGGTATATACTATACAGTGATCCGGATTACTGGAAGAGAAAGCCGGGTAAAGAGGGCCAAACATAAACGAATATCTGCAGGTACTATGTGTCAGTGTGTCAGTGATAATAATTCAATTGCCATTAAAATCCTAGATCAGAGTAAGAGGCAGATCACGGCCTTTTGTTCCTCAAAGTTGCTCGCTGGAATTGTGGTGAGTAGCAGGATCTGTAAATACCTTTCATTAGTAGGGCCGTCATGGTTGTGCATTGAACTCAAATTAATCAAAGTCAAGATTCATTCTAATAATAGTATATTGTTTGAGACAAAGCTGTTTTAATCTACAACGCTAATTACCACAGTCATGTAATGTAAATAAATGAATTAAACAAAAACGATGAAGCCAGCAATAATCCAGATTAGGAGAAGGTATTACCTGTCTTAAAATAGAATCAGTGTGATAAAGACCCATTAGGTTTTTTCTCAACGTCATGAACAAACTCAGCCTTGCCATCAGAGGAAAGTCTTGACACGCTTTCAACAAATTGGTCATTTTGCTTCAATTCGATTTCACCAAGTTCAGCCTCCTTGATGTGTGCAATGCCACTGTTATCTGGACAGAGCTCGGCACCTCTTCTTCCGATGATGTACCATGGCAAGCTGAACAATTCCTCCATAGACTCCAAAGAACGACCAGAGATCTCCGGAAGGAAGAACCAAGCCCAAAAGAATCCAATCGCCAGGATACCAACGGCAAAAAAGAATGTACCCGCTGGTGTGAGTGAAAGCATCATGGAAGGCAGAGCTTTTGTGTTACCGTACATGTTGACAAAGTGGAAGACCATAATCAGCGCAGTACCAATGTTACGAACTCTCAATGGCAGCATTTCAGAGTTGATCAAGTACTGAATAGTGTTCCACCCCATAGTATAACCAGCACCAGCAATGAACAACATGGCGAGTGCACCAACACCGGCACGCTTCTCAGAACCCTGCATGACATAGTTAGAATCGGTTGCATTTGGAACAATCTGTAAGAAGGTAGCGTAGTACAACGTAGCAAGCAATTGAACAGTGATACCGAGGTACAAGGCACGTTTTCTTCCCAGGAAATCAATAAGGAAGAAAGCAGTCATGTATGAACTTGTCAATTTCACGACCGCGAGAATTGAAGAATAGAGCAACTTCTTTGTACCAGTAACACCCACAAGGGCAACGAGCTCCGGCATATAAATAGTGACAGCGGCTGCGCAAGACCATTGAGCTAGAATCTGACCTGTGAGACCAAGAAACATTCTGAATCTGATAGACTTAACAAAGATAAGTTCCTTGACCATATCCATCTTAGAGACACTGCCAAGCTCTGCACGCTCTTGTTCAAGTTGTTCCTGGATATCTGAAATCTCAGAGAGAACATATGGGTGATTCTTGTCCAACCCTCTGATCTTGGAAAGGTTGGCATATGCAACATCGATCTTTCCAACTTTGACTAACCATCTTGGAGACTCTAAACATAGAGTAGAACCGATTCCGAGTATACCTGCAATAACAATCTTCAGTGATGTTGGAACAATCCAAAGTTTATCGTCAGTTTCCTTCATGTGCAAAGCACAGCCATAATTGGTAAAGTTCGCTATCATCGATCCAACGTAAACGGACCCAGAAAAGAGACAATTGCAAAGACCTCTGATATTTTTTGGAGAAATTTCAGACAAATAGCAAGGACCTATGACGACTGTGTGACCAATTGCAAGACCCTCGATGAGTCTTCCTGCATAGAGCTGACCAATTTCCTTTGAAGTAATCTGAATAATAGTACCAACCATCCAACAGATGCAGCATCCTTGCAGAGTTCTAATACGGCCAAACTTGTCAACAAAGTACATAGCGAGAAGAGAACCGCCAATGGAACCCAAGTGAACCATGGAGGTGATATTAGACTTGATGTTTGCCAACTGTGAAGCTGTCTTTGATTCATCTAGCAGTCCAAATCTCAGCTTAAATGAGTACTGAGCCACTGTACCTGCAATATTACCTTCATCGAAACCACGAGTACTCCCTAGAATACCAAAGACAAAGACTGCAAAGAAAAGTGTCCGGTTGTACAACTCAGGTGGTGTATCACCGGTGTTATAGAATTTGGAAAAGAAAGATGGCTTTTTAAGTGTCATTGTTACTTTTGGGAATGCTTGGGGAGGTCATTGAACTCAAATCAAACTAGGAAGCAGATTCTCTGCTGTTTTTATATACCAAGACTCGTAGGCCAACCAAGTTTGTATTTCGTATTTCTAGAGCCTGGTAAATTGTGCGGCTCCCCACTACGGAGAAAACAGGGAAAATCCTAAACACCCCATCACAACCCCCCGGTGCTGATTGCAGTATTGCGAGGCTGTTGCTTCCGTAAACGGAGTCTTCTGGGGACCGGGGTGGAGTGTGGAGTGCATAGTGCATAAGGCAAGAACATAGGAAAGAACCGGGTCCTATTAACGATTCCAAGGATAACAATATGCAGAGTTATGATGAGGGGAGAGGAACAGATTCTTAGAGTGCTCTCACCGTCGTTTACGAATGGTCTCTTTCCACTCTCCAACCCCAACAGTTTTGAGCGAGGAGAGCTATTCTCCTTTGGATGGGCTTAATTCCGGGTTGGTGGAGGTGGAGGACCCTTACATAATCAATCACCGGCAGATCGTCGGTCATTCAAGTTCTAACTTCTACCGGACCGGAAAGTTGCAGAACACATTTCAATTACATATGTTGATCGAGGGGTACTTCCATGGGAAAGATACTCAGTAAAGCAAAATTGAACATTTTGGACTACTCGCTTCAAGTCCTCTAGACGTTGAAGCTAGTTCCTCTGGATGACACGTAATAAATAATAAAGGCACTTTCGAGCTAAACTATACTATACAGAAGTGACAAGGATGGTGTCGTCACTACCCTTCCTTTTAACCATCGAACGATCATACTCCGAGCAGACACACGGCTTCCTGTGGCGGTGGCCCACATAAATGTACACAAGCCGCATTCTGAACAAATTGTGATATCAATAGATATCGGATCAAATACGTATGCAAATGGGTTCATTAATTAGTTTTGATGGGCCATTCAACTTCCACTACATTTCACTCTTTATTGGCCAATCTTCAAGACTTCCTAGAATGCCAATATCTGGGCAACAGAACAATAGGAATGGCCTGTGGACGTTATTTTCACATAGTACATAAAAAATAATATGGCTCGGTGAAAAACATGGTCCTGCTGATTTTAACTGCAAGCTACATGTCGATATGTAGTCTTTTTTTTACTTTCTACACTTGATAGCTTGATATCGACTCATTGTAATAATAGCTCAATCCTCTCCAAAGATCAGCGTTGTGCGGGGGAGACAAGTTTATAGGAACCCGTAAGGCTAAAGCCGGCTGTCTCATGCTGGCAAATCAGAAGTGTCGTTCCAGCTTCGTCGAGAATTAATGGGGGTTTGGAAGCACAACGTAACGGTTAACCTGGCAATGACGTGTTTGAACTTTGTTGGTATCACGATTCACGCTGCACGCACCAAGTTTTTCCGTTCGCCGTGCCAGTTGTCGTGCGGCTTGAAAGTTGAGTAACAGTTTTCAACATGTTTATGAACGCTGAAGCCTGAGGCCCTGAGCCCCATCTTCCCCACAAGTTACAACTGTTGGTAATTCAACCTTTCCACACGCCATATGTATATCTGATTTTTTCCTGGAAAGCATTCCAACACAAGAGAGAGAATTTTATTCTACATATAAATAGTAGTAATGGTTCATGATCTATATCTTAAGCATACTAACTGGCTGATAGGAATGTTTTCAAAAATAGGAAAACCACAGATCTTAGGGCATCATTGACTGTTTTGCCTGCCAGTGCTATGCACCTCTACGGACCCCGACCTTGTATGGGTCAATTTATATTAGAACCTAAAAGCAGTATTTAATTAAAAAGGAAGTTTCGATATATTATTCCCTCATATACAGTTGACTCACGGTGTTACAGTGATTGTAAGAACGACTATTTTGGTACTAAACTAGATATCCTAGAAGGGGCGTCAAACTCTTCTTCAGGCTGCAAGACATCCACTTCAATCACAACTACAATTTCTACTTTGTCGTGTATCGCTCGCATTTGGTTTGATAATCAATGTAGTATTTTCATAATCGAATTTTGAATCCAGCCTTGGTTGCAGCATTTAATGATGCACGCATCTTTTCACTGTTTATATCATCCTTACAGGGATTGAGAACTTCTCAAGTCAACTGAGTTAACCGAACCAACTTTCCTTTTGTAGTGATCAAAACGTAATAATCTTTAATTGAAGTACTATCAGAATCAATAATGGATTCATCATGGATAGAGAGGTTGCTGTGGCTTCGAGTAGTTGAAAGGAGTCTACAGGTCCCCAGAACAATTACAGAAGCTGCTCAACAAAACAGGAATTACATATCAGCATTGAAATATGTCTAAAAAGACCAATATATTCCCTCAAGTACTTGTGGAGAATATGCGATTGGGAGACTTGCCAAAAGTGCACGAATAGCAGATTCGTTCAGTTTCATTGAGGTCTTGGCAGTTGACTTTCCTCAGAGTCACCCCGGGGCACAGGTAGTACGGCGGTGCGGCGTCAACAAAACACAAATGTGTTACACCACCTTATACTAATAACCCAAACTCACCCAAACCGCACTTCAATTCCAAGAGTCTACGGTACTCCATCTTGTTGAGAAACACCTTGTGGTTCTTATGTCCGATCGTCGGAAACAAACATCCGGGACGCTGTCTCGGTTGTTGCCTGTATTATCAGTGATCATTCCCCATTTAGAAATCGGAGCCGCATAGATAATCCTTTCAAATGGAGGGGTAGCAGCGACTCGCTGCACTTCTTTTTTTTCACATACAGATCCGGATTACGGGATGAATCATAAGAATCCCGGAGAAAGACGGATGAACAGCCAATGAGCCCGTAAGCGGGTACCCGTTATACCAATTAGAAGCTCGGAGGCTCGGAGTACTGTAGTATATTACGGATCACACCAAGCCGCAGTCTCGTTTCTCAAAGTTGCTCGTCAGAATTGTCACATCTGATTTCAGTGAGGCAACGGAATTCGGAAATATAGTGGGGCACAAGAGTTTTGCCATGTCTGCAGATCAACCAAGATTAAGACTTGTTCTAGTGACAGCTCTACTGATATTAACTAAGTACAATGAGATGGCATTACTTGTTTTAATCTGTTCCTTCAGATCTGTGCTAGCAATAAGTTTCAATACAAGTGGTCACAACAGGACAGATATGAACAAGTATTGGCTACACATTTCAAAGGCCTGAAATCAATTTCGTCAACATAAAATTAGTCATTTAAAGAATCATTTGGAAATTTAGTAAACTGAACAGCAAATATGGAGTTTACTAGGTCTGCCACACAGTGAAGAAGAAGTCTTTCAAACCACTCACATCCATCTGGCCTTCACGACGTTGTAAGAGGCTGGTCTTTCAACTTTACCCTCATCAACGACCTCAAACTCCTGCCAGGTGTGATCGGCGTACTCTGAGATCATTTTGGTAAAGAACTCAATTGCCTCCATTTGGTCAAACTTCTTGCCACTCTCAATATCATCGTTCATCTTCTTCTTGTAGAGTGCAAGTCTGTCAGTCAAGACATCAATTCTGTAGTTCATGTACTCCTTGTAGAAGTCATTGTATCTTGTTCCAGACAAAACAGATGGCTTAATAGTAGTAAGAACACAGTCATCAAGCATAGGGTCCTTTGGTCTGAAGGAACAAACAGAAGTGATTCTTTCAGTGAACTGGCCCTTTGGCTTGGTAGCAATATGCTTGAGGATTCTTCCCTGCAGGACTGTACACCATCCTTGCTTTGGACCTTCAACCTTGGCAACAGTTCCATCACCTTTCATGAGTGCCGTTTCACCACCAACCATGTTGGTGGTGTCTGACATCATCAAGACACAAACAAACTGAGGAGAGTCAAAGTGCCACGAGACAATACCAGGCATGTCATGTGGATCTTCAGCCTCCTTCTCGCCATGTGCAATAATCTTTGTAGATGTCTGCTTAACGCTCACATTGATGTTAGCAATCTCGTACTCAATCATGTGCACCAATTCAACACCTGCCAAAGTGCTAATGATTTCCATAACCTTTGGATGAGTCCAAGCAGCCTTCGTGAAAGGTGCGCTGTCCATGTAGCCTCTAATGAACATGTCTTTGTCACCAGTAGTGGAGGTGTTGTTCATACGGGCCTGGGCAAAGGACTCCTTCTTGAGCATCTCATATCTCATGATGGAGATGGCCTCTGGGGAAAAGAGTGGGAAAGGTTCAGAAACACCAATGTTGGAGATTGGAGTCTGATGGTACTCGGTGTGTCCGAGTTCCTCGAGAGTAAGTCTCTTGGTTTTCTCAAACCAGTCATCAGTCCAGATCAAGTGCTTGGAAGCATCGAATGGAATAGAAGAAGGATCAACATTACCGAATTGTTTAAGTTCGGCTTTCATAATTGGGACAAGGTAGTCTTCATAGACATCCTTTGGAACGTCAAACTGGTGGTTGTCGTTGAGGACGTCTGGAGTCAGGACAGATGGGAGAACGGCGACAGGCATTATGGATTGAAGTGTTCGTGTTAGTGATAGTGGTTGCTCAAGAAGAAACTTTCAGAACTTCCAGCGATGAAAGCTGTCCTTTTATAAAGTTAAAAAAGGGTGTCAATTGATATTGTTTAGGAAGAAGATCTGGAAATTCTTCCCGTGCCATTTTTTCATTTTTGTTGATAAGGTGCAGTTTGACAGATAGAGGCGCTGTTGCATTCAATCTGAAAAATCGGCTTTCGAGAACGGATTTCGTGTCACAAAAGTGTTCTATGCAGAATCTGAAAGGTACACTACAGTGAACAGTAAGAAGAGTTCTTATTTGACCTATTAATCTATAGTATGGTAGCAGTATCGAGTGCACTTATTTGTCGGTAGAGTACAGAACCATAGATCGAACGAGGTGAGAGCTGAAGTGGCAAGCATACCTCTATTCACCCGAGCGAACAATCTAGATTCATCATCGACTGGATATCCTCGTCCTTAACTACCCCATGGGTTGTTACACATGGCGACGGTTGCCTCATGGGGTCGGGCGACGATAAATGGTACAGAATTCCTCATCTGGACAAACTAACCGTCTTTGATAAACAGAGACGCATGCACGAAAACGGGTAGGGGCACACAGATGCATGAGATAAGCCCCACAGAAAGAAAGGTAATCTCGTTTCGTTTCACCCGGTGAAGGTGCTTCCGAGAGTATATCATATCGAAGTAGTCTTCAAATTATGGCCAAGGTCGAAATACTTGGAGTTTTGCTGTTTTGAGATGCTGAGAACACAAGCATCAATATTGTGGCCAATCGTACACAGTGAATGATAGGTCCAATGCAGAACCACTCCGGCACACAAGGACCATAAACAGATAGCGGGAACAGCTGGAACAGGTAATTAGGATTAGATGAGAAGCCTACATACAAGAAACGTATTTTAGAGAGACTAATCTGAGTAGCACCACGATGATATCATGATTAGAGTGATAAGACATTGTTTTTGGCCCATAACTAGCTCTCTCACTGCCAATAACCAATAATTTCCTATTCCAGGCGTTCAGTCTCTTTATTACCTAGTGCACCAGTGAAAGCGATCAACTTCTTCAGATGATTTTATTCTCAATAAAGCCGTTGACCGTAGTATGAATCAACCCCTTGCGCAGCAACTACACACAAGCGTCAAGCCTATCCGTCGAAGAAAACCTAAATAAACCCCAATAAACCCCAATAAACAAGTGCCTAGGACAATATGAATTGGGGAAAGTGACAGAGTTCTGCGATCAGCTCTAAGATAAAGGACTAGGGGTCCTTGACCTCAATTTGGAGCTTGTGCTTCCAAATACCTGAAAACAGGCAAAAAGTGAATGCCGCGCCTCGCTGCTCACCTTCCCCATCCGAGTCAAGATCTAAGTCGATAACTACGATCTACGATAAAGCCTTTCGCCTGTATGAAAGAGGTACTCTAAGACACACACATTGTTTACAATTATACGTGCGATAAGGAGAACTGAACTCTGAAAGTGAGCATCAGTAGCAGAGTGTTTGAACTTAACCAATTAGAATCGTTCCACTTTCCGGATATCGCCAGCAATCAATTTTGCCCAGAGAGTCGACCAGCGAAAAACATGTACTGCTGGCGGTCTAATGGGTTTGTAGGATTCCTGTTATAGTAGTCAAATGGTGGTAACAAGTGTTCATATAAGCTATATATCATTAATGATCTTTTGTTATATGGCATACCAGTACCAGAGTAGGCGTGTTTCCCCACTATTGCGGTCCTTAGCTACTGTTTTCATCCTCGATCAACGTAGTAGGATAAGGTACGTCATAGATTGACTCCTGCATAATCAAGACGCAGGATGCAGGATATGTGGACGATTGGAGTTGGTGTTGTAAATCGGATGGGGAAGACGCATAAATAGGCCAGTCTCTGCACCGAATAGATCTCGAAGAAGAAAACGATATTGCATAGAGTTCGTCAGGATACAATAATGTCAATCACATCGAATAAAGATGTTAAGGAGTCCCCATCGGTGACAGTAGCCAATGGGAGCATGGACTTTGAAGAAGGAGAGTCTTCCCTCTACAATGTGAATCACCATGAACACTATCACACGAAACGTATGCTGAGTGTACGTAATTTGCACTTCATTGCCATTGGTGGTTCTATCGGTACTGGTCTCTTTGTTACTATTTCGACTGGCTTGTTGTATGGTGGTCCTCTTGGACTGTTCCTTGCGTTCCTGATTTGGACCTTTGTCATCTTTGGTGTCACTGTTAGTTGTGGTGAGTTTGTGTGTTATTTACCGTTTGAAAGTCCTTTTATCCAGATGGCAGGTCGTGTTATTGATAAGTCATATGAGGCAGCTGTGGGATGGAACTACTACTTGATGATTTCCATTTATATCCCCTTTGAGATAACCGCAGTCAACGGTATGATCCACTACTGGAGAGATGACTACTCACCTGCCATTGCATTCTGTATCCAGATTTTCATCTATACCTTCTTGAACTGCATGGCAGTTAGATGGTTTGGTGATTCTGAATTCTACCTGACAATAGGTAAAGTCTTGCTTGCAACAGGATTAATCGTGTTCACCTTCATCACGATGGTTGGTGGAAATCCACAGCATGATGCATTCGGTTTCAGATACTGGAACAATCCAGGACCACTTAATCACGTTTACACCACTGGGTCAATGGGACAGTTCCATGGATTCATGGCCGCAATGAACAAAGCTTGTTTTACTATTGTGGGGCCAGAATACTTATCCATGATTGCAAACGAGGCTGGTGGTGAGGCTCGCAAGAACCTTGCAGGAACATTCAGAATTGTCTTCTACAGATTGATTGTATTCTACGTGCTTGGGGCACTCTGTGTTGGTATCCTCTTGCCTTACAATGACCCAACGTTGCAAGAGTTGGCCTCTAGCGGATCTACATCTAATGGTGCTTTCTCCCCATATATCATTGCGATGAATAACATGGGAGTCAAGGTGCTTCCACATATTGTCAACGTGTTGTGTGTTTCCTCCGCGTTCTCTGCCGGTAACTCCTACGTATACTGTTCTTCCAGAGCTCTGTACGGTATGGCATGCCGTGGAATGGTTCCTAGATTCTTCAGTTATTGTACGAGAAATGGTGTTCCAATCTACTGTGTTGGTGTTGCATTCTGTTTCTCACTTCTTTCATTGTTACAATTGGGAAATGGTGCAGCACAGGTGCTTAGTTGGATTGTGAATCTTTGTTCTGGTGCACAATTGCTCAACTACTTCTTCATGTGCGTGACCTATATTGGTTTCTACAGAGCTGTGAATGCACAGGGGATTGATAGACACAAGTTCTTTTACAGATCGTGGTTCCAGCCATACACAGCCATTTTCTGTGGGTTTATGGTTCTTTGTATGGTTGGTGCTTTGGGATACACTGTCTTCATGCCTGGACAATGGAACACGCAGAACTTCTTGACATACTACCTGATGCTATTCATCTCCATATTCATCTATGTTGTGCACAAGGCAGTCTATAGACCAAAATTCGTTAAGCCAGAGGAAGCAGACTTGTACGAAGGCCTGGAGGAAGTTGAGCTCCACGAGGCTAGATTCTTGGAACAGCAAAAGATCGAAATGGATCTAAATGGGGAAAAGAAGAAGAAGAAGGTAGGCTGGCTGAACAAGTATGTAAATTATGTTCTTTAATTTATTCCGTTTTCATTTTTGTTGAATCATGAGGTTTAGTAGAAGTTATTTATGCGCTACTTGTGGTTTAGTCACAGGCCATTGTGCTCCACCCTCCACCGTTATTACGCCAAGAGGCACAATTCGTATAAGCTTTTACGAGATGATGTTCTGTCCAAAGCCAAGAAGAACCAAGAGATCGAACCGCCACCTTGGCGCCCACCGTAGAACTTAGAACTTAGAAGTAATCGATGGAGCTAACGGAAGGTGTCACAGAAAGTTGTCACTATGAATTGTGTGCACATTGGGCAATTTCCGAGAATGTAAGTCCGACTGCATGTGCCTTAGGGCAGTCGGCGTTGACCGGTTATGGTCGGGTACGCACTATGTGGACCGTGTAGGGAACTTGTGGGCGACTCGGTGCCCTCACGGCGATTTTGCACTCAATTATATAAACTGCGGGAGGCCTCCCAGATGGTTATTCCTCTCTGTCTGCTCTCTGATGAAGACAACCCACCTGTCATCAGAGAGTAACGTGACTACCTCACCCACCGCCGAAGCAAGCGGTTTGAACCGTTTTAGAGTGTCATGTCCTGATATGAGGAGGTTCCAGCACAAAAGCAATCCTCGCCACAACGGGAGAGCGAGCGAAGAGGGCGTGAAGACCCAAACACCTCGTCGGGGTCAGGCCCGAACAGAGTAACGAACATGCCACACTCGCGTGACTACACAGACAGAGTGGTGGCTTTGTTCTACAGTGCACTCTCTACACTATCTCCTTTGGCGGCTTTGACCGTTGGGAGCGCCTTGGAGTTGCACAAAGAGTTGACGCATAAATGGTGCCGCACGGTTAGCGCCACGTAAAAAGCATATCAAACGCACGGCGAGAACGCATAGCTGTGTGATAGTGATACTCTTCACACGTTAATTGCTGATACGCCGTTGATGTGGAGTGGTGAGAGGGGCGCAAATGGCACGAGGCACCGATTAGTTGATGGATGTTGCCAATTGGATCGAGAGGTGGTTGATGGAGCAGGATCCTACGACAGGCTACGGCGAGTTCGTTACTTTCCCTCTCTCTTGTCCATTGATGTAACTAGTGCGTCTGGTATGTACAGCCAAGAGCTAGTACAAGCGAGGGACTCCGGGAGTGTAAATCTTTCAGACGACGACTGATATGGGTATCAGATACCTCACAACCACAATATGGTGGTTTTGTCTATTCGTGCCAGTCGTAGTAGTGGTTGACAGTCTCTGTTGTTTCAGTGATACTTCGAGGCTATTCTACAAGAGCTACTAGTACGCAACGTAGGATACGACTTTGTACGCTCCAGAAAGAGAACTCACCAGTAGAATAAAAAGAGATGATGGTAACAGAAGGATATGTAAAGAGTCGCTGAATTACGCAGATCTTCGAAAAGATCTTCCAAAGGGCTCCCACAACATTTCACTGGCGAAGCACAGAGGGAAACGCAAACGCACCCACTAAGATCTATATACAGAGAAGCTGCAAAGGCCGATGGATGGGACCACTGATCATAGATTGCGTCTCCAAGCTGTATCTAATCTTTTATCATCAATAGGTCTGCGTTACATTCATCATGATCAGATTTTCGTGATGTGCATCACAGCCGTTGCACTCCGCTGCTGTTTTCTCCTGTTCTCAGCAAGATCTCCCAACTACACACGGCACTCTATAAGTCGCATCTGTCAACCACTGTACAGTGTCCACCACACGCAAATAGACACATACGGCATTCCCGCTGGCGGCTGTATGGAGAAGAATGTGGAGAAAAGAGGCTAGCACGCAATCGATCTTTCCGATACCGGGGTAGCTCACGAGTTCAGTTCAGTATCTTCAACAGGAGAAAGAGCCAAAAGGTTACAAGAGGTTCATCGAGATGGAGGCAAAGCCCAGCAAAATATCAAGAAATGTTCACCAGCAGAGCCTTTGAGGCTCTTGGAGTTTTAAGCTTTGGAGGGGTGGCCGATCGCGCTTCCCACGAGCACCTGCGCCACCTTCTTATCGGGATTGATAAGGCGCGATAGCGAGGAGCAGGAGAACTCATGTCCGGATAGGCGGGGTGGCCACCAGTGCCTCCAGAAGGCTACTTGCGCTACTCATTGTAATCTCTATCTTCAGAGATATATAAGTGGGTGCTATCCCACCTGGGTTTAGCATTTTTAGTACTCTAGGACCCTTCTTTTTTAATACCATACCTTTCTTTGTATTGTTGCAACCATGTCTGACATCAGCAAGAAGGAATACACCAACACAGTAGATCCGGAGGTGGGTGACTCCATCTCCATCACAAACAACGCTGAGAGTGAAGCCAAGGGTACCTGGTGGCAGGAGTTCAAGGACTCCTTCAAGGAGGTCCGTCTCGAGGACTCCAACATCGACACCTCGAACATGACTGAGGTTGAGAAGGCTACCTTGAAGACTGCCAAGTCCCCACTGCAGAGAAACTTGAAGAACAGACACTTGCAGATGATTGCCATTGGTGGGTCCATTGGTACTGGTCTCTTTGTTGGTTCCGGTGGTGCTTTGAAGACCGGTGGTCCAGCTGCTTTGTTGATTGCCTGGGGTCTTGTCGGTACCATGATTTACTCCACCGTTCAGGCTATTGGTGAATTGGCTGTCACTTTCCCAATTTCAGGTGGTTTCAACGTCTACTCTACTCGTTTCCTTGACCCATCTTGGGGTTTCGCTATGGGTTGGAACTACGGTCTCCAATGGCTTATTGTTCTCCCACTTGAATTGGTTGCTGCTTCTATTACTATTGGTTACTGGAATTCTGATATCAATCCAGTCGCGTGGGTGTCCATCTTTTACGTTCTTATTGTCTCTATCAACTTCTTTGGTGTCAGAGGTTACGGTGAAGCAGAGTTTATCTTCTCTGCTATCAAGGTCCTCGCTGTCATTGGTTTCATCATCCTCGGTGTTATTTTGAACTGTGGTGGTGGTCCAGTCGGTGGATACATTGGTGGTAAGTACTGGCACAACCCAGGTGCCTTCGCCGCTGGTTTCAAGGGTGTTTGTTCCGTGTTTGTCACTGCTGCTTTCTCCTTTGCCGGTACTGAGTTGTGTGGTTTGGCCGCTGTTGAGACTCAGAACCCAAGAAAGGCATTGCCAAAGGCTACGAAGCAGGTCTTCTGGAGAATCACCTTGTTCTACATTATTTCCTTGACACTCATTGGTCTGCTTGTTCCATACACTGACGACAGACTTGGTACCGCTTCTGATGCCTCTGCCTCTCCATTCGTCATTGCCATCAACAACGCCAGTATCCCAGTCTTGGACTCCATCATGAACGTTGTGATTATGATTGCTGTGCTCTCTGTCGGTAACTCTGCTGTGTACGCATGTTCCCGTACTTTGACTTCTCTGGCTGGCCAGGGTTTCGCCCCAGCTTTCTTCCTCTACGTTGACAGAAGAGGTCGTCCACTGTGGTCTACTCTTTTCACGTTGTTCATTGGTCTGCTCTGTTTCGTCTCTGCATCTCCAAAGGAAGGTGATGTCTTCAACTGGCTTTTGGCCCTTTCCGGTCTCTCTTCCGTCTTCACATGGGGTTCCGTCTGTGCTGCACACCTCAGATTCAGATGGGCAATGAAGGTCCAAGGCAGAGACCCACACAAGGAGTTGGCCTTCACATCTCAGTGTGGTACTATTGGTTCATACTACGGTGTCATCCTCAACATCCTCATTCTTATTGCTCAGTTCTGGGTTGCATTGTTCCCAATTGGCGAGGCCCCAGACCCAGCTACTTTCTTCATGGCTTACTTGGCCTTCCCAGTCGTCATTGCATTCTACATCTTCCACAAGGTGTGGAGAAGAAACTGGAGACTCTACATCAGAGCTGAGGACATTGACTTGGACACTGGTAGAGTTGAGCACGACTTGGACTTGCTCAAGCAGGAGATTGCAGAAGAAAAGGCATACATGGCCACAAAACCATTCTGGTACAGATGGTACTCCTTCTGGTGTTAAGCGCTCAAGATGCACTCCACAGATTTCATTTGTTTTGTTGTTTTCCCCCCTTAATTTATAAGGGACTCTGACTTTTTGCGTATGGTACATGGTTACGTATTACTAGCATATATCTTTCTTTTATGTTTTTGAAGACTTGTAGCATTATTATTTACTGTATTTAATCTAGATTCCTATCTGGGAAGTCAAGAAATCCTATCCAAAATAACCCAGACATCTAGCCTATGTCCCAAAACGGAATAGTAATTGCCATTTGTTATGGGCCACGCAACGCGTTTGTGTGCGGCAGATCATCCAGCCAGCCAGCCATTTTTTTTTATTCAACATTCCCCTGATTGCCACGATAGCACAACTACTCCATAAACATCGAATTGTGCCAACTAAGTATCACCGCTGATAAGGAGAGGTTCTGGTTGCTGCTTTGGTCTGCATCACAATTGTCGCTTCCTAGTTTACCAGTTTGTCTGTTTGCTTTGTTGATCATTACCACGCTTTGCACAAAGTCACATTTCCTCCACTTTTGCACAAATCACAAATAGAACCATCATCAACAGCAAGATAGAATGCATCCAGTCACTCCTCCTCGCGGGAAACCAACACAGAAGACCCGTGCTGTACCCTACACGCCGACTACTCCTTTCCTCAAGTCATCACCGCAAAAGATATCAAAATCACAACAGTTATCGCCTGTGAAATACTCGCGTGCGTCACATTTAAGGACACCAAACCCTACACCGCGTCATCGCAAGAAGAACTCCTTGACATCTGGTGCGTTATTGGACGAGGCCTTCAATTTCCATGCTGCCACAAGAACACTCTTCCCACCAACGCCTTCAACGATAGGATCTGGAAGAGCGAAGGAGCAGGCTAATCCCTTTAGATCACCATCAAAACAGAGAGTCGATGAGAGCCCAAGCATGAAATCGGGCATATTAGGGATGTTGGAGAGTCCTGGAGAGTCACTTCCTGTGACTAAGAGAAAACTGGTCTTTAATGTCGAGAGTGATGAAGAGATGTCGACTGAGAATTTGACACGTACCCCACAGGGAAAGATTATCACCAGGGATGACGCACAAAAGTGGGTGGAAAATATTCCAACAGATGACGGTGATGAAGATAGTGAGATATTTGTTAAGAAAGACAAACCGAAGAATCCATTCTTATCTGACGAAGGTGCCACTAATGAGTTCGTCTTGAGAAAGCCTAGTAGGCCATTAGAGTTTGTTGAGTTTGTCAACAAGAAAGGAGAGAAGTTTATGAAGAAGGCTGGTACTTCGGAAACACTGGATGAAGAGGAGGAATTCTTTGTTAGCAAAACAAGAAGCAGGAAGTACAACAGAAGGAAATTGTTTGAAGGCTTGAAGGAGCAGAACAGTGGGACCGCATTCAGAGTGTTCCAGGACAAAAACAATTGACATATGCATTATGAAAACCATTCCTTTCTTTATATCAACATTCATTCGAATATCTTCGTATAACATCTACATGATTGCGTAGTCTATAATGTTCAATTTGAAGAATAATATCAATATGTTTGATCTCAATTTAATCCAGAAGTTCGATTACCTCTGGCTTTTCCCCATTCTTCGCGTCCTTAGTCTCGTCCTCGGCCGATTCTTGCAAACCACCAAGTGGTTGTTGCTTTAACTGCTGCTTCTTCTTGCCCTGTTCCACAGCCTGTCTCAATCTCGTCTGGAGTGTAGAATCTTGTCTCTTGACAGATGAGGCGTTTTTCGATTCATTCGTAGCGATAGATCCACTTCTCTTGATGCTCTTGAATATCTCATTCTTGTGTGTCAGTAGGTCATGTATAAATCTGAAAGTATGTTTATCTCCAAGTGTGACGTTTGTATGAACTTTTGGTCTCAGGATACAATTGGAGAACTCTTGTGAGATACCATCTTGGAAAGAGTCTGCAAGTGAATGTGCCTCTTCATTCTCATCAAGAATAGATATCAAACGTTGGAAATGTGTACAGATTGCATTCAAAGTGGCAAGATGTGGTCTGTCGAGTTCTTTCAAAACGTTTGTTAGTCCAATGATACGCTCCTGTGTGTGTTCTGTACCGCCATAGTTGTTATAGATAGACTTGATGACGTCATATACTGAACTTGAAACAACAGAGTCTGGAAGTTCCAGGAGGTAGAGTTTTAAAACACTCGTAACGACTTCTGGACTATACTGAGACCAAAGTTCCGGTGTCAACCCGTTGATTCCGGCCTTCTCAACCTGGGATCTGAGAGCGTGTGTTGATTGAAGACGAACAGGTATGAGCCAGGCTTTGGTACGTACTTCATCACTTGCCAAGTCTGGGTAAATGCTGTCCATGTATGATAAGATAGATGAAACAATGATTGGAACGGTCTTATTGTCAGACTTGCAGCGTGATTCCAAGTCAACACCAAATATCTGATTTCTGAATGAGTCGTAGTAGTTATCATATAACAATACATTTGGAGTGAATGGTCCAGTGCGATAGTTTTGAAGCAAGAAGAGTAGGTCCTTATCTGGGGAAATTGTCTCTTCGTAAACGAGGATTCTATCAATTGATGACTTGATTGCAGTGATGTTGTTTGAGATAGCAGCAGAGAAGTCCAGGATGACTTTTTTCAAAGCACGCATTCTATCCAATTCGCATTTCTCCATGAAGGACAGATGATCAACAATGAGCTCCTCCAGATCACATCTAATCTTGTCCAGTCTGGATACTTCTGATTGATACATTTCATCGAGCACCTTGAGCTGCTTGTCAACTTTTTTCAATGTAGGCTTCTCCCAAGAAGATTTCAAATCATCAAGATATGAAACCACTTTCTGACTATTGGAGTCGTTGTAATCACCTTCGACCAAAGAGCCCTCGGTGTTGGTTCTCAATGGGAGTTGTGCAGCATGGTATGCTCTTTCCTTCCATTGGTAATCAAACGAGCCAGAGTTGACAAACGAGCTACCAGGAGCGCCGATGGTAGGTACTTTTTTCAGATATGCATGGTTGATAAGATCTTGCCCAAATGCTTCACATTGGTCCAAGTCTGTGATACCGAGGTTCTTCTGTAGCCAAGATGCAATTTGTGAACCTGTACAGCAACGATCATAAGTACCTATGATTGTGATCTTGATCTGGGTCTGCGGGATCTCTGTCAGCATCCGCACCAGAAGCTCTTTGAGTTTGGTCTTGGTGAAACCCTTTGTTCCCAGCTTTAGAATCGTCTCTTCTGCGGCGATCTCGGCGCTTTCGGTATCTGAAGAATCCTCGAGTGTCATCTCCTTCAGGATTTCATCCTCAGACTTGCCTTGTTTCATTGTTTCAAAAGTACGGCATTTGTTGAAATACTTCTTCTGGACTTTCTCAACCAGTTTGAGTTTGTTCTTGTAAACCTCAAAGCTGTTTCTCAAGATCTTCTCAGAGTAGCTGACTCTTTGTTTGTGCTCTTCAGACCACTTTGAGAATGGCTCAACGACCATTGAACGAATATTGTGGGCAATTGCCAAGTGGCTTTCCCCTTCTGTACTCATCTCAGCAGTGATACCTGTGAAGGAGTTCTTGAGTGAAGCACCTTCATCCTTGTCAAAGCCATCTTTCTGCGGCGTGTGGTTCTCTGGCAGGAGGGCTAGCCGTGTTCCATACTCGGTCTCTGCATCCATTCTGGCAGTGAAGAGCGATATGAACTCATCATTCTCGGTGCATCCTTGTTGAAGTTTTGAGAACAGGACATTCAGACCTGAAATTTGATTAGTACGCTGGCTCTAGAAGGCTGAGCAATGGTGTTAGCACATACCAGTCTGGTAGTCTGGGGTCCAGAAGCTGTCTGCAAACGACGGCATTCTCCTCACTTTGACTTTTGGTCTTATCAAAGAGCCACTGATATTCTCAAGATGGGGGTTTGCCTTGTGTAAATCTGAGCGAGTCGGCGAAGCTTTTGAAAAGATCGACACCTCTGCGTCAGGTACAAACAAGAGAGAAACAGTGACACGTCAAACGCGTGCTGAAGGCGCGAAATAGCTGACTCTGCTATTAGCGATGAGGTCATACCCCCTCTGTAACTACGCTAGGAAGAATAGATAAGGAAATGGTCCACTATCCACGGGTGTCAATCAAGTTCTGTACAAAGTGCAAGTGGAATCTGCGTGCGGCGTGGTATCTCCTGGAGCTTCTCCAGACGTTTGGCGAGCAATTGGGCGAAGTGGCACTGGTCCCCTTTGAGAGCGGTGTCTTCCGTGTCGAAGTGCAGGCCAGCAGTGATTCAGACGAGGTGCTGGTATGGGACCGTGCCCAGATGGGTGGGTTTCCGGACTCGAAACTGCTGAAACAGAAGGTGAGAGACGTCTGCTTCCCTACAGAGGTTCTGGGCCATGTCGACAAGGCCAACAAGAACGACGGTAAGCTGGTCTCGGAAACGGCTCCAAGGGAAGTAAAACGGGAAGAGGTGCCGAAAGATGAGGAGTGTGTTGAATGCAATGAGGCTCAATGCTCTGGGTGAATAAATTTGACATTAGAATGAGCCAATTGGTATAATCTGTAGTAGTGATAAGCTATTATGATGACTCAGCGCTTAGTAATAATTGACGGTGTTTCGTTTTTGGAGGTCAAATAACCCACTGCCAGCGGCTCTCTCAAACATCAACAAACAACCAAAAGGACAGAAGTTGTAGGGAAAATGGAGAGTGAGACGCCCACTGATCAGGTTATGAACGAAGAGCTGACGGCTGATATTGTTGGCTCGCCATTGCACCACTCTGAGGAGCCCGCAGTGGCCGATGTTGACATGAAAGAAGAACAAGACGAACAAGCGCCGAGTACAGAGACTGAAGTTCACGATGAGAAACCACCTTCAAAAGAGACATCGAAAGAGGCAGATGAGCCTGTTGTTTCTGAAGCAGTTGAAGAGAAGGCAAAGGAAGATGTCCCTGCAGAGACTGATGAGGCCGGCGTCCAAATGTGTAAGATCATTACCCCAACTGAAGAGACACTCCCGCCAAACACACCAGAGCAGCCACAGCCAACGATCTTTAGAGTCGACAAGGACACTATGCAAGAGCATTTGCGTCATGTGCGCAGTTTCCCAAAGAATATCGATGTTAAACATCCCGAAGTACCTAAGTTTACCAACCCAGATAAGAAATTGACAGATGCAGGTGATAACTACAACTATACCAAGTTCTCTGCCAAGGGAGAGACCAAGATTAACGAAAATGGATACTTGTTGGGTGGACGCAAATACATCTTTACAACATTCACATTGCCTGGTAAAGGTAAAAGACTTTATGTGTTGGCTAATGAGGCGGCCAAGGCCTTATACCTTCGAGATGCCTTCCTCTTGCTCAACAAAGCGAAGAATTTGGCAAAGATCGGTGCATCCGAAGAAGACAGAAAGTTTTTGACCGAGGCTAATTTCAACATCTCTAAAATCAAATCCAGAACTGTGGGTCTGGTCACTGCAAGAGGGTTATTCATGAATTTCGGTGCGCGTGTTATCGTAAGTGGCAAGAGAGTCGTTGATGATTATTGGGAGGATGAAGTTGTCGAACAAGGGTTCACAGAAAAGGATCATGTTTTCATTGTGGAAAAGAACTATAACAATCCTGTGCGCCCACACCAGAAGAAAGTGGAGGCAGATAGACCCAAAGCTGTCATTGCTAAACATCTAGTTGTGACGCCAATCCCATCGCTTGAAGACAGAATGGAGTATCTCTCAAACTCTAGCACAGGACAACCAACACAAGTACTTCCAGGTCAAGGCATATCCGGTGGCCTCGAATTAGCCTCCATTGCATCAATTCCAAAATATAGGGGTGATTTACACACAAACTCCAAGCAGAACAAGGTTCTGATGACCTTAATGGATACTGGCTCGAGTTCTATGCCATCGCCATCCTCTGCAACACATACACTGCCAATTAGCGATGAACTTGCAGGTAAAAGATCAGCCAGTGGGCTACCTTTCTATACCTCCAATATTAAGAAGAGAATCAACAGAGAAGATGCTGAAGAGCTCAAAGAGATTGAGTATCTTCATGGTTTGGTTGAGACCAATAGCTACATCAACCGCACAAGATATCCAAGAAACAGACAGTGGCAGTTTTACTGGCAAACAAAGTGTGGTGTTGATCTTGGGCTCACGAAAGACCAAGCGGAGGACTTCTTCAAAGCCAAGGAAGCTTTCTTACACCAGGAGGAGACGGAGACCAGATATAACGAATATCTCAACTGTAACCAAGTGATGACGAAAAAGAGAAGACCAAATCCAAACTTCTTGGGCCACTCTAACCTCGATGGACATAAACCACCTTATGCTGAGAGACCTCCACAACCGCAAATGCAAATCCCACCAGAGATGGCAATGAACATGCAGAATAACATGCACCCAGGAATGCCCGGGGCTATCCCAGGACAACATATGCCTCCAATGGCTGGCTATGCGAATCAGATGCCACATCCTCCACGTCCTTATTGAAGAGGATGTTCATCTACTATGCTTCTACGCGCTTGTTCAGTTTTCTCTTTAATGATGTGCAATTAAATGAATCGACCCATATTTGTATTAGTGATAGATTTAGAGTAGCTTAGTCTTGATATCATGACGAAGTCTGTATGCAAAGAAACATATGCCCACCGTGGTGAGGAGGATTGGGATGATGAGGTACTTCAAACCATTAATGACGTCATGAACTGGGTTCTGTTCTCTTTCCTTTTCGCTGAGAACAAGATATTCAATCTTCTTACTGAGCGCTTCAATAGAGTGCTCATTCTCACGAAGCTGATTGATATTCTCGGCATTCAGCTTGTTCACTGATCCCACGACAATGTCAATCTGTTTCTTGATGTTGGACTCAAGTCCATTCACTTTCGCATTCAGCCCATTGATCTGTTTCGAAAGCTGATCAATACTTGCTGCGAGTTGTTTGAACTTCTTGTTCTGTTCTTCCAAGTGTGAATAATCAACTTTTCCACCACTTGATCCAGCAATCGACAGCGCAGCAAGCTTAGACTCCATAGAGGAGAAGTTCTCAATTATGTCCTTATTGCTCTTGTGAAGAGTCTCGAGAACTGCAAGAATATCACTGTCAAACTTGATTCTCTCATCCAAGTGTTCTTCTGCTGCTTGCTCTGGTGTTTCTGAGACTTGCTCTGTCTTAAGCACATGACCCTCACTGTCCTTCGTGACGAATTCTGTAACAACCTTTGGCTGTGGTGCTGGATATCCATCATTCTCAAGAATCTCACTAATAACACCACCATATGTCTTAAGCTTAAGCAGTTCAAATTGTTCATGCTTTGGACCAGAAGCAGCAACAACACTAACCTTGTAGTCAATTGGTAGTTTCACCTTCTGGGTCTTAACGCAGACTCTGTTGTTGATTTGGACCACCAAGTTTCCTGCATAGTAAGAGATACGTAATGTGTTTGGCACAGATGAGTCCTGGTAACTCAAAAGGCAAGATCCCAATGCTCTGGAATAGAGGTCGTCACCGCTCAAAGTTGAAAAGTCGACTGTTCCGTCGTTAATGAAGGCATGAATAGAACTTCCCAATGTGCTCTCTGTATCCACCACGACTTGAATACCATCAAAGGCATCATAGATGGTATCAGAGGAATCCTTACTGTACTTCAATGCAAATGCACCGCCTGTGTTTCCCGTGGCACCAGACGCTCTAAAGATTGTTTCGAGCGTCCACGAGTCATATGGGACAGGAATTGGATTCTTCAAGACACCCACCGAATTTGCCTTCGGTGTCAAGATGATACGACCTTCATCAAACTCAGCAGCCCCTGTGATCTCCCATCCTGTTCAACTTGAGTTAGTGGTGTAAATTGCGATATCCATACCCAAATAGTACTCACTTGGTGGTTTGAGAGCATCGAGAGTTGCGAGTTCTGGCAGGGACAAATCCGTGTCCTCTAAATTGATATCGTTCTGCGAGTGTGCAATAGCAACACCAATGGATAGCGTAGACAATAGCAGGTGTTTAAGCTTCATCCTGTGCTGACTTATCAACTTGAGCGAGTAGAAGTCCCAATTGCTGCGCAGTGCTCAAGAGATCATCAACACCGAAGTCCTAGCTCCGAAATCCCTCCAGTGGGCGCGCCTTCGACACACAAACAAACAGGCAAAGATATACAAGAATTCGCGCACTGTTCCGAGCACGACTCTGCGACATCACCGCTGATCGATTTTCTCGGAGTTTGCGGTGGCGATCGGGGATTCGGGCCCCCGGGGGTATGATCTTTGGTAGATAAGAGCACAGCCAAAGCTCTAGATCCTTACAGTTGATCTAGGCCTTCTGCTTTCTTTTTTCTTTGCCTGTCCACCAGTGTAAAATGTCCTATCTTGTGCTTTCCTAGGGAATTTACGGTTTAGATTTTGCAGTGTAGAGTTCAGACCTGCGTTGCGCTGATCAGACCCATCTGACATGCGGCCATGCTTATGGTTTTTTGTTTGCTGGCGATCCTTGCTGGTGTCTGAGCCAGGATATGGACAGCTTTGCATTGGCAGGTTTTTGACTACATCGTCTCACCATTGTCTGATAACGATAAAAAATACGAACTAAATTAACCATAGTATCCCTGGATTTATTAAAGGCATGAAAGTGAGAAGCACGCGACACAGCTTGGTATCTGCGCGTGTGAGAGAATTAGCAGATGAAAGAAATGGGAAGAAGGATAGGTAGCAATTAGAGGGTAGTAAGAATTTGAAAAGTATCTTGAACTCATATTTCACATATAGTTGATAACACATCGGAGATTGGAAGAAAATGTCATGATGATTCCTCCTTGATACTTGACCAAGCATCATGAACAACATATGGCAAACTCGTGCCCAATGCTCCACAAGTCTTGTCGGAGGGGAGCTTGAACAACTCTCTTGTCTTCTTCAGGCAAGTGGAGGAAGTGGCTCTTCTCCCAGTGACAGCAGACAGTCTAGAGGAAATATATCTCCATTTTACCCTCTCGCCACTACCCAGGAGAGATTTCAAAATCTGAATGTCATCATCGGTAAACTCTTCGGTTTTGAAAGCGTTTGGCTGCATTTCATTCTCGTCTTGGAACGCTTCATGTTCTCCTAGTCGACTGTACCCCTGTTGGTAAGAATCATTGGACAACCCTGGTATCGTCAACGGTACATCTGGATAAGAATAAGAGCGGACTTGTACTGGGATGCGAGATACGGGGTATCCCGCACCCTGTTGTTCGAGCCAGTGATCCTTCGACGATGCAGATGCACTAGTCTGTGAATGGAAAGGCGTCAGCCCAGTGAAAACGTTAGTATCATTCACCTGTCCATGAGGATGGTAGTTTACCGAAGTCAACATATGTGGAGGTGACGGTGGCCTCTGTTGGTGCATTGGCGCCAAGGAGCTATTCACAGGGAACTTTAACTGTGCTGCGTGGAGGTCAAGTTGCGGTATCAGCGGGCCAGCCCGTGGTTGTGTGTTATAGTTGACGCTGTACTTGATCTCAGTGGGATACGCCAGAGAATGTGGCTTGTTGCGTACCTGGAGCGGAGGGTGGTTATAATAAGGTTGAAACTCCTGTTGAGAACTGCTTGACGGTGGCGCACTCCACTGTCCTTGTGAAGTATTGCTTGTCATAGTGTCTGTTAGCGGTGTGAAGAGTCTTGCGTCGCTGTATGCACTCCCCAGTGGGTACCCTGCTGAAGATGACGACGGAGATGACGACGACGGTGGCGGCGGCGGCGGCTGGTGATTATGATTGTGTGTTCCAGACATCGGCGGCGGGAACTGGTTCTCCATTCTCACGTTGAACTGACTGAGCGACTCAATGTCCTCGGGTGTTATAGCTCCCAGGGTAGGGTCCTCTTGGCTCTCTTCTTCCTTCTCTCGGAGCTCCTCGGGATCAATGTGGTGATTGGAGTTGGCAAGGAGATCAAGGTTGGTGGACGGATATAGTTCAGCGGCGTTGGACTGCCCGAGTGGAAGCAACGAGTGGCGGCTGGTATCTAGAGAGCTGTTGATGACATCCATCGTCCTGTACGGCAGGCTGCGAGCGGACTGGTATGAACTTATATAGCTCACAAGCGGCGGCGTCGGTCTCGGGTTGACGTTGTAAAAGCCTTCTGCCCTCCGCTAAGATAATATTCAGCGTGTGCAAGCTGCAAGAGGAAAATAGATTGTGATCAGTTGGGTCCTTCCAAGTAGATGAATCGCTTTTTGACTCACAACTGGGGGCAGCCGGGGCGATTGCGGTGCGGTCTAATTCTCTTTATAAGTGCTGTAGGGGAAAGAGGACTTTGCCTGCTGGGCTTTCCAGATGACACCCTGTGGCTCTGCGTCCGTGTGTATGTGCACAATATATTGGACTGTGGCTGCCAACAATGGCTGACTCGCTGGCATGGCATGCAGTACGGTTTTATAGCGAGACGAGAGTGGATCTTGCAACTTGACGGTGCCAATGTTCCAACCAGCGGAGGACTCAATACATCGAAGTCTGCAGGGATACGCGAGGGCAGGCGCATGACGCACGATGCACGACCCCAGTCCTCCTGCGCAGGTTCTAGACCCTCTCTGTTTCCCTGGATTTCTCGTTCTCTCACCTCTCACCTCTCACTCCCGCTGCTCTTGCCCACACAAAGCCTCTTTTTCTGTTTCTTGCCTAGCAACACAAGCAGCACCTGAATTGCAAATGTCTTGCGGTATGTGGTGTGATGACGTCGAGTCCAGCAAGCCTCCAAGACACGGTGCGATGCTGTGAAAGGATGGGGTACATGTCTCAGTTTCTGCTATTGGCCCAATGTCTCTCGTCAAATTGGAGACATATTGCTGTGAGCCCATGACACATGCGAGTGCTGCAGAAATTCGAGCACGGTGCCACGGGTTTTCCGCTTGCACGATTCTCTAGCCTTCTAGGAGAAGGCAGGAATAAAACCATGGTTAGTAGTTACTGGTTCAAGACATTTAGAATGGGGCCTTGAAAGTTATTGGTGATGATGACCTATTACCTGGAGTTGAGTTGTATTCAGCCCTTTTCAATGCTTCATCTCCAGCTCATCATCGTATATGCATTGTGGTATGTTTTTGTCTTGACAGGAGATATGTTCAAACTCACGAGCTGCCTTATTACTTTTCTACAACAGGTTGCTGATGGACAAAGGAGCCCGAAGTACACAGTTGACACACCATATCACTGCAACTGAAACACAGGCTATCCAATTTGGAGGATATTACACGTGTGTATCAGAAGTTATAACCCATGCAAACAATGTGTGTGGGTCACGGCCCGCAACCTTCACAGCCTACAAAGTCAAAATGTGAACCAGACCTACAGACGAGGTTTGAGACCGCGATCGAAAATCATTTCTCAGATCCGATGTGAGATCCAGGGCCCACCTCGTGCATTTCAGGGCCCATTAGCCCGGTTTATGTATTTAAATAATTTCGGTAGCATGTGACTGGGCTAAAAACGATACGCCCATACTGCAGCAGTGTTCTTTTGCCTCTGAACTTGCTGAGAAATCAAGCAGCACGGAATTACGCGCCCTTTTGTGTACAGGGACCATGCAACCACATGCAAAAGTCTTAAAGCAAAGATGCCCTGTTTAGCCCGGTTTGGGACCCGCGGGTCTGAAGTTCTACGACTCCGAGGTTTTCCGGCGTGGGGCCACAGGTGCAAGACCCAACATACCTGCAGCCTGTCACATAGAGTACGTACGATCTATGATCATGAGTGGATCAAAATACAGGGTTCGGTTAAGGCACAGTCCTATGACGCATCACGAGACGCTTGGTTTTGGGCTAGTCCGAGCGGGCTGTCGACCAGTCGCTCCAAAGGAAATAGCTAGTGTGTTACTTATCCGATGATTCACGGAGGATATCATGACCTTTTAACCTTGAAAGTTGAGACTAATCGCTGAGAGTTCGATAGGGGATTCCAGATGGAGCACAGAAGATAAGAGCACATACGTAAAAGTTGTGCGTGCGCTAATAAACTGCCAGAATATTTTTCATAGCAGTTTACGCTGTATGTTTATTGTTCTACGTTCCTTCCCCTGAACGGTTATGATTTTCGACTCGTGACTCGTTTGTCATAAGCAATCAAGAAGTCCACTGTCCAACCATCAAGACGTGTTTATGGAAACATGGCTTGCTGTGTCTAGAACGACGGATATGATCGGAAATCAGATGTTCAGTAAACTTTGACTGACCTGCTGTCTCAAACTGCTGTGCTTCAAGGCATTCTTAGCAGGGAAATTGCTCGATTATTCCTTCTCGTTAATGGACATCAGGATCTTCTGTATCTTTTATTTACAAAAAGGTCCACAGGAAAGTAAGTTCGGGTATACAATGTACATTGTGTATGATCCATTACTCCTTCCCGTTATCCATGGTTTGGGTCAGATGTTTTGAGAAGGAGAGGTCACGGTCACTCTGTGCCGAGCACCCAACGTCAAGACTCAACACTGGTCTAGAGTTTTATCTCCTTCGGATCTAGCATCGTTTTGGGAATGGGTCATACGTACCGTAATACTATACAGCCGACACTAGCCGTTGTTAGGTCTTGACTCCAGGGGGCCGGGGCACCCCCGTCCCCCGTTCAACCACCATTTCAAGTTCCTGATAGCATTGGCAGGATATGATATTTCTGCTGCAGACGATATGCACTGAACAGCTGTTCTTTCTGTTCCTTACGATTTCCCACAAAGCAGCTCAGTATTGTATATTTCCCTTTTGTGTGCCGGAGTGAACATACGTCATTGTAACAGCTACTAAACTTAAAGTCATGTGATATTAAGCATTGGGTCTTGAATCTTGGACTATTCTCCGCTCAAGTAACCCAGCTGATGCACAAAATCTGAGATTTAGGGGCTCTATTTCTTCAAGATATCTACTATAGAACTATTTCTGGAGTTTATGACCTTCGTCTATGTTGAGGATTTTGAGATGCATAGCGTATAAGGTCTAGACTCAAACCCGTGACGGCGTACGGGGCATACTCTACCCACTACCCACCCAAAAGATGGAACTTATGAGAGCAGTGCCGATATTATGTTTTTACACCTCAGTATTTGGGTCTATATTTAGCTTTAACTAGAGCAGTCATGTTGCCTGAGCACTGAGCATTCATCCCTGAGCATGATACCAAAACTGCTGTATAAGTTTGGTAGCTGAGAAGGTTCAGGGATGTTCGATAAAACTCACTATTCATACAACTGAGTATTCTCTAAAGCCTGTAGTCAATCAACCTGCGAGTGAACTTGGAGTGGAGTGTGTATGGAAATTGTCTTGAAGGCTGCCTATTGTTCTTTGCATTCAAAATTAATATGACACAAGCCGCATACGTAGGCGAAGACCTCATCTTGGTAGGCACTGGGTCCTCAAAAGATATACCGTGAGAATTTTTTTCTTTAGCTTTAGAGACATAACAAAGAAATGGCGGAGATTGATGAAGTTCAAATTTAGGTGTCAAGTATCAGCAGAAGAGATATGAAACTGAGATTGCTGGAATTGACCATCACTGCACAATCTTCATACCAAGTTCCAAGCACTACACACCAAAACTGAGAGGCAAGCTTACATAAGCGTCAACAGGGTTGGAGGCGGCTGCATGTTACATGTGGCCAGCTAGGGGTTTTGGGCCATGCGGCGGGCCATCCTAGGCTTTATTATGCCTGAATGTCTTAAATCGGACAGAGAGAGGCACAATCAGATGTAGATATGGGTAAGTGGGGACTAGGAAGTCTTGTTGTTCCACCATAGATGGGGTTCCAGTTCCACTGTGACAAGTCCCTGCCGATCATCAAATCTTTCAAATATCGGGGTGCATCGTCTACCACGGACTTTACCAAAATGGGCCAAGATGATAGAGACACACATGAAAGACGGGCAAGAACCTTGAGGAATGATGTGTACAGTAGCGGGAATGGGCGAAATACGATCACACTGGTCGCCTACCCTGGTTTTGTGGTGGAGCAGGTCCTTCCTGGCGTGTCGATTCGAAGGGGTGCACAGGTCGACTAACTCCATCGATTATCAACTACGGAAATAGTTCTGCAATCGCGAGAATGCTAAGGAAAGGGCGGGGCCCGGGCTTGTTATTGTACCTAAGGGTGTACATAAGGGTGTACATAAGGGTGTACATAACGCCATACTGAAGGTGAACTAGGTAGCCATATAGGGCAGAATCCAGATGTTCTGAAGAGCGGATTTTGCTCTCGGCTTCAGTAAATTACAATTTACAATGATGCATATACTACGTCTGCGTCTGTACAATGTAATGTGACGTATGTCCTGGTAATCGCACAATCTAAGAGGAGGTCCGAGGGTGTAATGACTCATAGTTCTGTGATATTTACTACTGCAGGTGAAAGGGAACATTACGGTTCGGTCGTCTCAACCTGCAAGTTTTACTGTTCTGTCTAGTATGAAGCTCTGGGAAAGTCATTAATGGTTCGACAGTTACTGAATGTTCTTTAGGCCGCCTATTCCGATTCCGATCATTGAGCTCTACCATTTGAGGTGATGTACGATGTATCAGATATTTTGTATGCGAAATGTGAGCTGTATGTTCTAAACCCGAATGCCAACAAACCAGACTAACTTAATATCACACCGTATGTGAGTGAACCGATACTCTCCTACTGTCTATGCATGCATAGGTAGGACCCTTCAGAGACGGATTTTCAGTGACATGAACAACTAATAGTCCTCATGTCTTTGGACAAAATCAACGATTAGCTCCAATGATTCTTTAGGTTTCTCTGCCATCACCCAGTGACCAGCATCAATATCACGAACCTCAAAGCTTGGGAAAAACTTGCCGATGTCTGGTAGATACTCATCTGCAACGTAATTGGAGTTTGAACCTCTAATGAACAATGCAGGACCAGTGTACTGCGTGTAATTTGGGTCAAACTCCCACGCCGCAATATTTCCCTTGACAAGATTGTCCTTCATGATGCTCAATGGAATGCGGCTTGTCATAAGCCCAGTTTCTTTATCCTTTCGTATGTTCTGCAGGAGGAACTGTCTTATAGTTTCGTCCTTTTCATAATTGCTGAAAAACTTATTGGCGTCTCTGTTGGATGTGATCTCTGGATTATTGACAATCTTCTCCATTATTTGGATGTATTTGACATGAATGCCCCCCGGTGGTAAGTTAACTGGTGCGTTATCCACGGCCACCAACATCTCGACAAGGTTCTTCGAACGCAGTGACACCGCCATGGCAGTTTTGGCACCCATACTGTGTCCAATCAAGATACACTCTCCGAGTCCATGATCCCCAATGAACTGTTCAACGTCGGCAGCGAGTGCCGGATAGTCATGTCTGGCATCATGAGGACTGTCGCCATGGTTTCTCAAGTCCAAGCAGTAGACATCTCTTTCAATCTTTTCGTTGATCTTCTTTGCTATTGTGCGGTTGTTTGTTCTGCAGCCAAAGAGTCCATGCAGAATTAACACTGGCGGCTTGGGGACCGATGAGGAGCACTCTGTGTAGACGTCGTACGCTAGTTTGACCGTTGGGATGTCCTTGGAAAGAAGATGCTTCGTCAGCGCCTCATTGGTGGATCCATTCGTAGCTGTGTAGTAAAGTGAGCGAAGTGGCCTAGCAGTGCTGAAAAGCCGGCGACACAGGAACCCCATCTTGCTTTGCCTCTGCTGTTACCGATATCTCTGTTGTGACTCTAGTCGTTTGCATGGCTTCGTTAAGAGAGATCTGCCAACCCGAATCGGGCGCGCGCGCTCACCATTCTCGAATTAGTCGCCCAACACGGCAAAACGCAACACACGGGGTTTTTGTTTTGGGCAAAAGTACTTCCATCTAGTGTAATATCTACAAGGAGGAAGCAGAGCAGACCCCCCGTGACACGACTCGATAGACTTCCTTAAAGGCAACTGTTCAGAGGCCATCCTTGCATTTCCTGGAAGGGTCTCGACTTTTCTCATCTGTTCACTCGTTTTGGCCTTTCATCAGACACAGCGCGCCTCAACACCAGTGCAAGGGACACTTGCGTAAAGCCCTCCCACACCATCACCAACACTCCCCCGACGGCATCACCACAGTTTTGCTTTGGTCATATTTTGTGGTAATATCGCAAGCCATGGAGTCTCCACCTCGTTATCCGCTTTTAAACGCAGAGCCGCCGTTCTGCTGCCACCTCAAAGAGGCTGACCAGTTTGTGTACCAGTCTGACACAGACGCTTTCCTGCCGCTTGTTGACGGCGGCCATATACCCACTGAGGCCGCCCCTATGGGAACCAAGAAGAGACCAGCGGAGGACGTTGAGATGACAGATGCTGATGCCAAGAGAAGGTATGCTTCGAAACAGACACCTGGTGGCAGCCGTGAGGACCTCGACGACAGCTCCAATGACTGTGATGACAACGACTCCCAAATGATAGAGACACCAGACGAAGAGGATGATAATAACTTGTCAAACCAGTTGAAACTTCGTGACACCGCCGCACAAGTAACCGCCACGCAAAGTCTTGTTCCTCATTCTGATGCTACCAACGAGTTGCCTCTTCCATCCCCATCTGCCTCACCACAACAATCAAATGCGCTTGATGAGTTTGATAGTGTGGCCACTCTGCTACCACAGGAGTCCGAAAAAGTTATCAGTAGGCTTGAAGCATATGCCACCAGTGCCTTGAAACAGTCTGGAATCAACAACTTGATCTACCGTTTGATGCGCCAGGCTGACCGCTCCTCCTTAAGTGACCTTTTGAATGCGGTCAACGCTGCCTTGAGCAGAGACCTCATCGGAAGCTTCCCACCAGAGATTTCACAGCAAATTATAAGAAATCTTGACTTTGAGTCCTTACACAACTTTATGTTGGTTTCCAAGTCCTGGAACAAACTGGTGACACCCGACACATGGCAATACCTACTGGTAAGGGACGGATATCTCACCAAGGAAGAACTACTTGAACAAAAAGCAAAATTTGAGTCCGACCCACAATCATGCCAGAAGCTATATGTCAGAAGACGTCAGCTATTCCGCAACTGGGCCGATCCAAACTTTGAGCCACGCAAGATTACAGTACCAGGTCATGGTGCTAATGTTGTTACTTGTCTCCAGTTTGATGACGAGAAGATCATCACAGGTGCTGATGACAAAATGATCAATATTTACAATCCAGAGAACGGTGATCTTGTTCGTGTGCTTCAAGGGCACGAGGGTGGTGTTTGGGCGCTGAAGTACATTGGCAATCAGATTGTCAGTGGCTCCACCGACCGCACAGTCCGTGTCTGGAACATCAAGACAGGAAAATGTACACATGTCTTCCGTGGTCATACTTCCACAATCAGATGCATGGAAATTGTCACTACTGATGAAGGTGAGAAATTTATCATTACTGGCTCTAGAGACAACACACTTCATGTTTGGAGACTACCAGACGAATCCGATACAGGCGAAGATTTCTACGAGAATGCTCCTAACAACCCATACTTTGTTGCAGTGTTGCGTGGACATACTGCATCTGTCAGGGCCGTAACGGGTCATGGCAACACCATTGTATCTGGCTCTTATGATAACACAGTGAGAGTCTGGGACTTGAAAGAAAGAAAGACGGTATTTGCCTTGAAAGGTCACACTGACCGTATCTATTCTACAATTTTGGATGTGAAAAGAAACAGATGCATATCAGCTTCGATGGATTCGACCATCAAAGTGTGGGATCTCAAAACTGGTGAGTGTTTGGCGGACTTGACAAAGCACACCTCTTTGGTCGGTATTCTCGGATTGTCACCCTCTTACTTGGTCAGTGCTGCAGCAGATGGTACCCTTCGTGGCTGGGATCCAGAGACCTACGAAACCAAGTTCGTACTGCATCAAGATAACCATGCTGCTATCACAACGTTCCATGCCACGCCTAACTTCCTGGTAAGTGGAAGCGAGGGCCAATTCAACGTCTACGATCTCAGGAACAATGGGAAACTCATACGCTCCAACATGCTTCCAGATGCTGGTCCAATCTGGTCTGCTAAGTTCAATGACAGCAAATGTGTTGTTGCTGTTGAGAAGAACACACATAGCTTTATTGAGATTCTAGACTTCAGCAAGAGAGCTTGATGCTGATCATGATTTATGCCTCAGGGAATGCCAAATGATTTTATCTATACCACCTCTTATAAACTACCACAGTATTTCATTTATAACGATCTCGTAGTGGGGCTCTGATAACCACTGGCGTCGTTTTCAGATATCTGACTCTTTGTTTAGGCGTATATGTTTCGGGTAAAAGATTCGCACAGTGGCTGTTCAAAATTTTACAAGTCCGACTCCCGAGTCATGCAGCATTTAGGGCGGAGAATTTTATTCTACCGAGAAGAGTGCATTGAGCGGATGCGCCATCGACTTCCTTTGACTCCGATATATGGAGTCGTTGTCCGAGAAAAGTTGCTCAAGGTGTATCCCAAACTGCTTCCCCCCACCTATCCTTTCCAAATATTCACTTGCAGCACCTCAAGGCATTCGACGTCATATTCCCGGTGTCAGGCAGCATGGTCTCAAATAGAGAGACTGCCCTGCAGAATTGGTTGAACGCAGACTTCACGCCTCATCGCGTCTCTATACCTTGTGACTCCCAGTACTTCATCACCTGTCTCGAAGTTCACAACAATAGAATTATTGTCTCCACAAACGGACCTGTGGTTCGTATATTTGATGCCATCACGGGAGAGAAGCTACACTCCTTGGTAGGGCAGAGAGGTACTTGGGCTTTGAAGTGTTATGATGGTCGGGTCGTCTCGGGAGGAACTGACAACTCTGTTCGGATATGGGACATCAACACTGGGGTTTGCACACATACGTTCAACGGCCACTTGTCAACTGTTAGGGATATTGAAATAGTCGAGGCAGATGATGGTGGGAATGCGTTAATTATCACCGCGTCGAGAGACAATACTATACGTGTTTGGAAAATGCCAAGCCGACGTGATGCAGGTGGAGTCTTCGATGCAGAGAACAATCCATTCTTTGTTTCATTGTTTTCAGGCCATACTGCTACTGTTCGAAAATTGGCCTCTTGGAAAAGCAAAATCATCTCAGCTTCATACGATAAGACTGCCAGAATTTGGGACCTCGCGGTGGGGAATGAGATGCCAGTGTTGAGGGGACACAATGGTAACATTTACACAGTTGCAGTTGACAAGGAGAGACATAGATGCTTCACAGGTTCTGCGGATTCTTTGATAAAAGTATGGGATTTGCATTCTGGGGAATTTTTGACCGATATTAAGTCACACTCGTCGCTGGTTGGTCTTCTTACAACGACAAGGACTCTTTTAATCAGTGGTGGTCTTGATGGCCTCGTGGTTGGAGTTGACTTAGACACCTATGAGCAGAAATTTGTGTTGAAAGAGTTTGAAGGGAAAGCCATATCTGCTATTTCAGCCACTGATGATATCTTGGTATGTGCTGGTGGTGGTTCAATCAACGTGTATGACCTTCGGGATAATGCAAGGCTGGTACGATCTTTGGTACGAGACTGCTTTGCTGTTTGGTGTGTTCTATGCACAGAGGACAAGTGCTTTGTGGCATATCAGGAAGATTCAAAGGGATCTATGGTTGAGATCTTGGACTTTAATCCGGTAATATGATGCTATTGTCCATTGTCTCGGGTTGTACAGCTTCACAGCTTCTCCTGGTGCGCATATATTAGTACCGATTCCAAAGTAGGACTGCATCAAATGTGTGTTTAAACTTAGTTGATATGATTACACGAGTGACACGAATGAACAATCTGAAATAGGTATCCCCTTTCACTCGATTCACTGGTACAGAATAAAAAGCCCACGTAGGGCAACTGTAAGGTGTGTTACAGCACCACGAAAATTAAGGTTATCTGATCTCGGCAACTCATCGCCAAACACAACGGCGCGACTGTCAAAAAAAAAGAGAAAAAGGGTGCACACTTGTTCACTTTGCTGTATTCATATACGGGACAATATCACTAACGAGATTATGTCAGAGGGTTCAAATTTATCTAACAGGGGTGTCAGAGACGCTCAGCGTTCCTACAAGAATGAATCCCTTGAGGCCGAGGAGAAGGTCTTTGGCAGACCATTTGCTTATTACAAGGATCACAAGTCTGGTGTATCTTGGGGAATTTGGGTCGCTGCGTTGTTTACCGTTGTTGTGTGTATTTGTGATTTCCTCCTTGCAACGAACATTGTCATTTACATTCGTACGATGAATCCAGACTCCAAGAAGGATGTTGCCGTGCACACATTGCTTATTCTCTTGCACATTGCACTGATCTGGATCACTTACAAGTTCATGGTATGGTTTGTCAATGCATATGGTGTCAAGGATAGAGTTAAGCAACACAAGCTTTACCAGAAAGTTGCTACGGAGGTTGTTGAGTTGGAGAGTTTCTTGAAGCCTGGTCAATCTTCTGAGAGAGATGATTGACTGTGGTTTAACTTGCCATATGAACCTTTGTTAATAGTACATGTCTATATTTTCTAATATTCCACACTTGTTTTAAAGCAAGTAGCAAAGACTCAGGCTTCGATCTGCTGTGCTATTACATTGATTAATGTTATGCTTATGCCGTGGTGTGTCCTATTGGACCGAGATCCTTGCTTTACGGATATGTGACCCAGGGCCTCAAGATCAAGTATCTTAAGATACACGAGTTAAACAAGCTTCATTATCTTTCTCATATTACTTCCGGAAGGTTCCATATAACCCATCTTTTTGGTTGCTTTCATATGTCATAAAGTCGTCAATTGACATGTAGATAATTAGTTATTATATTCTTGGTAGCTCTCACTGTTCATTTGGAATCAAGTCGTTGCAACAACTTTGTATTCCAGAGGTGGATCTTGCCAAAGAGTTGTTCATCACCAAGGAGCTCAGCGAGGCTTTTCGGATGCTGTACTTTACCTCTAAGGAATATCTCGTTATTGGTTGCACTTTGTAATTCGAACTCCTTGCGTTTGTCCATTAATACATTTATGATCGATGTTGTGTGCTGGATTATCATGTCCCATTTGGACAAAAGTCTCATCTCGTCGTCACAGTTGATGATGAAGGAATACCTTCTCTCAGCTCCGCGTGCCTCTAGGTCCTTGATCTTGAAGCTCTGTGTCAGGGTGTACCCTCTTGTCGCGTCGCCAAAGTACATGGGTCTTGAGTCGTACACTGTTGTTTCCTCTGAGAGACACTTGCGGACAATCGAGTTTAGTTGTCTGAACTTGAGTGCGCTGTACTGGGTGGTGACATATGTCTGGCCTTTGCTGACTGTCTTCATGGTCGTTGTCGGCGGAGGTGATTGGAGAGACCTGAATGCAGAGGTTGAATCCTCGAGATCACCACTTGGTTTCGGGAATATGAGCAGACATGACTCGCAGTAGGACTCCTTGGAGAAGTCCGAGAGGATAGCGTGTTCTGGGGAGTCTGTGGCGTTCTGGGTGCACAGTATGGATCGGGGCCCGTGCTTATCGCAGAAATGTGCCAGCAAGATAACGAACGTCATTGCAAGAGAAGCTGTCAATCGAACAGTCTCTGCGTTGAAAGAGAAGACATCAACAAGATTGGCATCTCCGGTTTTCGCGGCTTTATGGCTGGGTGCCCCAACAGATTTTAACATTCGCGGAAGACCCACAGACTGGGCTTATAACTACTGTATTTGTTATATTCTTGTTGTTTGTATTAATTCTATATATATATATTCTTTTCTTCTTCCTGTTGTGGTGTCATCATAAGCAGCTGACTGCCAAGCAGATCGCGGCGGGCAGTGTAATTTCTTAGTGCGAAGAAAGGGGCCAGAAAAAGGAAAAACGCGGGCAGGATCTTCTCCTCATATAAAACAGATCACCCACAATCAGCGTATTGCAAAGCAAGAGGGTCCATCCACGGTGAACAGTCACAGGTATCGACAGTTATAAAGGGTTACTACTCTTGGAGTGTCTCAAAATTTTTATTGCCACAAACTCTCCCACACAGTCAACAGCCATGAGCAGCACGCAACGTCCAGCTGTTTCCCACAGAGACTCCTTCTCCACTGGCACAACCAACACTACCACCAACACCACGACGGGTGCAGTCGCCGCCCAGCAACTGCCACAGGCAACGGCCTCGTCGCCGGGGACGCCAACGATCCCGCCGAGACTCGAGACCCGGAGAAGAGGGTCGTCCTTTGCCTTTGGCTCGAGCTTCTTCTCGTCGCTCACCAGCACGCTGAGACCGTCGTCGTCGTCGTCGAATCTCCATGGCACCAGTCCCGCCAACAGGTCGAGAGCCGGCTCTTCGTCACGCCTGAACCTCGTACATACCGGTGGCAGCACCAGCAACGTCAACGGCTCGTCGCCCAGCATCAACAGAACACACTCGGGCAGCACGCCGGTTCTCCAGCCACAGCCATTTGTGGCGCCGCAGATAGGCGGCTTCGATGATCTCTACGCGGCGACTCCGCCCGATGAGCTGCTACAAGGCCAGACGAGATCGAACTCGCTCATGGGCGGGCCGACACAGAAGCCAGACGCAGATGGAAGCTATTCTATCAGATTGACACCGTTTATCGACCACTCAACGTCACAGCAGGGTCTCTATTTCAGCCCGCTGCTTCGAAAGACCAAGCCAGGCTCTCGGTTGTCCGTTGGGAGATACACCGATAAGGTCAGGGACGCTGCACACGCACCACCGGGCTCAGACGCACCAGTCGTGTTCAAGTCGAAGGTTGTGTCGCGTGTGCACGCCGAGTTCTACGTTGATGGCAACGGGAACTGGTACATCAAGGACCTCAAGTCCTCATCGGGGACTTTCCTGAACCACGTGAGATTATCTGCTGCCGGTGTCGAATCGATGGATACACCTCTCCAGAATGGAGACGTCTTGCAATTAGGAATGGATTTCAGAGGTGGTATTGAAGATATCTTTAGATGTGTCAAGATGCGTGTCGAGACTAACAAGTCATGGCAGCGCAAGGCTAATCAGTTCAACAAGGAGGCACATGAAAAACTCAAATCACTAGCACTCTTACACGAGAATGACCTGTCTGAATGTGCAATCTGTTTACTCAAGGTGAAACCTTGCCAGGCTGTGTTCATCTCGCCCTGCTCACATTGTTGGCACTACAAGTGCATACGGCCTATTGTCGTGAAAAGCTATCCGCAATTCCTATGTCCAAATTGTCGTGAGACGTGTGATCTGGAGGCAGATTTGGATGAGGATGATAGTGCAGATGAAGAGGATGACGATGAGGGACTTCAAGGATCCAGTACAGAGGAATTACACAGAGGTAAGACGATACGCAAATCAACTTCAAATAACATGACTGAAGAGGATATGATGGAAGCACTTAATGAAGAATCTACATGAATACCACTGGCATATATCATTTCAAATGTGTACGTTATATTTGATCCTAGGTTTTCGTAAAACTCATGATGATTCCATCTTGGCTGATGCAGATTTCTCTAGTAGTCTCACCAGAGCATCCTGTAATTGGTCTCTTCCCTTTGGCGTCTTCCAAATATCATGTCCACCATCAGCGATCTTCCACTCATAAGTCATCTTACTTAACTTGGTCAACTCTCTCTGCCAGTTACCCCAGTTGAGACTCTTCTTGATCATGAGGTCGGAACTCACCACGGACATTGGAATATCCAACAATGCAGGCTTGGCATTGAGCACCTCGTTATAAGACAGAATAGATGCACTGACTTGTTCCTGGAGGCGCGCACGGATGTTCTTCCCCTGGTGCTTCATGTCACGACCATAGATACGGTCCTTGGATCCATGATGCTTGATGAGCCATGAACCTTGAAGCGGGAATCCAAGTGGCGAGAATACTCCCGAGATCCAAAGCTTGAAACCAGCCCAGGCATTCATACGAACAATCTCAGACGGCAATGCTTCATCCTTCTTGGAGTTAGATGAAGGGTTACGAGTCAGCAAATCTTCGTGCCATGAATCCACAAGCAATAGGGAATCAACCTGCGCTTGGTTTCGAGAGGCAAACACCATAGAATACAACCCGCCGATATCATGTCCGACAACAAGGAACGGCCCGTGGATTTTTAAAGTGTTCAAAGCATGCGAGAGCAAATCAGATGTGATTGAAAGTGAAAGCGGTGATGGTGAAGAATCGGAAAATCCATACCCTGGGCGATCATAGAGACAATATCTTTCAACCTGGTTCAAATGGTGAAGCTCCTCGACCCATTCACTAAACTCTTCATTAGAGTCGTGTCCAGCTTGTAAGAGAACAATAGGCTGATCTGATGCAGTTGAATTGTGAACGTCTCCGTAGCAGGCAACATGTAGAGTAAATGTATCGTCTTCAACCCAAACTTCCTCTCCCCATGGCTTTACACGTATGACGTCAATCGAGTGCAGCAAGACATTCAAAGCAACAAATACGGTATACCCCAATAGAACCGATTTTAATGTGTTTCTAGTCAAGACGAAGATCCACTCTGTTAACGTTCTTCTTGTCTCGACACGGCCAGTAAGTCTGATCTCCTCGTGCGCCTTTGCCTGTTCGACCAAGTACTCACTAAAGCTGGTGAATCCCAGTGTTAAGAGACACCATAGTCCTGAGAGGAACCCAATTCCGCTCATATCTTCCCTTTCAAACAACACTAATAATATGAG
Organism: Petasospora euphorbiiphila; assembly: GCA_030556625.1. NCBI lineage: Eukaryota > Fungi > Ascomycota > Saccharomycetes > Phaffomycetales > Wickerhamomycetaceae > Petasospora > Petasospora euphorbiiphila. The sequence goes on along the minus strand of JAKTUJ010000009.1, from coordinate 263,292 downwards.
GATGAATGCAACGGTTCCAGATGTGATGTACCCTAATTGGCGCTCAAATGCAGATGGCACTTTGAAGAATAGCAACGTTGACATCGTGGAGAAGAGGGAGATCATAATGAAGTTCATCTCCAAAAAGGATCTCCCCCTGTTGTTAAACCCAGGAATGGCGACAAAATCTGATAGCAGTAAAAGTACAAGCCATACGGTCGATAAGAAAGAGAACAAGTTCAAGAAGAAGTGCGCAATGCGAACGTTGCTCACGTTCAAGGCAGAGACGCCCGGATCATCTGGAGACAGCAACGGCTGTCTCTCTGCGTCACCAATGTTTCTACCCGTGCCATGGTGCAGTATGTTTGGCTTTTGGGCCTTCTGCGGTTGTGGAGCATGGAGCTCTTCGCTGTTTGAAGGTGCTGCAGGAGAATCCGGGTGAGACATCGACTCTGGTATTGGAGGGACTTCTTGCAGAGGGTCAGAAAAGGATTGTTTGCCGTTAGCGTTGGTGGAAATGCTGTTTCTCGACGACATTTGCTCCTTATAACCAATTCCCCAAAATGTGTCATCCAATGGTTCCCTCTCAAGCACCCACATTGACCTGTCAAGCGTGTTTCCCCCCGCGATTTTGGCTTGCTTGCTGCCCGCCTGGGAAGGAGCAAGGGGGGTGCTGCGCGTACCACACTCGCGAAGTGTTTCCTTTACTTATGATCGCGAATTAACTGGCGCGAAGCGGCTGGTTACAGCTAGCCGCCAGGTACACAGACGATACAACACAGGTAGTAGAGACTTCCACTTGTGTTGAACCATCAAGAAAGAGATAAAAGGATCGGAGGAGGAGATGGATTCGTCGATACCCGTGGGGCTCCCGCCCGCGCTTGCGAAAGAGCTCCAGGAACTGAACACAGAGTTTGGCGATGGGTACCTTACCGAGAAGGGCTACATCAAGAAGCGCCAGGCCATTCTCAGCAAGTTCCAATCAGCAGCCAACTCACAAGTGTCACGGTCGTCTTCGGACGTCAAGTCGCATCACAGGTCTTACTCTGTGAACTCGGTCATCAGCGACCCACGCCAGCTCAACAATTCCGGGTCTGAGTCGCTGCCGCCGTCAACCAACGTTGAGCTCGAGAGACCCTTAGACCCGCGTGTGATCAACGACGTGGGCTCGTCGGGCAACTTTGACACGCTTGCGGCCATATTACGACACAGAGGTTCCACGTACCAGAGGGAATCTGCGCTTATGATCATTGACTCCAAGGGTAGAGAGTCCGTTTGCATCACTTGGGAGAAACTCTATCTCAAGGCTGAGAAAGTCGCACAGCAGATCAGAGACAAGTCGGGTCTCTACAAGAATGACCGTGTGTGTCTCATATATCAGAATGTTGAAGTGGTTGAGTATACTGTTGCTCTTTTTGGCTGCTTCCTTGCGGGCGTTGTGGCGGTACCCATTACGCTAGACATGAAGGTGACAGAGATGATCAAGATCATGAACCTTACTCTATCACATCTCTGTCTCACGTCGGAATCCGTCATGAAATTCTTGGAGAAGAAAGTAAACGATCAAACAAAGCTCAAGTGGCCAAAGGGGTTGATCTTCTGGAAGACAAATGATTTTGGTACATATCATCAACAGAAGAAGCAAGATCCGCCAACACTACAAGTGCCCGATTTGGCATACATTGAATATGTGAGGTCACCGGATGGAGAGTTGAACGGTGTCGCTATTTCACACAAGACAATTATGCAGCAGATGAACTCATTGGTATCGATTCTTGCATCAAACCCAAACTATGACGGGAAACCTTTCAAACGATCAGCCATTTCCTTCACGAGGAACAGAAACGTAATGCTTAATATCCTAGACGCAAGAAAGTCTGTTGGGTTGATCGCTGGTACTTTGCTCAATGTATACTCGGGTAACCTCATGATTTGGACTCCATCGAGTCTTTTGGACATTGCAGGCCTATATGCTCACATTATTACCAAGTTCGGTGTCACCGTTCTACTCAATGACTACTTGTCTTTGAAACAAGTTGTTTACAACTATCAGTCATTCCCGCAATACACACGAAAATTCTCGAAGCGAGAAGTGAATTTTGGAACTGTCAAGTGGGTTCTCATCTACACCTCGATTGTTGATGGTGAGTTCCATGAGATTCTGACGAACCGTTGGTTGAAACCATTGGGATGCAAGGACGTTGAGAATGTGGTTTCTCCCTTATTAACTCTAAGTGAGTTTGGTGGTATGGTGATATCTATGAGAGACTGGATTGGTCAAGAACATAAACTGAATACCACCATTGCACCAATGATAACAGATGACATTGACATTGTACCGAAGAACGAATCACAACTTTCAGAAGTCCTCATTGACAGTCAGTCTCTTACTACAAATACGGTAAAGGTCATTTCTGACCGACCACCACCGCTTACGGACTCTTATAAGTCACAGGATTTTTTGAGAATTGGGTCGTTCGGTTATCCTCTTCCAGATGCGACACTTGCCATTGTGAACCCAGAAACATGTTACCTATCGGGTGTATTAGAGGTTGGTGAGATCTGGATTGACTCAATATCTTTACCTGGTGGTTTCTGGGGTGAACCAGAGGGCACCCAAAATATCTTCCATGCGAGATGTCGTGATCATGAGGGTTTTCTTGACCTGGAATTCCTCAGAACTGGATTGCTTGGTTTTACTTACAACGGTAAGGTATACGTGTTGGGTCTATACGAGGACAGACTCCGCCAGAGAGTAACATGGGTTGATAAGAAGGATGAGAAGACAGATGATAACATAATCCAATACAGATATCATTACTCAGATCATTTGGCTTACACACTTTCCAGAGCCATCCCACAGAAGAGAGTCTCTGATTCTTCTGCTTTTGACGTTCTCATTAACAATGAACACCTTCCTGTTGTGGTAATAGAGTCTCCTGCTGCACTTCCAAGTGCCGCTGGTGCTGTTGATATTCCTGAGTTGGACTTGATTGCCTCCAAGAGTTTTACTGCCTTGCAGAGGTATCATAATGTTCGTCCAGTGTGTATTCTGATCCTTCAACCTGAGTCTTTACCAAGAACAATCAAAAGTGGTATTCCGGGAATTGCAAACATGTTGGTGAAGAGATACTTCCTTGAAGGTGTTTTGAGGTCTGTGTATGTCAAGTACAACGTCCGCAAATCCATTACTGAGATTCCAAGATCAAAGTACTACTTGGATAGTATCTGGTCAGAGTCTGTGTCGAAACTACGATTTGATTCTCTTTCCCATGCAGATGACCAGTATTCAGGTCTTGATTATCGTGATTCTTCAATTGATGATAGAACCAACAAGCCTCTCACCGATTTCAAATCTCTTTTGGAGATATTAAGATGGAGAGTCAAGCACCAGCCAGATGAATTGGCATTTTCAGGAGTGACCAAGCAATCAAAACCTTTGTCATGGAGGAAATTCGATCTGAAGGTGGCTTCTGTTGTATCTATGATACTTGAGAAGGCCAAGAAGGGAAAGTTCAAAACTGGTGATACTGTGGGGTTGATGTTCACGCTGTCTGATGATTTTGTTGCAGCACTCTATGCATGTTGGATGTTGAACCTTCTTGTTGTCCCTTTAAACCCTGTTGATCCCAACAGAATCACTGAGGATTTACCAAGTTTGTTTAGTGTCATTAAGGACTATAAGGTCAAACATCTCTTCATAAATGGTGAAGTGGAATCCATTCTAAAGAACAAGCCTATTGCACCTTTGCTTAAAACAAATACTGCATTCCAATTGGTCAAGGTGAGAAACACATCCAAGCTGAACACCAAGAACACCCTTCAATCACTTCAATCAATGATCACAGAATTCGTTGGTAAAAAGTGCGAATATAATGATACCTGCCTGGTGTTGTTGAACTATTCGCATGATAATGTTCGTACAGGAGTCAGAGTTACACACAGCAACATCGCTGCTATTTGTAAAATTATGAAAGAGACTTGTCAGCTTGAAAGCAAAAATCCAGTGATGACTTGTGTTCGTCACACTTCTGGTATTGGGTTTATTCAGAGTGCGTTGATTGGGGTATATTTGGGTTCTTCCACATATATCATCCCTCCAATGGACTTTGCTACAAATCCAGGAACATTCTTTATGAACTTGGCGAGGTACAAGGTGAAGGATATTTTTGTCACACCACAGATGCTTGAATATGCTATTAGAAGAATAAAACCCAAGGAATTCTCTTTGGAAAGATTGAAGAACCTGATGGTGGGATGTGAAGGAAGACCAAATGTTGATTTAATTAACAACGTTGCTACAAGATTCAGTGTCACGAAACTTACATCTTCGTCAATCAATTACGTTTACTCGCACTTCTACAACCCAATGATTGCTCTACGATCATATTTATCGCTTGATCCAATTGATCTTTGGCTTGATCCTGATGCCTTGAGACTTGGACTCATCTCGATTGTGAACCCATCCAATGTTCCAAATGCTATTCGTGTTCAGGATTCTGGTATTGTTCCAGTGTGTACACAGATTGCCATTGTGAACCCAGAGACTAAAAGACTTTGCAAAGTTGGTGAATATGGTGAGATTTGGGTATGCTCTGAAGCTAATTACAATGGTGTTCAGCAGACAATTGGTCAAAACATTCAAACATTCCATGAACACCAATTTGGCGTCACTATTGAAGGTGGTGATAACTCAATGTCTTATGTGAGAACTGGTGATCTTGGGTTCTTGCACAATGTTTCAAGAACTGATAAGTCTGGTACCATTGAATTCCAACCTCTCTTTGTCTTGGGATCCATTGCCAATACTTTTGAGTGTATGGGTTTGATGCATTTTGCCGATGATGTTGAAAGATCTATTGAGCGTTCACATTCCGATATAAGACCAGGTGGAAGTTGTGTCTTCAAGGCAGATGGGTTCGTGATTGCTGTTATTGATAGCACGAGAGGCAGGTTCCTGTCTTCTTTGGTTCCGGTCGTTTTCAACAAGGTTTTATCTGATCATTTTTTGGTCTTGGATATTGTTGTATTCACAAAAGATGACAAATTCCCTTATTCTAGACTGGGTGTTAAACAGAGGGGCAAGATTGTGAAGCTATGGACACAGAAGAAACTAGACGTTCATGCTCAGTATGGGTTGAACTATGGAGAGCAGAGCTTAATAAAGACAGTGCAGGATCTTGAGTCGGTGAGTGAGTCCAGTTCTGTGATTACGAAAGTTGGTGAGTTTAATGTAAAGGGTTAGTGACCTTAATGGATTACTTTGAAAGCCTATTTAATATCTAATTGGACAGTGTATCTAATGCGTGTATGTATGTATTATTCATCTAACACGACGACTTCTCATTTGTGCAATCTTTCTGTTTTGAACTCTGGCAGCACCAGCAGTTGGTGTTCCAACTGGAGTACCAAAAGCTGGTGTGTTGTTCCCAACAGCAGGTGTTCCAAACATACCGCCAGGAACTGGATTAGGTGCTCCTCCGCCAAAGACGGTCATAGGATCCGCATTCCCACTTGCAAAGCTGATATTCACGTTACCAGCATTAAGAGAAGGTGGCTTTGGTGCATTAAATCCACCGAATACAGACTGTGGTTGAGATGTGCCTGGTGCTGGTGTGCTATTACCGCCAAAGTTGAAAGATGATGTTGTTGGTGCTTGTCCAAATGCAGATTGTGGGTTTGGAGTCGAGGTTTGGCCAAATCCAAACATCGGTGTTGATGTGGAGTTCTGTCCAAAAGATGGTGCTGTTGTTTGCGGTTGAGAAGATGAACCAAAGCTGAATGCTGGTGGTTTCGATGAAGTGGTATCTTTATTGAATCCAAATGGTTGAGTAGTCTGTGGTTTGTTAGCAGTACCCCCAAATGTGAAAGATGGTTTATCTGATGAGGAAGCGGCTCCCGTTCCAAACCCAAATGCAGGTTTGCTCTCAGAAGCTGCACCAAATACACTTTTTGGTTGTTCACTTGATGTAGCAGAAGAACCAAGTGATGGAACTGCTGGTGCAGTTGTGGTTGCTCCAAATACTGACTTTGGATCTGCAGCTGGAGCACCAAAGTTGAACCCTGTAGATGGTTTGTCCACTGATCCATTTGTTGCACCAAAGTTGAATCCTGATGATGGTTTGCTTTCAGTCTTTTCAGCTGTACTGCCAAAACTGAACGGACCTGATGTTGTTGATGTTCCAAATGCTGGTTTCTGTGCATCTGCAGCAGTAGATATGGATGGTGCACTAAACGTGAATGCAGGTTTATCATCCTTTTTCTCCGCAGTGGAGCCAAAGCTGAAAGCCGGTGCCTTGTCGTCACTATTTGTATCCTTCTTCTCTGTTATTGTGCTTCCAAATGAGAAAGTCGGCTTATCGTCCTTCTTTGCAGTTGTAGAACCAAATGTAAACGTTGAGGAAGGAGCTTCCTCCTTCTTTTCCGTTGAAGAACCGAAGCTAAATGCAGGTAACTTGTCCTCCTTCTTTTCTGTCGATGAACCAAATGCAAAAGTCTTGGGTTCAGTAGATCCCCCGAAGTTGAAAGCAGGCTTTGCTGCGCTAGTCGAATCTGATGTAGTAGATGACAATGGAGCTTCTGCTGCGATTGGTGGCAGAGTAATACTCTCTTTCTTCTCCGTTGGCTTCGATCCAAAAGCAAATGTTGTTGAAGATGGTTTTTCTTCAGTCTTTGTTCCCAACGCTGGCGCTGCTGCTGCAGTTGATGAACCAAAGCTGAAAGCAGGTGGTTTATCTGCAGGTTTCTCCTCGGTCTTCTTCTCCGACTCATCAGCTGACTTCAAACCAAAACTAAATGATGGTTTTGCCGCAGTCTTCTCCTCAGGCTTATCATCAGTGGTTGCACTTGATCCAAATGAAAATCCTGATGGTTTTGTTGTAGATGAACCAAAGCTAAATGCTGGCTTAGCTGTGGTCGACTCTTTCTGAGTTTGGCCAAAGCTGAAGGATGGTTTATCCGATTTCTTTTCCGTGGAGTCAAAGGAGAATGTGGATGATGGTTTCGGAGCAGGCTTCTCTTCAGAATTTGACAATTTAACTGAAGGTGTTGATGTCTCTTTAGCGTCAAAAAGCGTCGATCCAAGAGAAACCTTCTTCTTCTTTTGTACTGGAGCAGGCTCTTCAAGTGGCTCATCTGGGATATCCTCTATAGTCACTTTTTTAGTAAACTTGAATCCTGCACTTGGCCCGACAGTTACCTCCTTCACCGGAACGTCTTCAGCTTGCTCCACCTGGTCAAGCTCCGGTTTAGCAGTTTGTACAAGTCTCTTAGTGTCCATGAGAGCGGTGATCGACCCTGATGATAGTTTGGCAGGTTCTCCAATGGCCTTCTTTGGCGGGAACTTGACTGGACTCTTGTTTGTGTCCTCGATATCATCGATATCGTAGAGCAGTTGTCCGGAAAAGACACCCGCCACTTTCTTCTCAGCCTCTTCTCTGGCCTTTTCTCTCGTGATCAGCGATTTAGAATGCAACTCTGGCACGTAGTCCGTCTGTACGCCGACTTCACCGTATCTAATACCATCTTTTGGTGCACCGATTGCCAATTGGCGTGGCCTCGATGAGATGAGCAATGAGTTTCTAGCAGCATACAACGAGGACATTCTCCATTTCTGCTTCTTTCTAAACAGCGAGAGCCTCTGCTGTGGCTGCAAGGGTATTATAGGGGGTCTCCCAACAGAAGCTTCCGGTGACCGACTTCTCTTTCCTGCTCGTATCAGCTGTGTCTGCTCATCTTGTCTTGTGCGCTTATTGGCTCGGAGCTCCTCGGCTTCAAGACCGTCGTGTGTCGCATGTGTGCGCTTCAGCTGTGTCATCGACATGGTGAAATCCAGATTGACAGCAGGACCAGATACAACAAGTACACCAGCTAATCACACCGTAATCGTCCTTGTTCTTCAGATCGAATGCCTTCATTGTTTGTTTACCTTTGGCGAATTTTTGATGTTCACCGATTTTTAGTTCCGAGGGTTTGCTTGGTTAATCCGACCATGTTATACTATTATACTACAAATCATACAGGTTTAACAGGAAATGCATTCTCAGTTGCAACTGGTGGCTCAAGATGACAATAAAAGTTGCCAGAGGAATGGATGGGTGGTGGTTGGGAGACAAGAGCTGTCTTTTGATGGCGAGTCTAGTGTACCATCACGTGTATCAGGTGTATAATGGATCTTCCAATGATTGAGCTAAAACTGTGTAAATTCAAGAAGAAGTAGAAAGATGGTTGAATTTGAATTAAATGGCTGCTCATCAGGCAACTTCTAGCGATTGAACTTGTTCAGTAACTGTATCGACAGATGGTACTTTCTTAATAGAGGACTTACCAGTCTCTTCCCAAAGCTGCTCCACTGGGTATGTCAATTCGTCGCCTTCTGAACGTCTGAGGTCAACCTCACTTAGGCCAATGATACCACCAAACTTCAAGAATCTCTCAAAGTAGTGGTCTCTTTTCTTCTTGGCCATCTCGTTCATCGGGCCCCAGTACTTGGAGTGGTCGTATGTGAAGTCCACGTATCCGCCATACAGCTTATCGAGCTGTTCGACGGGGCAATAGTCGGTGAATGGTTCGTCAAATACCAACTTCTCCCTCGTGAGCGGGTCAATGAACGGGTGGATGATCTTCAAGAAGGTCCAGCCCAACCATGGGATGTTGGTCAAGAGCGCCTTCCCCAATCTCTCTGGGTAATGTGTCTGCAGAATATGGAGCACCTGTCTTCCAACGCCGACAGGTGGGATCTTGCTCCCGCCCACGGACTTGACGTCGTCATAGTGCTTGAAGTCGATCAAGAGCGCAAGAGAGTCCTGTCCGGAGGGCATGAAGTCGATGACTCTCTCGAGCATGAACACGAGGTGTTGCACCTGTCTGAACGAGGTCTTGGTGTTCTGTCTTCCAGGCTTCAAGTAAAGAATAGGTCTCGCGTCGTTCTCGTACCCGAGGATGAGCTCCTTACCCGTCTCGTTCTCCTCAGAGCACAACTCCGGGGTGACGATGTCGTTCTCGCCAGTGATACCAAACTCTCTTCTCCAGGCCAGCGAGCCTTCGATTCTGTCGATACACTGCGCTGTGTCCCATTTGGTGGCACGCAGATATCTCAAGAAGCACTCTCTCGTGAGCCACGATCTCTCGCGCACAGACAGCTTCTGCTTGATGGTCGGGTTCTTCTCCGTCGTGTAGACCTCGAGGTCCGGGTTCTGGAAGTGCTTCAAGATCAGGTTGTACTTCTGCTGCTGCTCCTCCGTGAGCTTGACGGGCTCCGGCACCTTGGCGGTCGCCGGCAGCTCCTCAAAGGGGACGTCTGTCTTGATGAGCTTGGAAGGGTCCACCTGTGGCGGCTCCTCCTTCTTCTTGGATCCAAAGATGGCCATCGTCCTGGTGTGCTACTCGTGCTGATACGCGTAGGAAGAGGGTGTGTGTGAGGTGAGGTGAAAACGAGCCAGCTAGTGATGTGGCAGGGGTTGGCAGGGGTGTTTTGTCCACGCGAGCGTCGTCGTGGTGTACAGTCGGGCAGTCACAGGGTCCTGGCAAGAGGGCAGACGTGTCGATAGTAGAGAATGTGATCTGCCATGTGTGTAAGAGAAGGAAAGAGAGTGGGAATTTTCCACTTTGGAAGGGCGCTGCCGGCCGGCTCGGGTCGTGTTAATTCCGAGACGCGCCCGAGAGACCTTCTGTGTTTACTAATGAGACTTCTACTGTGAAAGCTGTTTTATCCTTTGAATAATCTTCTGGAATTTACCTTCTAAAAGGGGTCTTCGCTGTATTGGATGCTCCATCCCTGCAACAGACGGCCTTCCAGTGCTTTTTAGCGAGTCTTGTGGCGGGGCTTGAGACGCGTTCCGGTGTATATTTGGAACACTCAAACGGCCCTTTGTTGGCACCGACGTCATTCATAGACACTTATTACATCTTTATATTAACCCTGCCACGAGCTGTAGTATCCATTAAAAGTGACCTGTGCTACGCTGTATCATCATACTCTGTAATCATCACTGCTATAACCATCACTGCTATAACCATACTAGATGAACGCTGTCTCCATCGTAGCTCTCCTATTTCCAGATCTCATAAATCATATTGCCACAGAGGACTCCAATGTATCGTATACAAACCCAATCAATTACACTATGTGGTTACCCGCTAACTCTACTTCATGTTTGAGATGTGATCGGATCAACTCCAACAGGCTTCCCGGCGTCCTTGTCTGGTCCAGAGTTATTCCCGCTTGAGCTGCCCGTATTTGAGCTACCACCGCCTAATCCAAGATGACGATGTGGTTTCGTCACAAAGATAACAAGCAGTAAAAGAACAACCAAAACCAAAAGAAGAATGATCTTGCACTTCTGAGTTCTCTTCTGATAATGCGTAGCTGCTCTCAACTCCTTGCTTGCCTGCTGGAGATCGACTTTCGTGTTCTCAATGTTGTAATCGATACGGTCCACAATCGTACCTTGTTCAATCACCATGTTCTGCATCTCCTTGAAGATACTGGATACCTCCAACACACCTTGGGCTAACTTTGTAATCTCCTGCTCCCTCTGTCTGATCATTGTATCATTAATATTCGTACTCTGCTGCAAGATTGTCGATGACTCCTTAATAGCCTCTCTCGAATAAGACTCCATCTCTTCAGTATCGTCAATGGCGGGATTATAACTCCCTTGATCCTCTTTCTGCTTTAACGAAGGCAACGGTTCAAAATCATCCTTCTTCAAGAACTTGATGTAATTATTCTGCAGCTTTCTAAAACCGGAAGAAGCCTGTTGAATCTTCAAAGCATAGTTCTTTTGCATGTTCTCAATCATATGGATATCATCCGCTTTCAGTCTATTATCACTCTTCAAACCCTCCAGTTTCTTCACCAAGTTATTGCAGGCAAAGAACTTTGATGTGATTGTGTAATTCAACTTCTGAATCTCTTCTTCATCCGTCGTTCGATCGTTAAACCCGGGAAGAATGTTCTTCTTGTATAAACCATTCAACGTATCAACTCGCTTCTGAATCTGCTCCAAAAGATCGTCAATCTCCTCTGAAATATCCATGAATGAAGGAGGCAACGAAACAAGTTCAATACCACCACCACTGCCATCACCTGCATTCATTAGACCTTGCTCCTCTTCACCAAATGTATCAAACCGGGAAACACCACTCCCGAGCGCACCTCCATGGTGCGGGTATGTTCGTCTATAAGACAGAAATAAGTTCGTGCGGTCCCTGAACATATTCACCTCTAAATCCGTTGTGCAATTGTTCACACAGGTCTACCAACCTACAGACTTGATGTTCAACTGTCCTTCTTGTCCAGAACAACCAGCACACGTAATAAACAGTGTGGTGTCCGGGTGTTAATATATTCTTGCGCCGGTCAAGGCCACGACAACGGCACCTTATCTATTCCATCTGGCATCTAATGAAGTACAATCATATTCCATCTGGCACCTGATAATGACAAAAAAAAGTACAATAATCATTACAATAGAAACCATATCTAGACAAATGTAAGTGGGAAACAATAACAGTAGTTATCGGGCCTTTCTAAGGTGTGTCGGGCTTCTTGTCCTTCTTGTGCCTGAGATGTCCCATCAAGTTGACAAACGACGACGAACGACTGGATGAATGTATACCAAGAGAAGGCTGCTCCTGTTCTTTCCCACTAGATGCGTGACTCTGAGCAGAAGTGGAAAGTGGAGTTAAACTCATGCCTGAAAACGATAGACTTGTTATCGGCTTTGGTCTCGTTGAAGGGATCTTGATCGGCGTATGTCCATTGGATTGAGGACCAACAGATTGAGCTCTTGTTGCCGTTGGAGATGAGCCCAATGAAGAAGACTTGGACTTGATGTGTGATTCAATGTTCGCCTCTCCTCCTCTCAGGTTACTGAGGTATGCAGTGCTTTGAGCCCTCGAGTTGCTCAAGGATGAGGACTTCGGATGGATACCCTTTGGTCTTGACATTTCAATCTCTTCGTAACCAGGGACATATACTGGTGATAATAAATCCGTGTTGTTGGATTTTACAGCAGCTTCGTATGATGGAACCTTGGCCATACTCACCGAGTCCCAATCGGCTCTAGAAGGTGGAGTTGGCGTTTGTGACAGGTTGACAAATGAACTGGCCCTCGAAATATGCATTGGTCCAGGTGAGGTATACCCTGGTGAAACCAAGCCACCAGTGTTTGGCATTTGAGTGAAGTAATCTACATCTCCCTGAAGCTCATTTGTAGGAGTGGCAATGTGGAAACGAGAACGGCGTCCAACAGCAAACGACAGTCCATCATTCTCATCATCATCATCTTCCTCTCCAGGTGACGTCGTCTCCATAGGTCTTGAAGATGAAGAACCAAGGAATGAATTATTTGGGGAGAGCGCCACTTGATCCAGTGAATGACCGCCTTGCTCAGATAACTTCTGCTGGATATGTAGTCTCCGAAGATTCTCGGTCAATCTGCCCATATTTCTAGAATCCGTCAGACTCTCACCAGTCGAGGACAGAGTTGGTGTTCCTCCCAGCGGAGTGTGAGATGCAGATGTATCTGGTGTGTTTTCAACTGATACCTCGCTCCATAGCCTATCGTAGATGTGATTCTCGTAAATTGGTGGAGCTTGACGCTCAATCTCTAACAAATCAACATTTGAATGGGATTCAGTGACACTTGGGATAACCTCTGGGTCAGGAGAGAAAATCACATCGTCATCGACTGCTGCCGCGGCCTCTTCTCCATCTGATGGGATTTCAGCAAATGCTGATGATGAGCTGTCAGCGGCGCCAGAGTCCATCTTGTCATAGTTCTTAACACCCAACGCCACAAATGGAGAAATGAACAAGATGATAGGCAATGACGCTCTTAACTCCGATACATGACCATCTGCATTGACCAAGCCAACAACAAATTTCAGCTTGTGACGGACCTTAATGTTGTTCAGGATTTCCACGTCCTGTGTGCACTTGGACAAACTTGGTGGGACATTGATAAAAGTGTCTATTTGCCACTTATCCTCGGTGATCTCGATATTTTGTTCCACAATGGTCTCAGGAACAACCGTTCTCTCTCCTGTATGTGGCGGTCCAAACGATCCAGAGCAGGAATAGTACTCAACCAAGGATATTTTGACTTTACCCAATTTCAAACCTTTAGCCAAGGGAACAAACATCATATGAATGGGAGAAGAGGAGCCAATGGCGACTGCTCTTGATGGGATGCTGATTGTATACTCAACTTTCTTGGGCCAAGTGTTGTCCACGGCAATCGTCTCTGACAACTCCAACGCCTCGGGGGTCAACGTTCGGACAACCCTCAAGTGCTTCTTCGCTACCAAGTCATTAGAGAATCTTCCCTTCTCGATGTTTGCCTGGAGTTTGTAAACTAGTGAAGCGCCCGGCAGCCCTTCGACGGATTCCAATGTCGATCCTGGGAGAATGGCAGAAAAGGGGAATTCGTAGTTACCTTGTAAGAGAATATGGTTCTGCGACTGGTTCAACGAAGCGGAAGAGCCAAATGACACCAAACTTGTCCCGGACTTGGACTTCTTCTTACCAAAACTCGTCAGGGAAGAGTTTGAGCTGTTTGCGGACGAGGATTTCCCCAACATAGGGGTACCCGTATTGTAGTTGTCGTAAAGGTTTGAAAAATAGTTTTGGATCTCAAAGTTATCCCAGCTGTATTCAAAGACACGTTTTTCCCAACGATATGGCCTCTTGATCACAGTGCCTCTTGCAGTCTCGAACGAGTTTGTCCATTTCAACCTGAGCGTTGCGTGCAATTTCAACGAGAGCTTCTTGATCGACATCGGCTCAAGCACCGAGAGCACAATAGTACCGCTGATGAGCACCGATGGGGCATCGGCGGGCGTTCCCTTGATAACGAGCACGTCGTGGCCACTCCCGTTGAGTCTGATGTCGAACAAGGACGTCTGCTTGTGTGTGGACTCCTTCCGGCTTCCACCCAAGACGCCCATAGCTGGTTTGGGGGGGCGGTGTTGAGGGAGGGGGCTTTGCTATACCTTGCGCGCAGTGGATAAAGTGGTGGTAAGATGAAGACTCTTTGTTTGTGTAGCCGCATTTAATTAACCTGTCAACACATTCGCGCTTATTTCTGTCATCTCTGAGTCAGCACTGTACCAATTCATTCATTCCTGCGCTGTAAGCACATTCTGTTTCACCTTATGCCCACCATTTTTATATGCTTTCCTTGGTTATGCGTGTATATGGCACCTATCGCTACAATTTCATAGAGCAAAAGTAGTATTTTTTGAACCAGCTAGCGTGTGTCACTGCGGGTCCAATAGCAAGTACTGATTCAGCAGTATACAATCACCACCACGCTCAGGATCGAGCCCATAGTTGTAGAAATGGCCCTCTGAGCTCACAACGGAAACGTGCACAAGTCGGACATACTGGTCTTCCTCCTCGTCAGTTGCACCACCCAGCTGAGGGCTGCTTGGTTGCGAACCGCCGCTGTTCTCGCCAGCCTCTGGATCCTGGAATACAGCTGGTAGCCCCGACTTCGAGATAGTAATCTCTTGTCCGACGGAAACAACGTTCTTGATCCCACCCTGTGACGACGTAGGCACTTTCAGCGAGGCAAAGTGTCTGTGTGGCTCAAGCATCGACGTCAGCTTTGGTGGGAGGAAAGTACCAATCTTCTCTGCAGCTTTACGCCCAATGCTCTGCGATGACTTGCGGATCATTCTTCCAACTGTTCTTCTCGATACGTCAATGACAGGATCTGCTCTCTCGACTTCAAAGTCACCGCTGTTTAGTGAGTCAAACGACCCATTAGATACGCGTCTCGTCTTCGGCAGCTGTTGGCTCTGGATCGCCTCTGGTGATGAGCTATCTGCTCTGTTAACAAACAATGGCTTTGGCTGTGCAAGCGTCTCGTCACTGAGTACAGGGTCATTACCTGGGAAATCATCGGTCAGTTTGAAGATGTGTACTGTAGCAGTGGCAGAACTGGCAGTCAAATACTTGTTGTCTCTCGAGAACGACAGTGAATGGATTTTCGTCGGATACGTTCCTCTTCTAAACTGATGTACCTTGAGTCCCGTCTCCACTGAGAAAACACGCACAATGGTTCCCTTGTCACTTGCGGTGGCAAGCAGAGTCCCGTCATAGCTTATCGTCATGGCCGCAAGGCCTTTCTTGTGTGCCTCAATCACGACAACGGGCTGCAGTGTCTGGACGTTGAATATTATCACGTCTCCATTGCGATGACCCTGCTGGTCGCCCGATTTAATGTCGTTCCCTATAGAAGTGCCGTTTACGTGTGTAGCGGGACTCACTTTTGGCGGTGATGGATAAGCCAAAAAGTTGTTATCTGTTGTTGGTGAGAGCGCACACAGCCCCATTGCGTTAGGAGAGGTCTCAATCGTGTGTAGTAATCGCATGTTGTTGATGTCGTATATGTATATCTGCTCTTCCAACAAGACAACAAGACGAGACTTGTTCATCTTCACCGCGAGTATCGTTGTTGGGAAGGTGAGTTCGCAGATCGTGGAGTTCCGTTTCGTGTTGATGATCTTCAGACGACGTGGGGACATGGAAGGTTGGTCTCCAATGCCGGCAATGGCAATGAGTGAAGTCGAAAAGAGCATCTCGACAATGCCCATGCCCCCGTCCATGCGGGAATAGCACTTACCAAAGGGTTCGCAGTTGAATATCTTGTAGCCCTTGGACGTCCCGATGGAGATACAGCTGCCATCCTGGTTGAAACTGACAAAGTTGAGTGATTCGGCCCCCGTTTGCGTCATTGTGCCATCGATGTCTTGTGGTATTTTGGTTCCTGCTTATGCTTATGCTGCTTGTGCTGCTGCTGATGTTTCTATGCCGAGTTCACGAAACTTTTACAATCAGTATCTTAGAGTGTGTTCCTCTTTACTGGTCCTTCTGGAGGTGTCGATCTGTCGATTCCCCGTCTGTCTCTTCCTCTTTGTGAAGAATCCCTGATATTGTGATGGATGGCATTCCCAGCGAACGGAACAGCCACCACGTTTGTCTTGTGGAGGAGGGGCCCCGGATATAACCGCATTGGGAAATCGGGCGGATTTCGGCTGTTCCGCCGGCCCATCGGATCGAGCCCCTATAATACACTACATTTACAAAGACTTTATGAAAATGCATTCAATCAAGTGGTGCTTAGCTCCATCTGCTCGCACCAGTCATTAACAGGGAGACAGCTCAGGTATTTGCACCACGAGCAGTGGCCCCCTCCGTTCTTAATGTTCACCGCGAGCCCAGCAAACCAGGCAATCAACAGTCCCAAACTGACAAGACGCACGGCCGACCATATCCAGAACTGCTTCAATTTGTAGTTCTCATGGCTTTGCATAAAAGGAAGCTTGGTTGATGGTTTCTGCTTGACGAAGCGTGGGTTGTTCAACGTAATGAACGCCATCAGCAGCCCACAGACAAACCCACCAATGTGTGCAAAGTTGTCTAATCCTGGAAGAAGCCCCAGGACTAAACACACCACAATCTCAGCTATCAACACCGATATTATCAACTTGTACCCCCTGATGCGCGATCTGTCCTTGTGTAGGACAAAGAGCACCAAGTTCACTGCGATGATGCCAAATAGCGCACCACTTGCACCAGTACTCGATACACCATCACCTGCAAAGTTCAATCCAAACAAATTCCCTGAAATTCCACTCAGCAGGTATATCACTAGATACCTTAGAGATCCAATCTCCTTCTCAACTTCTCTCCCCATCGTCAGTTGCAGCAACAGGTTGAATATGATATGGATGAACCCAGCATGCATGAAACAAGCACTTAGGATTCTCCACAGTTGGTAAGGTTCTGTCCCCTCTTTGAATTGGCACAAATCAGCCAGCGTGCAAACATCCGTATCAGTGCTTGTAGAACTGGGGCAAGGCCATGTATAGTCCAACGAGACGTATTGGGGACTCATTGCACACGGTGTAAATCTCGATCCAAGGTATATCTGGACATACTGTGAAGGCCCCAGCATCGGATTAAAGTAGGGCTTCGTCTGGAATGCAGACCCTGTCAGCTTCTTCATCATGATCAGCTCATAAATGAAGATGGCGATATCGACCACTGTGAAAACATATGTGAAGAATGGGAACCCTGTAACGTGTTGAAATAGTGTCTTTTGTCTTTTCTCTCGATTCCCTTCGAGTACTACTCCCGGGTGTGCGAGATATACCTGTGACTGGTCTTGCAAAAGTGGTTTCTCATACTTCTGGTATGAATCCGTCGTGTTGTAGTCTGTCAGTTCAATTTCCTCATCTCTTAACACCCTACGCGGTATGTATTCGTCATTACGCTGTGACTGTTCTCCTAAGACGGAATGTCGTTGCGTCGGGAGTGGTGGAACGTCGTAGTAGTCGTATCGGTGCATTTTAACCTCCCTGTGTTCCAGATCATCCGTCGTAGTTTGTTCTGTTGAAAGGAAAGGTTCGCCCTTCGTGTGTTTTTTGTTTACACCTTAAGTCCCTCACTTGGCAAAAGCCCCTAATATAAGCCACCAAGAACTGGAGCTCAGACGCCTAACTCCAACACGCATTAGCTACGAGGCTCAGCCCTGATGTTTCATCTTAGATTTCTGGCGTATTTGTTGAATCTGTAAAGAAAAAGATATTGAGGATGATGTAGACAGAGTAATAACAGCCGTGCAGGATGTTCTTCAAGGGTCCAGTCCCAAGGCTGAGTCCGGAGCCTTGAGTCTTGAGAAGCAGAGACTGATACCGACTACCGACGCGTCTCACAATACACACATTCCATCACTTGAACTCAAAGAACGCTCCCTTACTTGATGGGCCGTCGGATAAGAGACGGTCCAGTAGAACTTGTACCGCTAGTTATCACAATATTTCTAGTTCGAAAGCCATGTCCTTTTCTTTTCAGTCCATTTATATGCTAGTCCTTACTCGTAGCAGATCTGGTAGTTAACTACATAGAGAGAAAGAAGTGAGACATTATTTCTAGTGATGGTGATCAGATCCGAGTTGAAGGCTAAACCCTTGATATATATGTTTCCCGAAGTACACTCTTGGACCTGTATTGGTGAGATCTACAGTAGCCGGCAATAAATCTCAATAGCATAAATTAATCTTGTTGATCCTTTGAGATCACAAGGCATAGAACAAAGAACAAAGAGCGAAAAAGAAAAATTGATCATTATATCAAAAGAACCTTAGTCTTCTGGGTTATTGGAGAAGATCCTCCAAATAAGTAATAATCTGTGGAGTGATATCTGACACACGTGGCGTGAAGATAGCAGCGTCATGGACACCATCTGGGTCAGTGAAGAGTATATCATCTTCTCCAAGATTAGCCAATGTCTCCCAGTCACCAATAGAATCGTAAAGAACTTCATTCTCTCCACGGGCAACGAAAACCTTTCTTGGCATGAAAGCATCCCAGTTGATAGCGTCTTTGTACTGGTTGAAAGCAGGGTCTGTGTACATCCATTTCTGAGGGAAGTTGATTTCAGTTGCATGTTGCATCAATGGAGCAGTAAGGTAGTCCTTACCAAAGTTAGTCTTCATGGTCCCATCATCTGGATCTGGGTAAACGTTAACCCATGGAGAGAGGAAGATACCACCAGTAGCACTGGTATTGGAAGCAGTTAGAACACCACTGTATTCCTTGTAGTTCTGGTGTCTAAGGAATTGCAGACACAAGTGAACACCTGCAGAGTCGCCCATGAGAATAATGTTATTAGAAGTCCTTGCAAGCTCGTTGTAGGTCTCAGTGAATTCAATTAATTGCTGAGGGAATTGTTTGTCAAGAGTCAATGTGTAGTCCAGCAACATCATGCTCAGTCTTGAAGGGTCCCCCAGCCCAGTATAGATATTATTCAAGAGGTTGATGAAAAATGGATACATGCCAATAACGTAACCACCACCATGAGCATAGAGAATGACAGGGTCGTCTGACGTTCTATTCTCAGCCTCGGTGAACCAGACTGCTTTACCATCGTCAAGATCTGGGACGCTGAAAACAGTGTTGTAACCTGGAATACTTTCCCAGTTCAGAACAAAAATCTTGGAAAGGATCATGTTGGCATTGAGGTCGAGTCTTGGAAGTAGACTGGCAGCAAGTCTTGCTGGAAGGATGGTAGTGATTGGAGAGGCAATCAAACTAATGAAAGCTTCAGCAAGTTTGACCACATCAAAATTGGTAGGATCAAGAAGATCAATAATGTTCTCCACAGCAGATATGGTTCTCTTGTGGAGTTCCTCTGCAACAGCATCAGCAGCAGCCTCTCTCTTTGCAACATCAACAACCATAACTGGCTCTGCATCTCTCTCAAAGATTTGAACATCATGAGCTGATGGTGGGCTAGTGAGTGGATAGGCAAGAACTGCGCTTGCAGTGTATAGCAGTGGTACTAGTTTCAAAAGGAGCATGATGATTATCACAATTGAATTAGTGGTCTTCTTTTAATATGGCTTCCAGGATATTACAAGAGGTTCATCCTTCTTCCTTATATACAGCGTCCATCAAGGTGTCGTCCGTAAGACGATGTAGGGTTTTATCCCCAGCTGCAGAGATCAACACATGAAATAGTCCAAAACCAGTATACTCCAAACTCTGTGTAAGCTAATTAGAAACCGTGCATGACCAGAAAGTTGCATTTGGTCAATCAGAAAAGAGGAACCCCTCGGTGCAAGTGGTAGAGGAGTTGTCAGTCGAGAGAAAGACCAACTCATGTGGACATTGATGCATTAGCCCACATGTACCTATACCGCACCCCTCATGGGATTTGCCCTCAAAGCGCTCGGGTGAAATTCTATGCACAATGTACTACTGATGTTTCCTATACGAGCAAATTAAATACTTCGAAAGATACATATATATCACGGGTAACGTCAAGTTGTGTGCCAGAGCTATCTTTTGCCGAACAAATGCCAAGCACTAACGTATGGTCCGTGTGAGGTGGGAACTGTGAGTACACCTCCAAATACCCTAGTTAACTTATAAAATGTGAATTAATGTGAGTAATGGGTTCTGTTTTCTATGGAAGTGCCTTAAATGGTTCGATATGCAGAATTGGGAAAATGCTAGCAGTCTTAATGCTGATTTGAGGATTTGTATACTGTAACAGTTCATCTGTGCGACGGCAAATAACTACATGGACGTCCACTTCTCTCCTTGATCTACAATTCAAGGGAATTTCACCCAGCAGGAGCGGCTAATGGCCTGATTGGTTGCCGTGTATATCAAATGATACCATGACCAATGCTTTTTGTTACGTAGATATGGTAGAACGCTCTGTAAATCAAGAACAATATGGGTGGATCCTTGCCTGACACAATTGCATCAAAGTTTCGAAAAACAGTATGCAAGTATCAGTATTCTTTGATCCGTTCAAATGCCACGCCCGCTAACCCCACCACCACCCTCCTCCATCTCTGCAGTCCTGCTACATGTGTAAAGATATCCCTCACTCCTTGAAGATCCTCGTGCATCGAGCAGACGTTTTGAAAGCGGTCTCTCGAATGCCAAACTTTCCATGCCGCAGCGTCTCGTAAACTGCATGACAGGTGGTGCCTCAGTGGATCAGTGTACAGCCTTATGATTCATGAACTGCATTCATTACATGGTCTTTCGTGGAAACATTGAAAAAAACAAGAACCATTGTTTTCTACTCACAACTACTCCTTGGGTCGCAGATGTAGGTCTGTCCCCCAATAGATTTCCAATCTTGGCTCTTGTTCCCCCTCGCATTTGTCGATCTTCAAATCAGTTTTACCCCAAAGTCTCAGATCGATGCATTCATCCGCCCCTCCCCCCGCAATTACCGAGCTCCTGGTCTTCCGGATTTACAGCCGCCACTGCATCCCCCTGCATTTTGGAGTTTCTCCAGTTTCGCTTTTTTGTTTATTTGTTTGTTTCCTTTAGGGATCATCACTTCTTCTTATCCGTATTGATCCGGGCCGTCCACTTGTTAAACGAGGGGTTTTGCAAACTCTAAAACCGTATGGGCATTGGGGTATGGCTGGCAGTAGGTGATCTGGTTCTAAGGGCTCGTTTTCATTCAATATTTGTAATTGTGTCATTGGTCCTGTGTATATCCCACAGTATAGGGCATTGTTGAGGCGTTGCTGCGATAAAGATAGCATAAAAGCTGGCATTACTGATTAGTATTGGCAGTGAGAAGGCGGTAATGAAAGACTGTCAGCAAATGCCCAAGGTTGACGAAGTAATATCATTTGTGGTGATATGTGCTGTCTTTTCACTAATCTCAATTCTTTTGTCAGAATCAAAGTCTATCGTTGAGCAACATTTTGGTCAATGATGGATCTGACAAGTTTTCGTTTTCAGCCTCATGCTGGTATCAACAAACAACGACTTGTCTGCACCATTTAGAATGATGAACTGGAAGATGTCTATGAAATATTTCCCTCAATGTGTTTTGAGAGACTTATCCCTCTATCCTCTTGGTAAGACCAGGCCAAATGCCAAGCTCCAACCAGGGCAAGAGTACTAAATATTTGACACCCATGCAAATCGGCATTCGGCAAAGCGGCACGATGGCACGACATGATCTGTAGAGTGGCCAAAAGAGGAGGTTCTTATACGTCAGTCCTGATAAGACCACGCTCTCTATAGCAAGTGAGCAATCTTTCAGGCAAATTAGAAGCTATGATGATCACTAGACTATTTAACACAAAAGTTTTCGAGTGGCTATCAGGTAAATATGTCGTTTCGCCGTTGTGTCCGGGTGTTAGTTGACACATCTGTTTTATTCAGCTAAAAAGGCTCAATCTCAAATAATCAAAGATCTGACGGTTAAATGCCTTTCTTGAGTGTGATCTAGGGTAAAAATATTTGTATTAATTAACGAACCAGATTTTATTAAAGTATCTTAAATCCATCGTTTTCAACAGATCTGGGAATCTCAAACTACACAAAGGACTCAGGCATTTTATTCAGAATATAATCTCTAATGGAAAAAGTGTGGTCATTTGGCCGAATCGACAGCCCCAGGATCGTGGTAACAGGTAGAGTTTCTAAATACTAGCTCAAGGCAATAAATAACCTGCTTCGTCGAACTGTAGTACATCGACGAAGGTTTTAACACACCACACACCACAGAAGAAACAAAGAGAAGATTGTGAGAAATCGTTGATTTAAGAGATAGCAAAGGAATCCTGACCGGTATAACATGTATAGGAAACTAGAATCAATTCACAATTTTTTTAACTTGTGGATCATCTAAACTTAAACGCAGTAAAGCATTAGTATATCAGCTTCTAACCTTTGCCGAAAGCGGTAGATCAGATTAATTATGCGCTGTGGTGCACGGATGTTGTGATTTCTGGATGCGCAGATAAGAGCGGAGATTAACTTGAGCTGTGAATAAATTCTTCTTTCGTTTCTCATCGGTGTTCATATGAAAGAGTATCAAACATCAGAAATGGCCATTAACGTATCAATTGTTATCTGTTCGGACACTTGCTCCAAAGATCCGACGAAGGACAAAACTGGGCCTGCCCTCGTATCCTTTTTCACTGATCTCGAGGAGTATGCCATTGTCAGTTGTGAGATCTGTTCCGATTCCATCACGGAGATCCAAGAACTAGTGCTCACTGCTATTTCCAAGCACAAGGCCAATGTTGTGTTGACATGTGGAGGCACTGGTTTTACCAAGGGAGATGTAACACCTGAGGCATTACGCCCATTGTTTGACAAAGAGGCACCTGGTCTCGTTCATGCGATGCTGACACACTCTTTCAAGATCACACCTTTTGCCATAAATGCGAGACCTGTTGCTGGTGTTATTGGGGAGACTCTTGTGGTATCACTTCCAGGCTCCAAGAAAGGTGCTATTGAAAATCTTGAGTCGTTCGTTGGGATGCTGGAACACATGTGTTCACAGTTGCTTGTGCGCAGTGCACGCGACCTTCATTCCATCCCGACTGGGCATCCGGGTTCACACGTTCATACTGAGAGCCATCATACTCATATCCACAGCCACAGTGATACTCATAACCACAGCCACAGCCATAGCCATAGCCATAGCCACGGTGATGGCCATGGCCATGTTGTCCGTCATGTTCTTTCCAACGATCTTTCCAAACCAGTAACACAACGCGCGAGATCGTCCCCTTATCCAATGATACCTATAACTGAGGCGTTATCATTGATCAATAAGCATACCCCAGAATCACGTATAATCACTAAATCGATAAACGACCACGATTTTGCGGGATATGTCCTTGCTGAGGACGTTTATGCCTCGATTGACGTTCCATCTTTCAACGCGTCAATTGTGGATGGATACGCTGTTATACACACTGATGGACCAGGTATTTACAAAGTCGTTTCGATCTCGCATGCTGCGCCTGGTTCAGAGAGTGTTTTAAAGAGTGGAACAATCGCTAGGATCACCACTGGGGCGCCGATTCCCGTTGGTGCTACTGCCGTGATACCAGTGGAAGAGACAGAACTTGTCAGTACCTTGATTGTTAATGGTGTTGAGGAGGAGGACGAGGTAAGGATTCTAGCTACTGGTGTCAAGGTGAATGATAACGTTCGTAAGGCAGGGAGTGATATTGGTAAAGGTGCATTAGCGCTTAAGAAAGGTAAGAAGATCTCACCTATTGGTGGTGAAGTTGGGTTGCTTGCGTCTATTGGTGTTTTGAAGGTGAAAGTGTTTGCCAAGCCTATTATTGGGGTCTTGTCTACTGGTGATGAGTTGGTTGATTTGGAGAAGTCTGTTGAAGGATATGATTTGAAGTATGGTCAAATCTACGACACCAACAGACCTTTACTGAAGCAATTGTTTGAAAGCTGGGGGTTTACTGTTAAGGACTTGGGGATTGCAACTGACAAGGCCACGACGTTAGAAGGAAGAATGCAAAGTGCGCTTGTTTCTGAAGGGATCGACTATTTGATCACGACAGGTGGTGTTTCTATGGGTGAGTTAGACCTTGTTAAACCGACAATTGAGAGAACGCTAAAAGGTTCGATCCACTTTGGAAGAGTTGCGATGAAACCAGGGAAGCCAACGACATTTGCCACGGTAGATATCCAAGGCAAGAGGAAAGTTGTATTTGGATTACCAGGGAACCCTGCGTCTGCGTCTGTGACTACGCATCTCTTTGTTCTTCCCTCTTTGCGCAAGTTCTGTGGATTGAAGCATGCCGAGGATCCAGATGCATTACCATGTCTGTCTGAGATCGAGGTTGTGTTAGCACAGGATGCTAAGCTTGATCCAAGGCCAGAGTACCAGCGTGTATTCTTGCACCAGCAAGGAGATGCCATCATCGCGGAGAGTACTGGCTTCCAGAGGAGCTCACGTGTCGGCAGCATGGCTGGTGCTAATGCGCTGACCGTTCTCCCGTCATCGCAGGACGTCCCTGGAGGCAAATTGCCAAAGGGCAGTAAGGTGAAGGCGATAGTGATTGACGTGTTATGATAGACATGGAGTGGTTTGTGTCTTTGTACATCTGTAGAGTTCTAGAAGCTGGTACACATACGAGGTGGGCTATATAAAAACACACCATCGCCGATCTCTGATCTCTGATCTCTGACGACGAAGGGGGGACAAGGCTTATACGGAGGCCACCGGGGCCCGGGCCAACACTTAGGCTGACACAAAGCCTTGGACCAACAGCTAGGTAGCAAGAGCACAGTCCAGGCCAACTGTAAAGAGCAAAGAGCCTGTCTCACATAGCGCAAAAAAGAAAAGGCACCTGTCTTTAGAAGGTGTGTACGTTGTGACGTTGCCCGCGTTGCCATGGCTATTAGCGAGCAGTGTGCGCAGAGAGACGCACAGACAAAGGAGAGGAAGAAGGCGCGTCGCTGGGTCGAGGCCCTCATCACGAGCAGATCGGATCGGATCGGACCGCGGCTGCGGATATAACCGGCGTCTGGCGGAGCAGTATCATTATTGAATATTGAATATTGAATATAACAGCAGCGTATATAACACTCGAACCGCCACAGTGGAACTACCGAGACGCTGTTGGGCCGACAATGGCAGATCGCAACTGTGGTGCATACCGCCCAGGCCCAACCCAGCAGAGAAGCCCACAAGGGAGCCGTCACTGGGGCAACACAGAAGGAAATTGTGACAGATAAAAAAAGCCCCCCGCGCCTGCCGCCCTGCCGCCTGCCGTTGCTGCTGCCGCCCACTGCTGCCGCTGCCGCTGTTTCGTTTCGTTTCGTTTCACAAGGGCACTGGCTTGGGCGGGCCATCGGTGATGTCTTAAATCGAAAAGGTCTCTTTGGCCTCAAAGCAATACTCTCCAATTAAGACACAGGCAAGGGAAAAAAAAGAGGAAAAAAAGAGTTCCACCTCCCTCTGCTCTTCCCTCTCCTCCCCTTTCCCATCTTTCCTGCTAGAGGACATCACATCTGCACAGGGTGTCACTACTTTCTCTCTCTCTCTCTGCTTAGCACTTTTTTGGCTGCTTACAAGGAGGGAACACTACCCACCCACGGTCCCTCGAGAATCATCCCAATTAGCCCCTCGGATCCCCTGTGATACCACTGCTGGACTGATGGGAATCACACACAGAGTCTCGAGACTGTCCAAGAGGGTGCTCATCCCGTTGATTGCACTCGCCTACGTACTCACAACGCTCTTTGATCTGCGAGCCCGCGACCTGCTCAACAGCAACTTTGCACAGCTTAGCCCTTACCAAGGGGGTCCTTTTGAAGACATCAGACGTATAAGGTGCTACTCGTGGTATGGCCTCTGCAACCAGATTGTCGAACGCACACGCACACCCGAAGGCGCAAAACTCGAGATCACATGGCTGAGAGTCCCGAAAGCACTCGACATGGAAGGTGTCGCAGTGTCAAAGAGATGGTCTTGGTACCATGACTTCTTGTACGTGAGGCCATCGCAGAGAGGACTGTTTAATACTCCAGGGAAGGCCATCGTTGACCTCATGATTGGATCACCGAAAAGCACTGATCCACCAGCATATGTCGTCAAAGACGCACAGACGTCCATTGGCAGACCAAAATCAAGACTAGACATCACCTACAACTACCACAATTGGGATCTCAAAGAAGATGGTATCTGGGTTAAATATGATAAAGAAACTGCAGACGATGCCATTGGAGACATACACTACCTCTTTGGGAACGACGTCATTGAGCCACGTGAAGATTGGAAACTCGTACAGGGATCAATGAAGTTGACACCGCATGCTCCGCCTCTCAGAGTCATCATCAAGAAGAAGGATTCGCCACGGCGTGAGAAGCCCGTGCTTAAGATTGACCAAGAAGGTCAGTTCAAAGTACTTCAAATCTCAGACCTCCATTTCTCTTCGGATTATGGCGTTTGCAAGGATCAATACAACCCTACGCCTACTAACAGCAAGGAGAAATGCAAGGCAGATTCAAAGACTACCAATTTCATCCATGAGGTGATGGACATTGAGAAACCGCATCTCGTGGTTATAACTGGTGATCTCCTTGACGGTATCAAGACGTTTGACTATCAAACTGCACTACTCAAGGCGCTCTCACCAATGATATCCCGCTCGATCCCATTTGCAGTCGCATTGGGCGAGCACGACACTAATGAGTTCGTCTCGAGGGACAAGATCATAGATTTCATCACGGGTCTTCCATACTCGATGATGGTGAGATCTCCAGAAGTACAGTCTTATCATAATGTCACAAACTATGCACTCCCAATCTATGACCCGGAAGGGAAGCAAGTTGCAGATGTCATTTACATCATGGATGTGTTTGGCGGTAATGACGAGATTACAGATCGACAATTGACACCTACGCAATTCTTGAAAGATTCATATGACGCATTATCTAACAAGCCAAAGTATTCTTTGGCATTCCAGCATTTCCCCATCCGGGAGTATCGCCCAAAGAATGCATTTGCCATTGTCGGGGAGTACAATGAGAAGCATAAACTAAAGTGTAAATCGGATCCAGATATGAGACAGACACTTAGTGATATCAACGTCCAGGCACTAAGTGTCGGTTCAGAACATACAAATGAGTGTTGTATCCGTGCAGACGAGGAGGCGAACAAGACAAAAGCATTATGGATGTGTTATGGCGGTGCTGTTGGCGAGGCTGGGTACTCCGATGGGAAACACGATAGAAGATTGAGATTGTTCAGGTTGGACAACAAGGGAAGGGAAATTACAACGTGGAAGAGAAGACAGGGAAAGCCACAGGAGATTTTTGATTATCAATACATCTTCCAAGAGTAATGAGAGGCTAAGTCATGATTATTTTGCATTCTTTTTTTAAAAACAAAAAACTTATCTATACAAGCGCATATCATTTCAATAGATGTAGTCTACATGCATAAACAGTGTGATAATTCGTAGGTTAAGTAGCACCAGATTGACTAGGTTTCTCTGGCTTACCATCATCGTCATTACCCTGTGATATATCAGCAGCTGAAACCTTCCCAGGTTCTTGGTCAGCATTACTGCCCAGATCAATCAAATCATCGGCACTGCTCTTTATCTCCTGACTCAGTGTGACAATCTCATCATAATCATCACCAGAGCTGCTTGATGCATCGTTCTCGACTTCAATAAATTCCTCATCGCTACTGGAATCCATCAACTCCATTGATTTCTCCAACTCCAAGTGATCTCTCTCAACAAAGTCCAGCACACTTGACGGAAGGTCCAAATCACCAATCTCAGACTCGATGAACACCGACTGTTTAGCATAAACCATCACAAATGGTGTGGTGAGAGGCCCACGTGTCAGAGTCTCAATTGACTCTTGCAATTCATCAAACTGCAAGGAAACAATCTGGAAATCAGTAGTATCTCTGGTTTCATGCTCAACACCTACCCAAACAGTGTCATCACCATGCTTCTTAACATATGCAAAACGATCCTCGCTGATAATGACACCAATGAGAACATAAGGCTCAACATCCTCACCACACTTCTTCAGAAGAGAGTCTACATTGAACAGATTGAACTCGAGCATCTCTTGTTCAAGTTCATCATCTCTGTCCAACAATTCCTGTTTTTTCGCCTGGGAGTCTTTTTGAACTTGAATCAACTGTTCATATGCCCTCTCCATCGCAGGATCCTTATCAACAGCATCGTCTAATTGCATACGGAGAAACTTGATGGACGACTCAAGTGCAGGTTCAACAGGTCTTCCCTGATGCTGCTTCAATGCAGATCTTTCTTTCATATTCTCGTCTCTTTCCTTCTTACACTTGTCAGCTTTTATCTTAATCTCCTGAACAAACTCGTTGAATTCCCTTGTGAAAAACTGTGGATAGACCTTCTCTTCAAGAACGATGCTACGCATAGGGGCACGACTGTTGAAACTTGGCTCGACTGTCACCGATATGATGTCCCCCAATCTCGTGATGTTGTTCTCTGGCTTATCACCACCTTCCCACAGCAACCCGATGAGGGATTCATGCAAAGTACCCATCCAATCCTCACTGTCAATGGGTAACATACCAAAGAGTCGATCATGTTCTGGGTCAACATCTTCAGTTTGGTTAGCTGAGCTTTCGAAAAAGTGCTCGGGATGATCTACACCAACGGTTTTCAATTCCTCCGTTAAGCACTGGTAAAACACATCATATGCATCCGATAAAGTCTCCACGTTGCTGAACTTCTTCTGTGCCAAAGTCGGGAATGCTTTCACAAAGTTCTTCGAGGAGGCAAATGCCCTCCCGGATATCCCGTCAAGAAATGCAAACAGTCTTTGAATCTCAAGCAAGAATCTGAGATCGTGCTCTTGTCCATTGGCATCCTTCACTGTTGAAGTTCCAGGTGGGAGATTGATGGTTTCTCCTCTGAACCAGCGCGGATGGAAACCCAACGTATCAAAATGATGCTGATAAATTGCCTTCTTGAAGCTTGGAATCTCATGAACCATCGTGATCAATGCATTGAGATAACTCTCGTATTGGGCATAGCGCAACGGCATGAGAACAGGCGGGATGCCGTCTTTGCAAATGTACTTGGAAACGTCATCGTAGATAGAGTAGGGCGCTTCTTGTGGAGCATAGTAGTTGTCATTAACACTGTCTGGTAAGGAGTAGGAGACGCTGTTTGGGGCAAAATCGTCATACTGACGGTATGATTCAGCATTCTCAATATGAACAGCATGATTGCGTCTCGGCGGCATCGGTGGTGGTAGATGCTGAGGTTGTCCCTTGTAGTCTGATATATCCGTGAACCCATCTGAGTGGACGTCATTGTAACCAGGCGGAAGAACATTGTCAATGATGCCAGGTTGGATGTTGGCGTGTCCTTGTGCAGCCTGTTGTTGCTGGTGCTGCTCTTGCCCTTGTTCTTGGAACCCAAAGGGATCTGCGCTAACCTGAGTGTTAAGAGCCTCTTCCTTGAGGTTCTGTGACTCTCTGTGCGCAATCTTTGAAGCATCGTCCATGAGCAAGTAGTTGATGGCATGTTCAACCTGGTAGTCGTTGCACTGCGTGGGGTTAGAGATGTACTTAGGCATCATGGACAGATATCCATTGGACTTACCTTAAGTGCCGCCAGCGCGTCATCGGTGCTGAAGCCCAACTCTTGCACTTGTGCAACCCGGGAATCAAGCTCCTCCTCCGAGATCATTGCCGTGTTGATACGATAACGAAAGATGAGTGATGATGATGAGTTGGAGACTCCTCATCCCGCTTTTTGGTGATCTGCTTTTGCCCCAGTTGCCGCGACAACGGGGGGTTGAAAGGGTATTAGCAGAACTGGCTACAACAGACTACTGTATACCATGTCATGCATTCATATTCATTTAATTTCTTCTGAGAGACAGACTCAGAAGACATCAGGAAGCCTCTCGATGACATAAGAGTGGGCACCGACACTCATTATGGGCACACCTGGTACTTTTCTGATACGACGCTTCAAATCGGCATCGTTGGTGGCGACGATGAAGCACTTGTGCTGAAGGACTCTATTCACAAGACAGTCATCTGCATATGTGCCTCTGTGTGAGCAACTCAGTCGTTGTATTCTTGGGTCTTTGGCAAGCTTTAATGCAATACGGTACTTTGGACCGAGTTTCTCCAATTCGGCCATCACACAGTCTGTGATGAGTGGGATGCACTTGGCATAAAGTGCATCCATCATTCCTCTAACGATATCGATCTTCTTCTGGATGGAGAAGTTGATGAAGTTGGTATCTATCAGCACCTGGTATGGTGGTTTAATGGCCTCATTGAACTGGAAGAAAAGAGCACTGGACACTTGTGGACTATTCAAGAGCGTTAGTCTGTCATTCTTCAAAAAGACATACTGGGGGGAGGGACTTACATGTTTCTTGTGAGTTCAGGGTCGTCTTTACTCTTGACCTTCTCTGGATTCTTTTTACTGTTGTAATGTTAGTGAAAATGCTCATCGCATCGCCCCTTATCATGACTGCCAACCAACTCCTCCTCACTTACAGATCCTTGGCTTTGTTTGTTATGATACGCTTTGTCTGAGCGAACTTTCTTGTCTTCTTGGCCTTTCCCATAATGGAGTCTCGTTGAATATCTTCCAATGGGTTAAAAGTGGATAGTGTAGCTTCTAAAGAGAGATGATATAAATTTTCTGGCACGGTACGCGCCACACAGAGATACTCCCTTATGAGGCCTCCGCCGTCTCATTCCGTACTACTAAAGAGAATCTCTGGGGACTACTATAGTAGATTGGTTAATGAATTCACAATTATTAATAGTAGTAACCTTTAAAAACAGAATTTTGGGCTTACCCACGCTTCCTTTATGCCCTTCTGCGATTCCCTGAAGGCTGAGGCTACAAAATGTGTCAATCTGAGTGCCATTTTGATAGTTACGCTGGCAGGGGCACTGTTAAACAGCAATCCCAGCGTAACTATCAGCACAGACAGCCACTCTCGTGGTGGGCTCTGGATGGTCACAGATTCTTTCTTTACTGCTACTTACACTCCATAGCTTCTTGAACTTCTGCTGATACTTCACCCCATCTGACACCCCAGCGATATTATCCACTTGAGCTACTATAAGAACACACAGCATCATGAATATCTTGAAGAATAAAGAGAAGAAGCTTTCGAATATGATCTATATTCATCAACTGTCGCACCTCGATCAGGTCATGGCCACTGCTCTCCTTGTCGATCCAAGGGAGCCTGCTAAGCTGGAAGTCCAGAGTTATTACCGCACTTTGCAGTCCCCGACGCTCCAGTGGTGGGCCTGAGGTGCTTTCTAGGAAAAATCCTCAGCAGGCTAGATACTCTAGTAGTGTTGAGGTATCACTGGACGTTATCCTCTTGAGTGAGAGTCAGAGGTTAATCGGGGGTGATAATAACCATGCCGCTTCTATCAGCATGGAACAACTACAGCATCTGAACAACAACTTCAAGACCAAAAATGCCAAATACGTGACGATCTTCTCGGCCTTCTTCCGATACCCGATCTACGGAATACTGACGAAGGAGATGAACTTTCAAGTGTTTGTGACACAGGAATTCAGACAGAAGGACGAGTCTAACTTGAAAAACCTCTTGATTTCGCTGTTTGAGTTCACTTCAGAGGTGTTACAAACCAAGATGGGCGAGGACGGCGAGGAGA
Organism: Petasospora euphorbiiphila; assembly: GCA_030556625.1. Classification (NCBI taxonomy): domain Eukaryota; kingdom Fungi; phylum Ascomycota; class Saccharomycetes; order Phaffomycetales; family Wickerhamomycetaceae; genus Petasospora; species Petasospora euphorbiiphila. Next base: position 231,808 of record JAKTUJ010000009.1, on the reverse strand, counting down.
TCAAGTTGATAATCTATCTGAAGAGATCCTGCTTCGATAGTGAATCAAAGTTGTTGATCAAGAATTTGAGTTGGTTGGGAGGAAAGCTGTTGTTGAATGACAATAATGACATAAATAAGTACAACGACTGGTACATCATGGAGTTTGAGGTGTGAATTTACACACTTGTTTGCCGCTTTCGGCTTTATCACATTTTTTTATTATACTTGCTTTGCTTTTCTATTCTTCTTCTTTTTAATATCGCTATTACATTCTCACAGTAGGAACTAAACATGATATATAGTACAGTAAACTCGATCGATCTTTGCGACTATTACTTTGTCAACTCCAACACTTTTTCCTTTCCCTCCTTAACACTAATCTCTGGAGAGATCTGAATTCTCTTCTCAACGAGCTTCCCACCTTTGAAAATCCAGTGAGAACGTTTGATACCAGATGGAGACTTCTTTGCACCAAGGACACCAATTAACTCCTTCTTTGGGTCACACAACAAATCGTACTGCAATCCTTGCTTGACCTTGAAGTTCTTCTGAGCCTTTGGCGAGTCAGCAGAGAGTCCAAGAACCAATGCCTTCTTCGAAATAGAATTGAAGTTATCCCTCCAGCCACATGCTTGACGCGTACACCCTGGTGTAGAAGCCTTTGGATAGGCAAAGATGATAATCACATCGTTCTTGGATGCCAGGGCTTTCAAAGAAAGCTCTTTCTCATCCTGATTAACAAGAGTAATATCTGGAATCTCATCACCGATCTGGATCTCACCGGAAGAAGATGCTTTGGACTCAACTTTTGCAACAGCAGATTTGGTGTCGGTCTTCTTGGTCGTCTTTGGTTTCGTGACTTTTGCCGTTGCAACCTTTGCGACGGTGGCACCACCTTTAGCACTCTTTGCTGCAACTCTGGCAGAACGTCTGACTGTGCTCATTTTGGCGGTAATTGACTCAGATGTCTGAGGATGGGTGAGAAGAGGCGTGGTTTGGACATTGAGGGGCCACCCACAAATGATCCCATTGTTTAGCCCTGGACGCGAACACGAGAACACACATCTTATAGCGGCTTTGGGGGTTGGCCTTTGAGAGCACAAGCTGTTCTCGGTGGAACCATTGAGGTATACCGTGCTGCAAATATCTCCTTCTTGTCCTCTCGACTTGTGCTGGTGGAACTTCTCCTGTTTTCCGCTAGACCGTGGTTCCCCAGTTTCTAGCTGATGAATATCGAATATCATGTCTCTGCGGCCCACAGAGAGATGGACAGCTTTGGACTCTTGAAAGACTTGCAAAAGGCTTAACCGTGTTCAGAAAGTATTGAAGGATTTAGATGTATCTCCTCTTGAAATGACAAATATTACAGACTTCTGCCTCTTCACGTAATCCCTTCGTTTAAACTAATCACATCTCTGGCAACTGTCACCTGAGTAAGAAATTGTGACAGCCCTCTTTCTTCTCAAGCTGGTTCAGGTGGGCCCAGAAAACCATCCATTTCCTCTTCTCTTCCAGTTACGACCTCTCTTTAACTTTTATCAATCAACTTGGACATTTTACGGCTCCGATATAGGTTGCTGAGGTAGGCTGATGCGATACTGCGATACTCGAAAGATGAATCACAGCACGGCCAACGAAGTAGGTTCCACTTTAAACAAAAAGGGTAGTACTGCTCTATAATAGGTATAGTCAATACTCCCTATATAATTCTATTGCGTTCAAACCCTGACGATAGAACAACATGAGCCTTCTGCCACTGACATCATTAGCTTTCATGTGACATGTATTATGTATTCTTCTCAGGGGACAGAAAGTTCTCTCTGAACTAGAATACTAGGACAGAAAAAACAAAAGGCTAATACTAAGTATATAACGATTAGATCACTCAAAGAGTTTTTACTGGTGTCTCGTTTCACTTGTCAATCAAGGACTTAACATCCACATCATGTGCGCCAAAAGAGGATCAAAGCCTCAGAATCATACGAAGGGGAAAATTCACAGTATTACAAAGCCTAACCGTTTTACAACTCTACCAACTGTAATTATTCGGGAGATCATTATTCATTTGGACATACACTCCCTTCGGACACTGATTGAAACATACAATGAAGAACTACGCGGGTTCTTTCTTGTCATCACCGACTCAATGGACATTTCCGAGCCATTGGCGTTATTTCACGGGCTCAACTTGGAAGTTGTAAAGCTAAAAAACTTTGATCCTACAAAATACGCAAATCACAAGAGGCCATTGATTAAAATCTTTGAATTCGTTGACGAGTTTCAGAGACAGTTGACCAAGGTATCGAAATCCCCTAAAGAATACTATCCTTCAAAAATCTACCACTATCTGGACAAATACTCCTTTGTATTTCGTATAAGAAATTATTCCAGTAACTATGAAGCGTTGACAACAGATGGTATTGTACAATCTGGTGTTGCTAACTGCACTACAGGGTGGATTAGGATTGAATCACCCAGGGTGGTGGTTTGGCCACCAAGCGACGTTATACCAAGACGCTTTATCAACTTACGAGATCTACAGGGGTCTCTATCAACTGTCAAGGAGCTAAGAATACGATATGTCAGTGAGGTCAAGAACTTGTGCCTTAATCGTCTTGAAAAACTTATTGTTTTATTTGGTGGTGTTGGTGAGTCAAGAGACAAGAGCCCTATGATCTCCAACATCAAGGCTCCCAAGCTACGCTACTTTTGCATTTACTATTATGATGAGTTTCCGCTATTGCATAACATCAAAGTTGGTACTTACTATGATCCGAATGAAAGCGAGTGGAGATTGTTCCGTTTGGTTAATGTGGATTCAGAAAACCAAATACGTACTACACCATTACCACAACATCCATCCAGTACAAGCACAATAATGTCATCTGATTTCAGGTTCACAGAGTTTTTTTCCGCTATTCATATTATTGGAGGCCATGACTGTATTGTCAAGCAACTAAACCTTCACTATTGCTCTGAGTTTGTGTGGAGACAGACGAACTTTCAGGACCGAACCAACGAGCACTGTTCTGAAATCAGATATCTTGATACCAAACACTTGAGTTGTTTTAATTTTGAGACTCTCTTGCCGGATACAGTTCTTCCAGAGTTGGGAAAGAATTTTGAAGAGCACCTCGTTTTTTTGTTTGCCCAGTCACATGGCATTGGGATGAGCATGAGCAGTCTGTTAGGTGAATGCTTCTGGGATTTAACTTGTCTGAAGATTGATTGGTATGGGTTTCCTCATGAGAATGAGAGGAGACTCTACCCAATCGATCTGATTAAGTTTCAGTCTCTTCCTCCGACAACACCCTTGCAACATGTTTGTCTCACAGGGTACTACAAGGTTTCCTCAGAGGACTTATTTATCCAAGATGACCTGAGAGCATTAATTGACCACAGTAGAGATGTCAGCCTATTTGATCATTTGATCGATCATAACAAGTTCTTATTGGAACCATGTCTCAATCAGCAAGAGCTCCGAGCAAAAGAATTGTGGAGAAAAGGACTTTACGACTTCAGGGATGAAAGAGGCAGGAGTAGAATAGGTAAAAGAAATCGTTATAATTCTTGAATTGTTATAGGAATGGCCCTTAAAATGTATATGTAATGTTCTAGTAATTCTTTACCTCATCAATCTGATTCAGCAAAGATTGGCGACGACCACCGCCGCCATCATCATTGGCACCTTTTTTGAAAAAAAAATATTGAGAAGGAAGCTCATAGCAGTATAGCAGTAATAGCTAGAGAATTAGTACAGTGAAGAGACGGGAAATGCCAATATTCTCTCCTTCTTTAGCATTCCCCACAGTTCATGGCCAAAGAAAAGCGTTACGCGCAGCAGCTCATCGCATCGCACTAGAAAATTTTCAGACAATGGCACAACCTGTAGAAGCCTTCAAAATGGAACATCAAAGGGCAAAGCAACAGAGACAACCAGTAATAATGGCCAAGAAGAGTAAGAATACTGAGATGTGCATTTCAATGTGAATGATAATTTGCTAACAACTGTTTCAGTTTCCAAGCATTCCAGAGCTGCAAGAAGAAACGAGATTGAGGAGCCTGAGGCTAAGTCGTTAGCCAAGCTTCCTAGATCAGAGAACACGGACACAACGTCTGCCATTATCAGAGCGACAGTAAAGAAGAATGAAAGTTTGCTGAATACCAAACTTGCCAAGAAAGAGAACAAGGACAAGGTTTCAAAGAAGAAGAACTCACAGATCACCAACTTGAACAAGGAGAGGATCGAAAGGGCTATGGTTCTCACAGAGAGGCTTGAAGGCAAAATCACCAAGAGCAAGCAGAGAGCAAAGTATGTGCAGACGGCGAGAAAGTCTAATTGGGATGCGATCAATACGCTGGCGAAGCAAGAGCTGGGCCACGAGGAAGCAGATGATAAGCCAGGGGAAGAAGACGGCAAGACGGAAGATAACATGGTCGATGATTTCTACAGCGACGATGAACCAGAGCAACCGCAGAGCAAGAAGTCGAATGCCTTCTCGCTGCTAGATGAAGTGGAAGCATAAGCTAACGATTAATTTGCACGTATATCTCTGTAGAACACCGTTTTGACACATCCGCATGTTAGGAGCGCTGGCCCGGGTGCGAAAGCTGGCGCATTTGTCGGATTTAACGCGGTAAGATGTTCGGGTGTCTGTTTGCCCAAACGAGCGTTTTCGATGAGCTTCCACGGGGGTCGGATGGCGATCGGGATCTTTCTTACGTGGCCTTTCTGCTCATCACCCACACCGGAGCTTCTCTCACGGGTAGGTAGGACTAGGAAAACACCCCCCAATTGAAACAACCCGAGATGAAGTTCTCCACTGTTGCCGTCCCAGCTGCTCTTGCGCTTCTTGCCCGTGCCGACGCTGATGCCAGCGCCAACCCACCTTTCAAGCCATTCGACAAGTCCCAGTTGAGCTCGCCTGCTTTCTTTGAGCAATTCGACTCCGACGACTGGGCCAACCTCTGGAAGATCTCCAAGGCCAAGAAGGATGACGAGTTCTCCTACGTTGGTGAGTGGGCAGTCGAGGAGACGACCATCTTCCCTGGCTTCAAGGGTGACAAGGGTCTTGTCCTCAAGACCAAGGCCGCGCACCACGCTATCCACGCACCATTGGCCGAGCCATTCGAGAACAAGGACAACACTTTGGTCATGCAGTACGAGGTCAAGCTCCAGGAGGGTATTACCTGTGGCGGTGCCTATGTCAAGTTGCTTTCTGCTGAAGGTGGTCCATCTGCCGACAGCGAGTTCAACAACGACACTCCATACCAGGTCATGTTCGGTCCTGACAAGTGTGGTCCAAGCAGTAAGGTGCACTTCATTGTCAGACGTAAGAACCCACACACTGGCGTGTACGAGGAGAAGCACTTGAAGGCCAACCCATTGCCAAGAACCGTCAAGACCACGACGTTGTACACTTTGATCATCAACCCAGACCAGACTTTCGAGATCAGAATCAACGGCGAGGTCGTCAAGGCTGGTAACATGCTTGACGAGGGTGTCTTTGTTCCATCCTTCGACCCACCAACTGAGATTGATGATCCAAACGACACCAAGCCGGAGGACTGGGACGATAGACTCAAGATCCTCGACCCAGAACAGACCGAAAAACCAGAGGACTGGGATGAGGACGCTCCATACATGATCACCGACCCAAATGCCACCAAGCCAGAGAGTTGGGATGAGAGCGTACCAGAATACATTCAGGACCCAGATGTCGAGAAGCCAGAGGACTGGGATGATGAAGAAGATGGTGAGTGGGTCGCTCCAACTATTTTCAACCCAGAGTGCGAGATTCACGGATGTGGTCCATGGGAGCCACCAATGATTCCAAACCCAGATTACAAGGGTAAGTGGTCACAGCCATTGATTGAGAATCCAAATTACAAGGGTGAGTGGACACCAAAGCAGATTGCCAACCCAGATTTCTACCACGACGCTCGTCCATCTGACTTGGAGGCTATTGGTGCCATTGGCTTCGAATTGTGGTCAATGGATGCCGACATCATGTTCAACAACATTTACTTGGGTCACTCTGTTGATGATGCCGAGTTGCTTGGTAACTCCACCTGGAAGCCAAAGTATGACTTGGAACAAGATGCCGTGTTAGCTGTTACCGCAAAGTCCGACGAGGAGAAGGAGGAGGGGGAGATCAAGAAGCGTGCTGATATTGAAGACGAGAGTGAGGAACCTAGTGTCTTCAACAAAGCACAGAACTACCTCCAGGAGTTCATTGCTGACCCAGTCAACACATTGAGCACAAGACCAACAGAAGCCGCATTGTACCTTGCTTCATCTGTGACTTTTGCAGCCGTGTTGTTATCTGTTCTTTCTTTCGTCCTTGGTGTTGTCACTGGTTCTGCCCCAGCCCCAGTTGTGGAGGTCAAGGAAAAGAAGGAGGAGAAAATCATTGAGCTGAGCTCCGATGAGAACGAGGAAGAGGAAGAAGGTGAGTCGGCTACCACTGGTGCTACTAAGCGTGTTACCAGGGCTTCCAAGAGATCTACTTAATCGTGTTGGTGTCTACTGTTGCGGTTCTGTTAACCTTCCCATGCTAGTCTTTTATTTCGTCTGTTGCCTTACCGAAAGTAATGATACATGTGCATGCAGGGATTGAAGCTAAAAGGAAAAAGAAGAAATGAACTGGAGTTTTGGTTGTCGTGTTGCCTTATCCCCTTGTATGTATGCCTTACAAGATACATACACCAGCCGTGTATCCTTCAGTTCGTAGTTGACCATGGAATCTTCCTTGTAGCACGTTATCGGCACGTGCCAGCCACAAGCTCTTCACTCGTTTAGGAAATATATCCCCCGGGCAAAGCTTCGATAAGGGCCCGCCAGGTGTTGTTCGATTGTTCCATTGCAGTTGCTCTTGGTTTTATCGATCAATGCACAACTTAGCTGATGTTTTCGTCTACTACATGGAACATGTTCCAAATCTTGATCATAGGTTCCAAATGAACTGAGAGCCTGAGATGTATTCATGAACAATGAACAATGCTGGAGAGTAGATATTGGCAGTACTCAGACCGTAAGTCGTGCTCGAGGAGACATGATACAAATTGAAGGTTTGGAACCAGACAGCCTCTCGTTGAGCACATGATGTAGTGGCGGCGCTCTCACCCATGAGAAATATGGCATGTTCTGTACTTGTTGTACTGTTGTACTGTTCCTCGGTTATCACTTTGAAGTTTGGACTATTGTCGATCAGAGATTGATGTGGGCGTTGAGTTAATAACCAAGACCGGATAGCACGCTGTACATACGGACACAACGACACAACATCACACACGATCGACCATTAGCGTCGTACCGAGGGGATCAAAGATGGAATAACAGTATGTTTTCCCACAAAGAAGATATTTCAGTAAATATTCTATTAAGGGAGGGGGGCAGGTTCAACTACTAAGCGACCGAGGAAGCGAAGCATAAAGTTTGGCAAGCTGGTCGACTCTCCAGAGATGAGCAGTTGGCAAGACAACATCGAGAGGCGGACAGAGGCGGATAAAGGCGTTCGAACCTGCAGATAAGGCTTTCACAAAGACCTAATGCCAATGGCTGAACGAAGGTGTTGTGGACAGTGGTCCTATGGTGAACTTCCTCCTTTGAGCGTCAATGTTAAGCGCAGTGAGTGGAGTACATAGGGCAATTCTGGTCTGTTCAAACTCTAGGTGACATGTTGTAGGAAACTAAACCTTAGGCTACTCGTCGTCGCATTGGATTTATCAGTTGCACATCAGAAACCTTGTGAGTGTCAACGGTGTCAGGTGTCAGTAGTTGAGGAAAATGCATGGAACCATAGATAATGATGACACATTCCACTTGAGTGATACAACAGGAAAGAAGTGTTTGTGTATTGTTTTGCTCTCTGTAAGTGATTTGTGACCAGATATCAGGCAAATACAAAAGACGGAGATGATAGTCCAACACATTACGGCTAAGCGGTACAATGGAGCACTGGAGTCCTACTGGATTTAAAGGTGAGATGCCGTCTTCTGGCACTCAAAGTTAAAATACTCAATATTATGCAACTTATTCGTTCCAGTTTATCCTTGGTAGAATGTAATTAGGTAGAAGTGTATGGTAGACAGCCCAACATGTGTCTTTCATGGGATTCCCTTTCGGAAAATCACCCAGTCTCATGCTATCGAAGACCTTTCAGGCCTGTCTTCCATACGAGTACCTAATACGCAGACCATGATACCACGAAGAGTGACAGAAGTGCACTCAAGATGGTGCCCATGGAACACACCACCGTTTATTGCTCTGTTGGATGTTAAGCAATCAGTGTTGGCAGCGATCGGCTTGTACGGGAGGTCTGTTGCAACCAATCGTACCAGATATGCTCCCACAATCCTCAAAAAAGGGTGCAAAGATCTCCATGTTCAATCTGATTAACAGCTATGATCCTGCGTGGAGATGTTTTTCTAAGTTCTAAGTTTCATCTCGATTTGCACGGATGCATAAGATGGCAGCTGGTGCCAAACCGTTCTGGGATCTGGGATTCGGTTTACCACTTCAAACTGTCAAGTAATTAGCTCATAAAGTGCTTTCCTCGTATCTATCCTGTAAAAAAGAGTGTCTAGAATCAATATTACTATCATAAGGCTTTTATATGTTCTGATCCTGCTAAGCTTATTCGTATTTTCGTTTTAATAGTGAGTACGAATGTACGAATGCAGCGTGAATTAAGCGCTTTTTTTTAAAAATTTTGGACCCAGCTACGTACCACGACGTGCGGCAAGCTATTTGACATAAAATACATCTTGCGTCTAATTCTTCAGCCTTCTCTCACAGTCTAGACGTCTAGACTCTAGACTCCACAGGAAGATACAAGATACTCTTTTACCACTGGCAGCCGCAGGTCTTCAAAACTCAATACTAAATGTATCGTGATCTATTTCTGCCAGGTGCTGTGACGCTGTCGTTCAGCATGAGAACATCACACATGAACATGTTACATATACTGACGCGATGAGTTGCTAAATCTGTCAAGCCATCATCAAAATATGATTGGCCTTATACCACTTCACGAAGCGACGATGCTTTTATGTTTTATGCGAAGTAGGTATTTTGCTAGCATTGCTGACGGTAATTCCATCTACATACCCTAGATGGCAGAATTATCAACTGTTGTCTCTCACACTAATGCGACTGGGACACTCACGGTCTCACCATTGGAAGCGACTTCGCCCATTATGACAGCAAACGCAATTCTCTTTCTGAAACACAATCTGATTTAGAATCCAAGCTTGACTCTGGTATATTGCAATACAACTTGAAGTGGGTGCCGCTTATTCGCTGTGCATGATGTTTGAAAAAGACAACTACCCACCTAGCTCAAGCATACACGTGAATCATGATATCATGATGCACTGTCGAGTCGTCGAGTCGTCGACTCTCGAGGAGCCATAGGAAGTTGGACTGTTGGAACCCTTTGCTACTGCTCGTAAACTGGCCTGCGCTGGTCTAAAGAGAGGCTAGATAAGCACGATGTACTGTTCTAGAATCACGCAGACATAAGACATGCGGGATGGATTAAACTGAAAGAATACACAGGCACACTGTCACTGGGCAAAGTTGATTAGCGCTGCGTCTCAGTTTGGACACCATATAGGAGCGGGTGCATATTTCAGATGGTGAAAGTTTGTGATGGAAGTAGAGATAATCGGATTGCGCTTCCTTCTTGTGCGATTGGTCGAATTTAATCAGCTTATTAATATATAACGATTGAACAGATAAAATGGCCAATTAGGCAAGAATTTTTTGTTGATTCGACAGCGAGGCATTGGTATGGAGAGTGCTATGTAGTTCCACACAAATCAACAAGAGCTTTAACTAGCAGGAAAGCACTAGGTGAGCGTATACAGGCAACAGCTGCATAGATTTCGACGATGCAAAGAAACAAAAAGGTTACTAGAATTGAGTAACTTCTATTAAGCTAATAGCCGACTGCATGCAGAATCTAATCCTAACGTTCAGGGTAGTAGCAGCGGGCGTCGATCTTAACGCAGCTTCTCGAAGCCTTCAACGGAGGGTTTCCCAAAGTCTCCACTGCTGCTGCAGAGGTTACACCGATAGCTGTAGTGGACATTTGTTGTAATCTTTGTTCTTGTCCCGCAAGCTATGATTGCTTGGTGTATCGTGCACTGGAAAAGAACAGCGCAGTTCTTTGGGCCATCAAGTTTCAACAGTGAAGAGGGCACTTGCCACTTGCCACTGCGGGCAGATATCGGCGTTGTGGACGTTTCAGGCTCGAAAAGCTGAAGCGGCTTAAGAGAGCAGCCAGTCAGCTTCCCGCTTAAGTTAGACGTCAGTGTTCTCAGCCTCAGTCAGGCTTCGTCCGGCAGCCGAATTTTTTTTTGGCTTCGAGACGACGAGATCTATCTTTTCTGGCGCAATACGACGGCATAGTTGATGACAAGTGCATAACATATGTGCCACATTATCGACAGACAGGAAGTAGACTGGGTGACGCATCAGAGGGCATCAGAGAAGAGTCCAGAGCTCTGAGCCTCTGACGTCGATCGCTACAGCCTACAGAGCGCAACTTGCCGTAAGTTGTTCGCTATCTGCATGTGCACGCACGGAGTGTTTACGGAGGGCGATCGCTGCAGGAACTTATGGTTGAGATCTGAAAGATCTAGCGGGAGTGGGGTTCTCGAGGAGTGAGATGGCGGGTTAGAGGGATTTCCTCAAAAGGGTCTCGCAGAGAAATATGGCGTTCAAAGTTGTATAAAGTAATGCATGTGAAGTGATCCCAGCCCATTTGTAAACTCCACAGCTCTCAAAGGCGGCAGAAGTTGCACGATGACTTCATACTAGAATGCCACGCGCCTTGGAAATTCGCGAACGTAGTTTCTCTGAGCCGATGACCCGCTACGACGCGATATTAATGAGAGGTTCGTGAGACGGCAGCACGGATGTAAAATTTAAATCAGGCGGCACCAATGGGAGGACCATGGTGGGCCCCTTAGAGCCAAAGATGGATTTTGTCGCGTGTCACGTATCCACATCGTCCCGTTATGGGTGTTCTCTCAGTTTTTTTTCACCTTTTTTTTTATATACTGTTTTTCTTTTTTCTCCTTCCGATGGACCGCCAATCCAATTGAAAGCCGCAGTGCGCACCTCTTTTTTTTTTTGTTCTTTATGCTTCTCAGGAGTCAGGAGTTCATACATTCTTCCAAAGGCATCACCAAGGCGGTATTCTAATTTCTAAGGTGGAGGCTTTCCACTGTTTCATGCAGTAATTTTCCGGTTCCGTGATTCTGTTGGGGACCCCGGACGCGGCAGGGCACGCTACGTTGAATGTCGACTTCTACGAGCCAATCATACACATTACGTATCAACCTATGTCGAACTCCAGAGTCCATACTCTCAAGGCGGAGGCTTTATCCACTAGGTCTGATGTTTTTAACGTAGTGCGGGTACTTGGGGATTGGAAACTGGTTTGTCCGTTTGCTCCTTGAAACCGTACTGAGATCTGGATAGACCTTCCATCACAGATCACAGATCACTTAACACCGAGCATTGGATAACAGAAGCTAAAGTTTGTCCCCTATTAGTATGGGACTTCATAATCCCACTGGGGAAGGGATTATAGGTAACATCGTCTTGTAATTATTCTGGTGTATTTCGATGAGCTGTTGTTGTGGTCACCTCGATATAGGCATGTTGGGATCTGAACATTGAGTAGCCAGCCAGATGATGCACATAGCCATTAGGCGACGATCGCATGCTCAAGCAAGAACTTTCCAGTTACGGTCGCCATCTTACGACGATGTAGGATGATGTAACGAGCGTGTTTCACAGTCATCGTCATGTGCGTTTAGTCTAATATTACTAAAGCCACAGCCTGAGCCATGGAATGCCACATATACTAGCATGTTACCCATTGAGTAGGTTGTTAAAGAATGTTAGTATACATTCCTCAAGTTCCTTAACGCTGCGATGCGCTGTGATATTACTATGTGCAAGCCTATCAAACGGCAATTAGAAGCAGGGAGCGATGGCACACGCTAAGTACGGAAATAGAGTGAGAGACTGGATAATGGAGAGCCATGGGTATACGTCGATCTACCACTTCTGATCATATCATTGTCTGCAAAATTTCACGGTTCAACGGCTGATCGCCGTTGTGATGAGCCTGCAGATTTTCACCACCGCTTATATCCTTTGTGTTACCACAGGATTCCGCGGCCCGCCGTTGGGTGACTCCCGGGGAAATTGAGGGTCCTTGGATTTGAAACCAACGTATCAATTAAACAGCATTCTGAAGGGATAAAAGACATCCTTCCTGATACTACTGGGATCGTGGTGATTGAGCCAAGCATTGTCATAACGAGGAAGTGTGACTGCTGACATCGAGCCGGTCGCCAGGCATCAGCCCTGTCCTTAGCTTCATGTTGGTAGAGAATGTAGGTCAAATGGATTGTTTGAGGAATAAATACACATACCCCTAACCTTATTGTGCTGAGTTCTATAAATGAATGATTAATCGGGCAACTTACCGAGGCCTGACTTATTATTCACTAACCAGTAGTGGAATATGATGTGATGATGTGATCCATGTCCCAAGCTTTTCTGCATTGAGTTACTGCCTAGTCAAGTCTAGACAGGTGGCAGGATTCAGGAAACTCTAGTTCAGAATTCTCAATCTCATCATGTCTTCAAGCATTCATTGCTGTTTCACAGGTCCTGCATAGATGCATACGCTAATGTTGGCGGCTTGTGGGCTTTACCTTGTCCTCTGTCTGGAATCTGGAAGACCGGGGTTCAGAGATCCAGGTCCGCTAGTAGACCTCGCTCGAGGAGACAGACATTATCAAAACCGAATGAGCCTACAATAACGCATATAACATAGAACCACAAGCTAGAATCTTAATAGCATCACTCAAATTCCAATCCAGACTCCGCTGCGGACCTGCTTGCTGTACGGGCGCATGGCTGTTACGGGATGACTTGTCAAAAAGGTCTCTGCGCCGGGCGAACCCATTCACAATTGCGGACTGCCCGTACTGCCCGTAGACATACCGTGCCACATTTTCCAAGAATGCCATACGAGGTAGAGCTCTTTGCATACAATGCATCCTTTCGTGCTATTGTTGACCCAAACACGGAATGTAGATGTCCGGTGAGTCTATTGCTTAGAGTGCTTTGCGAACCAAGGCGACTGATGAGGATAAGTCATAGTTGAAACCCCAGAACAATAAGCCGGTTTGGAACATATTACATATCTCTCTCTTGCCCCTGTCTCTTTCAAATCGGCGCAGAAAACGACAGCCAGTACTGTGTAATTAATTAAACGGTTTACAGAGCTAAAGAGCGGAGTCACACATTCCCTCTGATGCATAGAAGCCCGGTTCTGGCCTTTCGCAGCGCGCGCCCAGGGGCCAGTAGCCACCACAGCCTCTTTCTGTTCCGCAAACAAAAAAGTTCTTTTTTCTTCCATGCTAGCGCTCGATGGCTATTGAACATCGAGGAAGCCATCCTTTCTGCTTGCATCCACCGCTTTTGTTATCTCCAGCCGCAGAGATGAATGTAGGCAATCCTATGCTGCAGGAAAAGCCCTGCTACGACCATCATCAGCGGGCTTGGTCCGCCAATCAAAAGACGTGAAGGATCTGTCAGGCATATGCGCGTCGCACTAAAAAGAACTGTCATTTTCTTCTGGTCGCGCAAAAAAAAAAAAAAACCAAACTTGGCAGTTTTTAGAAGTGAACGTGCACAAAGTGCGTGCGCCCTCTCTCCGTAGAAGCCGCGAATTCCTCAGAAGATTCCAAGGAGACCCCCAAACGCGATTGGCCCTTAGAAGTGGACCAAGAACTCTAAATGCTTGCTCGCCTATGCCTGAGCTCCCACTAAGTGCATAGTTGTTGAAGAATGCCATTGTAGATGCGAAGGAAATTGTAGTAAATGTATAGGAAATGAAAGGAAGTGTTGACCATGTATTGACGTATTTGCTAGTGCATTAATCCTATCTCATCAAGTGCAAAGATGGCCATTATTTATCCGGACGTACAAACGCTCGCTTAGAACAAGCGATACTAGCGGCTGCACCGCTCACATCTTGGAGTCCGGGCCTTGGGCTAGTATGAGAACCAGCGTTCCCACAAACGCGCGTTGACGACAATGAAATAAGCACGCAGCTCTACAGGTACTAAACCGTGGAATTGCACCAATCCCCCAATTAGCAGAAAATCGTACAAGACTTCCTGTAATCTCCGACTCTGTAAGCATGTTTGGTGACTAACCCCATGTGTTCGTGGGGCTTGATGGTTGCACGTATCTTCTGGAAGATCTCAGTGTGAAAATCCTCACCTGCAAGCGCAGCGAGAAGTGCAGAGAGGAGTAAGAAGTTGCCCCAACAACGTAGAAAGGCCGCGTCAGTCAGCGTCAGCATGCATGAACTCGCTTCCGTTGTGATACCAGAGTAGAAACTCGAAGAGCCTACTACACAAGTGGTGTCCGGGTGGACTAGAGCTAGGGTCTCAGGTCTCAGGGGATCGGCAGACTGGCGGGCTGGCGGGCCTTTAGTGTGGTAATGGGTAATGGGGGTCAAGGGTAGGGTTCCTGCAATAAAAGATAAGAGTAAGAGAAGACGTTGGTTCACTACTCCTCTACCTCTAAAAAAGTAATGTAAAGTGAGAGTAAATTTTGAAATACTGGTCAAGAATAAGGAAACAACAGTATTTCTCCAACTCGACATTCGCCCAAAGGAGGAGGTGTAACGGTGTAACCAGTGATGAGACTAGGATTTTGCGCGAGTGTATGTAAAGAGGGTAGAAGTTGGACTATAAAGGAACACGTGGAAATACCGGAATACCTTATGAAGACTCCTCTTAGCTTAAGAGAGAGCAAACTTCAATGCTCCCTAAAGAACAGAAACTTGTAAGAAACATTTTGAATGGGTGATAAATTTTATTATTACTCCTTTTGTCAAGAAGACTCTGTCGATTCTCTGTTCTAAATGTGCAAATCAGAACCTATCTGTTATAAAAGAAAGTAGAGTACATATTCCCCAATTCTTAAAGATTTGAACAATAAAACATTCTACAAGTGATAAAATATGGTCTGATCATTAAATTTATTTTTATCGTACGTTTGCAGTATTTAATACACGTCAAAGGTGTTGCGTACTGATTGTAGCGCGGTCAAACCCGGCCTCTATCTTGTCTGCTGATCACTCGAACTTCGACCAGTTCTCAACAACTTGTCAAACGACAGGGAACATTGATATCTTCAATTGCAGTGGAACAAGCCATATCTAGATTCCTTGGCTTATGATAATGTTGTATGCGCGCTAAAGAATGGTTTACTCTACTAGACAGATGTCTGGGAAAGCTAAGTTCATTGTCTTTCAATTGCCCCAGCTTTTACTCAAGATATTCCAAGCACAAATTACTCAGAATCATACTGAATCGGGAAGAAACTAGGGGGTTCAAAGGAATTATTAACCCCTCCCCCTTAAATGGCCCTGTGTGGGAGACGCCCACCATTATGGAGTTTGACATGTTCTTCTCTGAAGAAGAACACAACTGATTTGCTACATAACACATAGCGCTGGTGTGTTAAGAATCATAGATACCTCCTGCTCTAAAATTAGGAAACGACCCTATCTCTAGAGAATAAGCGATTCCCTTTAAGCTATTCCAAATAGACCCTATTTTACCAACAGTTTAATCTTTGGGCCCGACCCAAGGAAATCCCTAGGCGCGTGGGTCTGAATCTGGATCTGAATCTGGGTCTGGATCTGGATGGCCAAGCTTGCGCGAACCGTTCCCGAACGGCACGCGCACACCCTCCTTCCTGCACGGCAGCGTACTTTGGAAGAACCCTCGATATGATCCACATCTCGCAACATGGGCTCTGCGTGAAGCGTGTTTGGCTATGCAGCATCCTGCATCTGCCTTTGAGAAGAGTGGCATTTTGGTGCCTCTGCGTCGACTTGAGATATACCTCCTCTTACTTCCCACTACGCAGTATTTATAGGGTCGCTCGCCCCCTAGAGTTGCCAACTCTCTGTCTGTATCCAGCACGTATTGGGTGTTCGACGATCCTTGACACACACTCAATCCAAGCGCCTCTTTGCAATGTCCGTCCAGAAGATCAGACTCCCTTCCGTCAGCGATATCTTCCCACAACAGAACCTACACCACCACTACCCACCCAACCATGCCCCTGTGTCAGCACAGATCCCTCCACAGCAACTGCCAATGGCGCAGGCATGCGAGCTTCTAGGGATGGCACAGTCGAACGCTTCTGTTAGATCCAGCGTGCATATGGTGAGACCTCCTTCCCCTCTGGTAAATCCAATCGTCCCAGTACCACAGCAGCACACTACAGAAGTACAGTCACCTGTACCAGTCTTGTACTACCATCCAATCTACTATACACATACTCCAAACGTATCCACACAACAACAACCACCTCATCCCCCAATGGCTTATGTGCACCACGACTCTGTTGGAAGCAGTCCTATAGGCTCGCCAATCTACATGCAGTCACAACAGGGCCCAGCTCCACCACAGTACCACGTTCCTCACCAGATGTATCTTAACGTTGATGTAAACAACTTCCGTGTACAGAAGCACCGCCAGTCTAACGCATGGACAGATGAGGATGACACATTACTCAAGTACTTGAAGGAAGTGAGAAACCTTGGCTGGAGAGAAATCTCACTACACTTCAGAAACAGAACTGCAAATGGCTGCCAGTTTAGATGGAGAAGAATCAGTGCACTGGCAAAGGCTCACAAGAAACACTTTGAAAGTGAAAGTGAGCCTGAGCCTGAGAGTGAGAAGGACGAAGAGGCTAAGACTACAAGAAGGGCAAACTCACTAGACCACTTGCTGAACTGAGCCATATTTTCTCCCATGTTACCGAGTTCTTAATATTCCCCACCTACCTCATTGATGACACACTACAAACTCATATGCCCTTCACGGGCCCCTTTTACGATGTTGATGTTTTTTTTCCCCCCGTTTTGATTCTTGCTTAATGTTGCTGCTGGCTTACCAGCGTTGTTCAATTCTTATGACATGTTCTATTGTTTCACATGTCGATGATCGTCTCGCATTCACACCCTTCCACGGGGACTACATGGAGATATTCTCAGCTCATCTTTATACGATTTACGGTGTTGCAAATACACATTACCAAATTAGGAGCTGCATATTGTCCCATGGTGTAGTGCCCAAGAGTGCTAGAAGCGCAACATTCCTCGTAAAGCAGTTAAACAAGATGGCATTGTCTACGACATGACCTGAATGTGGTGTGGTCTACGATGATTATACCTGCGGAACAGCCGGCACAGAGGTGCTGTCATTCTCCCACAGCCCATCATTCCGACATGGTGCAACATCGTCCATCGCACGAGCTGTAAGGGCCAACAGTTCTCTTCCCTGGTGCATGATTCTGAACTCTACTAGAAGCTGCCAGCGATAAGTCCCAAATGCGCTAGGCGAGACCAATTAGATATGAAAGGCCACATGAGCTCAAATTCAAGGCAAGATAAAGTCCATAAGGCAAACGCCCCGAGCAATTACTTATAAATTTGCCATAGGTACCCCCAGCCTGAAGAGACGCATTTGGTCTAGAGGTGCCCTACCTCGACCGCATTACGAGAGGTGTCGTGCGATATTACTTACATTCCCACAGTGTCGTAGCGAAACGCTTGGCTGTCTCAGTGCAAAGTAAGCGAATGTATGGTATGTGCTTACGACCTCTTTGGAAGCTTCTAGTGGGGTTATCGACTGCTGCATGAGGGCTATTCAGCACCGAGCGAAGGAGTACTATAGATACACTTGCCAGTATCAGAGGTAGACGAGAAGAGAAAAAAGCCCGTTAGACGTTGACAATGTCCACCGCTTGGGTTGTGTGCATGATTGTGATCCATCACCCAGCAGACGAGGAGGGTGTGCAGAAGTGGTCGGTGGGCCGCGGGCGGGTGGGCGGTGATGCCGATGTACGTGCGCCCCTGTTGTTCACATGCTGATGATGTTGCAAGCAAGGCAGGAGAGTCAAAGAAACGTCGCAAAGATGATACGTCGAAAGCACACCCAAACGACGCACACGCAGACGTCACCTAACGGTGAAGGGCGTAGAGCACATCACTTTATTGTTGTCGTAGCCAGCGAGTGCGGATTGGCTGGTGTGCTAATGCAACTCTCAGCAGCTGGATCTTCTCTGGTTTTCGCTCGAAGATTCTACCGAGATTCAACGCGTGCGAAGAACTCGCACACGCATACGTACAGGCACATGTCTCAAGAACATAGAGACAGCACACACGCTAGTGCACTAGTGTATGTGATGGGACCGTTGTCTCACTAGGTCTCAGTGTCGGTTTCACTGTGCAATATTCATCCGTCGACGGATAAATGCAGGCAATTTAGGCCTGTGCTCGCCTGGTTTCAGCCACTGAGTGACGAGCAATGCACCATCTCGCAAGCCGATTTCGTCGGCACGCAAGCAGGTGCACAATCGTAGACTCTTGAACATGTGGACAACGAATACAGATTGTTGGTTGAACCGTTGAGTCGATCAAATTCAGTCTTTAGCAGTCGCTGCTCAAGCTGAGAGTGTAGTGAGTGACTCTTTTGTACAGCCAGGCAGAGGTTCGGACTGCAAAGCAGCCGAATTCCAGAGATGGTGATTGGCGATGATTGGCACTCATTCAAGCCGATTTGTTCCGAATTGATTGAAATGTTGTCCACATAGCGGGCTCGAGCACAGATCAAAGTCCGGCTTTCTACGTGCGATAAAAAAAAATGTATTCATGCTACCCCGGCTTAACCATTACGTAATCTCATAATCCCATAGCGCTTCGGAGGCGGTACAGTGTGGAAAGCCATGTAGCACCAACAACTCTGCAACTCTCACTAGAACGGATAAGCCAACACGGTGTTCTCATTTGAACAGTGTTGTCTAAGTCACAAGAGTCCATCTCACCATGCTTCGGTACCTTGTGCACACGCGGTCGATTGCAACGACAACACGTTCCGTGCCACCCTTTGCACACTCGCTGATCACTTCAAGAGGTGTGCTCTCGGTGAAAGGCCGGGACTCCACAAAATTCCTTAATGGGTTAATTACCTCCAAGATGCTCACACAGACCGAGAAGAAGCTTGCCATGACCATTGAGGAGGATGATAATGCTGATTTGAGACTCGAGGAGTTCGACATGTCCAAGAATTGGGGGATACTCAAAGAGGATCCCGAGACAGGAAACCATACTGTCAGTAGGAGTGGTATATTCACAATGCTGCTCAATTCCAAGGGAAGAGTCGTGACAGATGCCTGGGTATATCCAAAGAAATTAATCCTGGAGGGCTCAGAGGTTCATGATGAATGTGAGTATCTTATCGAGTGTGATTCCGCCATGGTCAAACAATTACAAATGCTGCTCAAGTTACACAAGCTCAAGAGTAAAGTAGAGATCAGCCACATTGGCGACGCAAAAGTGTGGACTGCGTACAATGAAACGCAAATGGATATGCTCTACGATATTCAACACTCTTATTTTGCTCCAGAATCACAGGAATCGAAAAACCCAAGCGCAGCATTGACACAAGCCGAACGCTTCTTGCAAGATCCAAGACTCTGGAATCAGGCAGATGGAGGGAAATTCAACGAGATCTTGGGATTTGCATTTGATGATAGATGTCCAGAGTTTGGCATAAGGCTGATCACAACACCAAAGATCACATCATTGCCTGATCTCATCAGCGAGGCATACCTCCCAGAGCCATCGACACCAGTTGCTGAGGAGACCATAAACATTCGTCGTCATCTCTACGGAATCCCTGAAACACCGAGTGACATACAGCCAAATAAGCTGCTCCCGCTCGAATGTAACTTGGAATACATGAATGGTGTTCATTTCGACAAGGGATGCTATGTCGGTCAAGAACTGACAGTGAGAACGTTCCATACCGGTGTGGTGAGGAAGCGTATTGTCCCCGTCAGACTATTTCTTCTCGATAATCAGAACAATCCACAAGCTGAGACGTCGATTGAGGAGCTACAATTGCACTATCTCTCTGATGATCCCGTGAATGGCGCCATACACGCAGGCGCAGGATACATTGAGATATACTCCAACAAGGGAGAAGAACAAACACGGTTCTCTTCATCACCATTTGGATCAAGTGGATCTGCACCAAAGCCATCAAGACGAGCATCAAAGAGATCTTCAGGTACACTCTTGAACTCGTATGGGAACGTTGGCCTGGCATTGGTGAGATTGGAAGACTTTGCAGACCCTAATGGTCGCTTCTACATCGAAGTACCTGGTGCTGGACAGGATAACATGCCGCTCAAGATTGGGATCAAGGCATTCATTCCGTACTGGTGGCCTGAGGATTAACGGTGGACTATAACGAATGAGACGTTCTTATCGATACGTGAAGTAGTTGTGCCCTATATGCGCACGTGATATATGTAATACCTAAACACCCGCACATTTATTTCTGCACGCGTCTTTGTGTCACTTGAAGTGTGCAGATGGCGAGTGACTGTTACACCCGTGCACCTCCAGGAAAAAGCCCACACAAAAAGCAGACGCAGGCCAGCGATTGTGCGGAATTCGCGAACCTCTCACTGTGTGCGGTGGCTGTTGGTGCGACTGCCTCTGAATGTGCTTTGTGTGTCGCTGTCTGGCGCGCGCTCAAAAAATCTACAACTGAAAACTCCACCAACTCACCCTCCAGCGTTGTTGAGGAGAGCATCAAGACCAGACATATTATCCAAGATGGCTGAGGCACAGGTTGACATCCCACAGGAAGAGATCCCACAGGAAGAGATTGCCGAGGAGGAAGTTATCCAGGAGGCTGTTGAGATCAAGTTTGTTGAGTTGGCTACTGCCATCCCAGCAGAGGTCCAGCAAGCCCAGGCTGAGATCAAGTTGTTCAACAAGTGGTCTTTCGCCGACGTCACCGTCAAGGACATTTCCTTGACTGACTACATCCAGATCACAAAGCCAGTTTCCGTCTCCCACACCGCTGGCCGTTACGCATCCAAGAGATTCAGAAAGTCCCAGTGCCCAATCGTTGAGAGACTCACCAACTCCCTCATGATGAACGGTAGAAACAGTGGTAAGAAGTTGAAAGCTCTCAGAATTGTCAAGCACACCTTGGAGATTATCAACGTTTTGACCGACCAGAACCCATTGCAGGTTTTGGTTGACGCCGTTGTCAACACTGGTCCAAGAGAAGACTCCACCAGAATCGGTTCCTCCGGTACCGTCAGAAGACAGGCTGTCGATGTCTCCCCATTGAGAAGAGTCAACCAGGCTGTTGCTTTGTTGACCATTGGTGCTAGAGAGGCTGCTTTCAGAAACATCAAGACCATTGCTGAGTGTTTGGCTGAGGAGTTGATCAACGCCGCCAAGGGTTCTTCTACTTCTTACGCCATCAAGAAGAAGGACGAGTTGGAGCGTGTTGCCAAGTCTAACCGTTAATGCGGTTACAACTTTGCACGAAGGGTTAATTCTGGGGTTCATTGCGTTTTTTCACAATCAAAATGTCACAAAAGTTTATGTATTCTTCCTAATTTGATGAATATGTTTCTGTTATTGGAGATTTCCTAGAGGATTCACATGTGAAAAAACTTTAGTGGACTTGGAGTACGATTATTAATTTCTTTGAGCTATGTATAAAAGAAAAATATTGTCATGTTTTGTTAAACTAAGTGAGCGTTCTCCTTAGGGAGTATGCTCCCAATTCGTAAGGTGAAAAATTTCAAAGCGCTGGAAAAAAAAATGATTAAATAATGTCGCCCAGCTGCAGGGTCGAACCGGCGCCAGTCGTGCGCACGTGGCCAGGTGGTGAGAGGCAGATGACATTTTGGCGATTGAGGGCGGATGACTGGATTAAACTGTGGGGAAAGGTTGATGATCTCATGCGACGCGTATAAAAGGAAAGCTGCCTTACGGAAGGATGGGTCGATCCTCTATTTCTCCCCGTTTATAACAACAATCACTACCAATCGTTGCCTCTATTCCAATTATATTGAGATCTTGTTATCCGCAATGGTGCCTGCCCTTACAACGCCAGAGGAGGCCAAACTCCCCTTACTCCCGGTGCCTCCAATTGATGAGACCCTGCGTAAGCTCAAGTCATCCTTAAAGCCATTACTCAACGCTGAAGATTTCGCCCAGCTCGAAGGGAAAATCCAGGACTTCAAGGTGTCACCAGTCGTCCAGAAGTTGCAGGCTCACCTGAACAGGTTCCACGAGAATGAGGACTGCTACTTGGAGCATTTGGGAATGGATCCCATCCTTATGGATCCTAAGGCACTACCACGTAACCCCTTTTTGGTTTTGGAGAATGATCCTTTGAAAGACTACATTCTGCCACAGGATCAGACAAACAGAGCATCCGTGCTTGTCTTATCAGCCCTAAAGTTCGCTGCCTCGTTGCGCTCTGGAACTCTCAGCGTGGATACCACACGCAGTGGTAAGCCTTTGACTATGAAACCATACTGGAGCTTATTCGGAACCACACGTGCTCCTGAGTTTGAATCCATCAAGACAAGGGTCTGTACTGACTCTGACCACTTACTGGTTGTCTCAAAGTCGCAGTTTTACACTTTGAAAGTACTCGATGAGCAGAACAACATTATACACACTGCTGATGAACTTGCAGCTATCTTCCACCAGATTACCGAAGAGTCAGATGCTGTTGCCAATCCAAACATGACTGCTATTGGTTCGGTCACTTCTGATAACTACAGACACTGGAAGCATGGCCGTGAGATGCTCCAGAGAGACTGCAAGGAGAACATGAACAAGATCGACACTGCTCTTTTTGTTCTGGTCTTGGACCATTCAGAGCCTGAAGAGACCGACAAGTCTTTGGCTGAGATCATTTCTGTTGGATCGTTGAAAATTAACGAATATGGTGTCCAGACAGGTTCGTGTATCTCCAGATGGTACGACAAGCTCCAACTTGTGGTCACTAAGAACGCAATTGCTGGTGTTGTTTGGGATTCTCTTTCCCAAGATGGTACAACTGTCCTTCGCTTTACATCTGACATCTACGCTGATTCAGTCTTGCGTCTTGCCGATGGATCTTTCTCCTTGTTCCCAGGAGTGAAGAGTCCTGTCAAAGGACCTGATAAGCCTACGCCTGAAAAGCTTGAATGGCACATTGGTTCCGATCTCCAGACATTCATTCATCTTTCAGAAACTCGTTTGACCGACTTGATTTGTTCTCACTCCACAAACACAAAGATCCTCCATTTTGGTCGTAAGTTTGCCAAAAAGATTGGTGTTAAGGCCGACTCCTTGATCCAAATCACAATCAAGATGGCCCACTACGCATTGTACGGTAAGCCAATCTCTGCAGTTGAGCCAGTTTCTACTCGTTTGTTCCGCAATGCCCGTTCAGAGCTGATGCCACTTCAAGACGATTTGATTACCAAGGCCTCTCAGATCTTTGTCTGTGAAGCAAGTCCACAGACGAGATGGCAAGCGTTTATGCAGAGCTGTGCTTTCCATTCTGATTTAGTCGACAGAGCAGCCCATGGTCAAGGGTTTGTGAAGCACTTGATGGCACTGCAAAATGTTTATCTTCAACGTGAGGTCTTCAACCAGTTGGCCCCAGAGTTCCATATCGACGACGAAGCTCCACCATTGATCTTCGATAGTTCTCTTCACCCACTATTTGTTCCTGAGTTGATTGCCTCCAACTGTGGAAACCCAGCAATGCGTCTCTTTGGACTCACACCAGCTGTGGCTAACGGGTTTGGTATCGGGTATATCATCAAGGAAGATGTCACTGAGTTCTGTTTGATTTCTCAGTACCGCCAAGGTGACCGTTTCTTGGATACCTTGAACTGGGTGCTCCACGCATTGTCAGATATTTGGAAGGACGTTGGTGTCAAGAAGGCTCCACATGCTCACGAGTTTGACAGTATGAAACAACGTGAGAGACGCTCCTCATCGGTATCTCATGCTATCCACGTTGAGCGTATGTCTCGTTCTACTACTGTGGGATCCAGTGAGGATGAATTTGATTTGGCACTTGGTGGTTATGGTTACTTTGATATTGAGGACATGACACTCAGAGCTATTCAAGAATCGACTGATGCAACACCAGCGATTTCCCATGCAAATTCTCACGCAGATCTTTCAGCATTAAGACCAGCTCATATGGACAAGAACTTTGGTCGTAAGATCAAGAGTTTCCACGAGAAGTTAGTTGAAGGATTCGAGAAACATACAAAGCAAACTGACAGCTCAAATAGCTCCGTATCAGGAGATAAAGGACTGGACAGATTTGATGCCAAGTTCGATCGTGGTGAAGTTGGTAAGAGGGTTGATGTCGACGATGATTGATCATTGGTGATTAGAAGGTGTTAACTTATTGCTTATTTATTTGAATCTGTTTATTTATTAAAATGAGGCCATTGCAGCTGAAGAATAGCGTAACTAACGCACAAGAGGTGGGAAGAAGTGGTGATAGCGAGGTGCTTTTTGAATCTAATCCTAGGAAGATTGGTCTTGAAAACTACCTTTTCTGTTTCGTAGTCGTATATTCATCCAGCAATGCCCTCATTTTTTATAGTTACCAAACAATGAACCATGCTTGTATCCTGATTGCTCTTGAGTGACGTTATTATTAGTATTCCCAGAGTAGACCTTTTGCAGCTCATCCGTGCTAAATCCAAAGTCATTCATGACAGAGTCGACATCTTTCCAAAGCATCTCATTAGTCCATTCATCGCTGAGATCCAACGAAGGAATGTTAGTTGGTGAAGGATCGGGGAAATTATCCGTGTTTGCGGTGGAGGAACTAGCGCTTATAGGCTCATTTCCAAGTGTGGAATGTGGCCTCTGGAATCTCGAAACAGAAGAGTTAGAAGATTCTGGAGATTGTTTTTGCAAAATGGAGGATATAGTGGGTCTTGGTGATGTATCAGACGCTTCTTTTCTTAGTGAGATCGGAACAGGGTCCAATGGAACTGTTTTGATCAACTTACGAGCAGAATTCTCAGGATCAAAGTTGTTTGACAAAGCACGTGCTCTTTTGGTCCTTTGAGATGAACCAGTTGACCTCACAGAGCCGTGCGAGTTGACAGTACCTGGGTCAGCAGAGAGACCCACACTGTGTGATCTTTCGTCGACAACCGCAGACTCATCCTCATCTTCTTCATCGAGCTCTTCATCATCATCATTGTTCGAAATATCACCGTTAGACTCCTTTTTGTTTGGATCGATCTTGATAAGGCCAATCTGCTGTCTCAACAGCCAAAGACAATCAAAGAAAACCGAAGCTGACATTCTTGATCTCACTGTGACGTCCAAATTTGTTCTATCATTCTTTTCTCTTAATTCTTTGAGCATCTGCCATGTGTTTCTCATGATACCAGCCGATCTGTATGCCATATCGTGTTTCAGAATTGAGGCTTTGTTCGCCAGTTGCATAGCGGAGATGTAAAGCTGGCGACCAGCTCCCAAGTCAATAACATCACTGAGTGGAGAATGGACCAACTTGGCCACGATACATGACGCCTGCCATATTTGCAAAAGGAAGATACCCGGAACGTATTTAAAGAACTTTGGGTCCTTGGTAGACAGTGATGAGGCATGACTCAATAATGCACATGCAGCGTTGAAAACCGATAATAGGCCTCTTCTCAATTCAAAATTAGCAACACGGGAATTATCCAAGAAGTAATAGGTTAAGAGATGAACCCTCGTAGCTAGGATTTGGAACTTTCTGATATCGTCCAGACCTTCATTCGACAACTTCATTTCCAACTCGTTCAACTGTTGACCGAGAACTTTCAACAGAGGTAATCTCTCTGTAGGATCAGCCAAACCTAGTGCATCCACAGTATTTGAATTCAACACTTTAGCAACCTGGTCTTCAAAATGTGAAATCTCAACCATCTGTCTGATACACGTTGGCAAGCTGCTAGTCTGATCGCTATTATTTCTGACACAACCAACGACAGATGAATCAAAAGAGACAAAGGCGGGGAATCCAAATGCGGTAGCGATAGTCTGTGATACAATATTACACGAGATCCATGTCTTGTTGTGTTCTTGCAAAATCTTTGTCATCTCAGTAGGTTGGCTCTGTTGTTGGACGTGATAGTTTGTAGTGCCTGGTCCGTTGAGACCAATTCTGATGGCTTGGAATATGGCAATACCGACTGTATTCCAAGAAGAGTCCGCAGAAAGTGATGATGTGAGTGGAGGCCAAAATGTGTATAGAAGAAGTGCCTGGACTGAGTATACCGATGATACATTAAGAATAGGTTCTTCCGATTCGTTGGGGAAGTAACGTGTGATGGGGCTAATGGTAATTTCTGCCAATGCAGTCTTCAATAACGGGGCCAGACTCATCAGTATATCTGTGGATAGGTGACGCAGAGAAATTGAAGCAATAGTCCAAAACAGCACAGGGCATAGTCTGTATATTTTCTCAGGGCCTTTCGAGATATCAACAATGGGGAGAAACTTGTGATATCTATTGACAAATTCAAGATATAGTTCACGAATCTGCGCGGAAGAAAGCTCAACTTCACCAAACTGCTTTGGGAAACACCTTAGTACATCTTCAGAGAGGTCCACAATGAGTTCTGACTTGGTTTGTAAGTTCGGTCTGTTCGCTGGTGAAGCCGGCGATGACTCTCTGATGATGGAGGGGCCCTGCACAGGTTCAGCAGGCTGCAGCTGTTGATGCACGGGATGGGTATGTGGAGATGACGTGAAACTGCTTTGCTGTGGTTGATATGGGGACCTCTGTTGTTGTGGTGGTGGGTGTGAGAACTGAGGACGAAGTGGTGGTGAGTACGTCGGAGGTGTCGATCCGAGCGCTGAACGTAATGGGGGAAGTTGTGATAATGGAGGCACAGAGTGTGACCCTTCATTGGCAAGTTGAGAATTTGAATTCAGTTCATGGGACTGATACCGGCGCTCTTGTAGATGCTTCAATAGCGAGTCGACACCTGCTTGTGAGAGATTTTTCTTGAGCTCTTCGAGCTCTTCTTCAATCTGTTGAAACTTTGCTCTCTTGTAGGTACGCTTGTAGTCCGCCTGCAGTGAGCACTGGATATTCTTCTTGACACACCGTGTACACGGGTTAGGGTACTGGTCCTGGGCGTCACATTTCGACTTTTGCTGACGGCACTCGACACAGGCCATCTTCTTGGGTTTGGAAGCACCTCTTCTGGAAGGCCCTGGGTCTGGCGACACCGCAGACGAAGACCGCGAACTCCGAGCCTCTCCACTGGGAACCAACCTGTGTGGAAACATTCTTGTCTTGCTAAATAAAGCAGTATCAGCTTAGCGTATTCCTGCTGTCAGTTATTCCCGCTGCCGTTGTTTACAGAAGAGGTGTTCGCTGTTAGCCCGGAGATGTCAAATTTTTTGTTAGGCGCACTGCTCTAACTCCGATGGCATAACCGATGGGGGAAGCTATGTTTTTGTTCTACTAATTCTGGCTTTCATTTGGACTGATTTGGTGTTGAGTATGTTATTCAGCATCGGAGAGGTACATTTTGCTGTGTTTGGAGCTTGGTGTTGTCGTTTCCTTTCTCCGGGCTGTCATCGTTGCTTGGTCGACTATCACTGACACAAGTCTTTCCATGCTTTGACGTCTCACAACAATGAAGTATAAGGGTATTTCTTTATAAAGAGTCCCCTAGATTTGATTCACCAAAATAAATAGAAAGACCATTGCCTTTCATGAGGCCCCGTGATGTTTGTGTCAGAGAGTTCGATGCTTCTGGAAAACCCATTGAAGAACAACAATCTCGGATAGAGGATCACTATATTTCACTGTATAGTGTGCGGTCAACGGAGAGGGGTTTACTACACCGTTGATTAGAGAAGAATATGACAAATCCTTCTAGTGCTTGCTCGGAGATAAGTTCCGATCTATTATAAATCCTTTCAACAAGAGATCTTAATAGTTGCACAAGGTTAGTGCTGTATTATCTCCAACGCTAATTCCTTTGTTACAGCCCCAAATGTGATTCCCTGCCTTTCTTTGTCAGCACCTGCATGACCGTTGTCAATCTCTCACTTAGAAAGGGAGGCTCATGTGGCGATGTGTCATTGCTGGGTCAAGTGTCCCCTGTCTTTCGAATTGGTCATGAGATCATTCTTTATGGTGCTGATGGTGGTGGTGCTCGATGTGATGCTGCAATGACTTCACTCCCTCTACACGGTGGTGTCTCAGTGTCGCAGCGGCATTTCATTACTAAGATTCTACAGCAGACCAATATTCCACACACATACACACATTATCGAAGCCTAATGAAATTGAAGTAGACTCTTGTAAATGATGAACCCCGAAGGGGTCTGGTTGGATTACAAATTCTATCGGGGAATATATAAGAAGGTCCCTAGCACCAAGGTTAACATGTAGAGGCTTCCATATCCTGGTATCAATTATCAGATCGACACACAATCAATACTATGTCTGGAAAAGTTTACTTCATTACTGGTGGAAACAGAGGTATCGGTTTGGAGCTCACTAGAAACCTAGCCTCAGATCCTTCCAATACAGTTCTTGCTACCGCACGTAACCCAGAGAATGCCTCTGAGTTGAACAAACTTGCTTCCAAGGGGAATGTCCATGTTCTCAAGTTGGATGTTTCTTCTCAAGAGTCAATTGAAGGACTGGATGCCCAATTGTCCAAGTTCGCATCCGGTGGTATCGATTACTTCATCTCTAACGCCGGTATTGCCAAAAACGGCATTTTTGGGCCATCACTTTCAGTGGACACAAGCTCGTGGCTAGAGCATTATATCACCAACGTTGTTGGCCCTGTGTCAGTTACCAAGAAATTGTACCCATATCTGTTGAAGAAGGATACAAGAGTCATCTATTTTGTCTCCAGCGTCGCCGGTTCTTTGGGAGGCTTCTCTGAGCTTTCTTCTTCAGCTTATGGAGCATCTAAGTCTGCCCTCAACTACTTCAGCAAATCACTCTCATTTGAACTCAAGGGAGAAGGATTCATTGTTGTTGCCATTCACCCAGGTGTCGTTGGAACTGATATGCTCAACACTACTTCAACCTCATCCGTGGATAACACTGTCAAGGAGACTCTTGCCTCAATGGCAATCACGCCGGTTGAAAGCGCCGAAAACCAGATCAAGCTTTTGCACGGATTAACCGAGAAAGACAATGGTAAGTTCTTGAACTACACGGGGGAAGAACTACCATGGTGATGCGTTCATAATTCATAATACATAACGATAACTCCATAACACATAACCTCAGCCTCAGTTGAGGTTGCAGATCATAAACGAAGCTTTTCAGGACTCTCTTTGTAAACCGAAAGTGACAAACATAACCCATTATTATCACAGCATCATTGTTATATCTAACAAATAATCTCATTCTACCTACCAAAAGTTAAAGAAGAAGTTTCAGTAAGATAGTAGTAATACCCCCGGAATATATTCACAGTTCCCGGAATTGGAATCAAGAGCGTGTAGTGCCCGGACCACCATTTTTTTTCAGTCGTCAACGAACAGTCAGCTAAAAGGATGGGAACAATCGTCTTCAGTGACAAAAGCACTTGGAGAAGGTACAGCAGTGATACATCATGTCTGAAGATCTCGAGGAGCAGCAGCCTACCATCATCATTAACGGCAATCTCAACGACGAGCCAGATTCCCAGGTTGTCTACGAGCACGAACAGCACGAGCAGCAGCACGAGGAGTCTGATGGCGAAGAGGTTGAAGAGACACAGAAAAAGAGCGTGAGCTTTGCCGTTCTCGACGACAAGAGCGAAGCAGAGGAACGCCAGAGAGAGTTTGAAGAAGGTGGTGGTCTTCCAGAACAGCCAGAAAACCCAGACTTTTCCACACTGACGCCGCTCTCTCCTGTCATCATCAACAGACAGGCTACTATCAACATTGGTACGATTGGTCACGTCGCCCACGGTAAGTCCACAGTTGTCAAGGCCATTTCTGGTGTCCAGACGGTCCGTTTCAAAGATGAACTCGAACGTAATATTACCATCAAGCTCGGTTATGCCAATGCAAAGATTTACAAGTTGGATGATGAGAACGTGCCAGAGACTGCCCGTTACAAATCTTTCTCTTCTGATAGAGAAATCCATCCAAAGTCCGAGGTTGAGGGATCTGATGCCCGCTACAACCTCGTGCGCCATGTCTCATTTGTTGACTGTCCAGGTCACGATATCTTGATGAGTACTATGCTTTCCGGTGCCGCAGTCATGGACGCTGCGCTCTTGTTGATCGCCGGTAACGAGTCCTGTCCACAACCACAAACATCTGAGCATTTGGCCGCTATTGAGATTATGAAGTTGAAGCACGTTATTATCTTGCAGAATAAGGTGGATTTGATGCGTCCAGATTCCGCCTTGGAACACGAAAAATCGATTCTTAAGTTCATTAGAGGTACTATTGCCGATGGAGCTCCAATTGTTCCAATCTCTGCTCAGTTGAAATACAACATTGATGCCGTCAACGAGTTCATTGTTAAGACAATCCCAGTTCCTCCACGTGACTTCACAGCATCTCCACGTCTCATTGTCATTCGTTCGTTTGATGTCAACAAGCCAGGTGCGGAGATTGACGATTTGAAGGGTGGTGTTGCAGGTGGTTCTATTTTGACTGGTGTCTTTAAATTGGGAGACGAGATTGAAATTCGCCCAGGTATCGTGACGAAGGATGACAATGGTAAGATCCTTTGTAAGCCAATCTACTCAAACATTGTCTCCCTTTTTGCCGAACACAATGACCTCAAGTTTGCAGTTCCAGGTGGTCTGATTGGTGTTGGTACAAAGGTTGACCCAACACTTTGTCGTGCTGACCGTCTTGTTGGTCAAGTTGTTGGTTCCAAGGGCAATTTGCCATCAATTTACACAGATATCGAAATCAACTACTTCCTCCTGCGTCGTCTGCTTGGTGTTAAGACTGAGGGCTCAAAACAAGCCAAGGTTCGTAAACTTGAAGCTAATGAAGTTCTCATGGTGAACATTGGTTCTACTGCTACTGGTGCTCGTGTCGTTGCCGTCAAGGCCGATATGGCCAGACTCCAGCTCACATCCCCTGCTTGTACCGAGATCAACGAGAAGATTGCCCTCTCAAGACGTATCGACAAGCATTGGCGTCTTATTGGCTGGGCTACTATCAAAAAGGGTACTACTTTGGAGCCTCTGTCTGCGTGAAACGTTTGTAAACTAATCTACATCATCATTGGTAGGACGTTGTAGGTGGCCAGGACCTGAGTGGACTGGGACGATAATTGTAGTAGTACTCATGACCAGCTAGTCACCTATTCATCTGCAGTATTGTACTACGAGCTAGAGTATCAGTAGATGTTGTATTGGAGGCTTATTATTAGTGGCTGTCATGGGAGTCGCTTAAAGCGCCAACAGCGGAAACTGATCTCATGGCACACCTGAAAGTATCAGAAGCCAGAAATTTTGGAAACGAATCAAACTCCAACATCTTCAGGATCTGCTGTCCGACTTGATCGAAAAGCGGATAGAGCTTCTGTAACAATGCTAATGAATGTGCCATCTCCTCTTCTGTTGGGGTCATAATCTGTTGCGGTCTGATGTTATCATCTGAGCTCAAAGGAATCTCAATGCTGAGATTTTTGTTATTCATCATCCGTGTATATTTCATTCTTGGCGGAGCGGTCAGAGATGGCTCCGACTCTGGAAGATGTGCACTTGGGGCCTTTGGTAATTCACGGACGTGTGCCTGTTGTGGAGACTCCGGTAAGGTTACTGAGTCGAGTTGTCTCATATCGCCAAAACAGCTCCGCAGTGGAGATGTTGTATGCAGCATCGCATTAGAAACCTCCTCTCTTAGAAGGTGATCAATGTTCAACTGGTAAGGTGCACCAATAGCGATGTAGGAAGCGTAGACATTGTAGGAAACACCCAAGCACTCGTTTATGAGTCTCACAATAGCTCTTCTCGTTGGTGTTTTGGTGGTTGTTTTCCGAGAAGCAGATTCACGAGACTCGATATCAACCACACTTTTCAATATCGACATCTTCTTACTGAATTGTCTAATTTCCAAATAGACATCCAAGTTCTCTGCACAGTATTCATTCTCCAAGTGTAGTCTGAACAAGTATCTCATCCCGGGATCACTCAGCACGTTCTTGATGTTGATCTGTGCTTCAGACTCAGGTTTGGGGTCTTTTAATACCTCATCATTTGATAGCTCACAATTTGATGATGAGCTCTGACTGTCCGGGAGCACAGCGGCATTAGATAAAGTGATGCCTTGAGCATCAGTAATGATTTCATCACCATGAGCAATCTGCAATGGTAATGTCTTATCTTGATACCACAAACAAATACTGTAACCTTTCCTGCTTGGCGTATAGAATGCAGATTTGGAAGGGATGATCTTCTGTTTTGAACTGGCTGTTGATGGAGACAGAATGATAGGCTCAATCAGTCCATATTTGTAGAACAGAGAGAAAATATTCGCAGCATCTGGTGGATACATGATATCCGTGCAATCCATCAACCATTGCCAACCACTCTTGGATGAGAAGCAGTATTTAACAACAACACCACCTTGAAATTTCATGTTTTCAGAGAGTCTTACACCTTTGTCCGAAACGTAGTACTGGACGTGTGAATCAGATTCAGGATTGGTGAAGAATGTATGAGCAAACGGACTCTCACGTTTAGCCTTATGAAACAAGGAGGTTGTCTTCTGTTTCTGGCCTGAAGGCTTGGTAACGGATGGCCCTGGAATAGCACCGCTCTGGATTGCCGAAAGTGTGAAAGAACGGTTTTGGAAGTTGGAGAAGTCAAATTCGTCATCCATTTGTAGTCGATGGACGAGGGAAGGTAGCGCATCTGGAGGATTGAGGGGGCTCCAAACGTTTGGGGCTTCACCTAAAAACTTTCTGAAAAGCAAATGGATAAAATACTCAGAGTAAATGATATTGCCAGTTATGGAAGATCTTTCGAAAAGGAAAAGATCCATGCTGTTGAAGTCCGTATTGATAATGGGAGGACAATTCGTGAATTCAGACGACAGTGGTTGATCACTGAGTTTGATGCCGTTGGCTTTACAATATGTTTGGACAATGGCAACTCCTTTGGGTGTTGGTTGAAGAAGTACTTTGTGTTTTGGTTCGGATCTAGTACGATCTGCAGGTGTATGGAGAAGTTTTGCAGACATGAACACCTTGAGTAAAGAGATTGCAAGATCAGGTTTAATAGAATATGAAACCATTGTGCTCGTAGCAGAAGACTCGATATTGAGAGAAAGTTTTGCCATAACTGAGATGGCGTCGGCGACGGAGAAGGAATAAGGATAGTGCTTACTGAGGAAGCTCATCTTGACTGCAGAAGACTTTTTTGGTTTCTCCTGGAGACGAAGACAAATGATCATGAGTGAATATATTGTTTTGAGATCTCTTGGAAACACCATCCCATCTGGCCTTTTCTCGAAGTTTCGTGAGATGGCCTCGTGTAGTGTCACCCTCTTTGCTTGTTGTACATCCATTGTTGACTTAGCTGGCAACGAAATTAAACAAAAAAAGGGCGAAAGATGAAGAAAAGCTTCAATGTGTGTTTATAACCACTCGAGGAGTAGGTAGAAAGCCCATTAGGTTCTATATAAAGTGGTGAAAGTGCAGGAATATGCACGGATTAGCGAGCTGTCAGAATGAGGCTCATGGGTAAGAGAGTATGCAGGTGTCGGACTGGCACCACCCTGACGATGAGTCCCACTTTCGAACACACAGACGTGTCAATTATGAAACTCATGGTGCATAAACAGCAAGCACAACCCAAGGTTCATCAAGAAGATGATAACATGGAGCGAAGTCCGTAATGTCATTGTCGTGCACAAACGTGGTGTACGAGCACACCATCACCCATCACATATCACATCACTGCTCAACAGCCCAAGGAGACATGGAGATCCAGCAACAACATCATGGTATAATCTAAGTACCAGGCTGTCACAGATTACCCTCAAAACACACACAAAAGTAGCGATGATCACAGCTCTGCAGTTCAAAGAAATGGGGCATGCATTCGTCGAAATATGTACGATTCCCTTGTCATCGCCCGATTGGGACACCAATGAGCCACTATGCCGAAACATCTGTACACCCTGACACAAAGACGACCTACTTCTCCCCGTTCAACAAAGATGTTGCAAATGAAAGTACTACAAAGAAGAAAACCTATAGAGATATAGTACAATTATAACACATTATATCGATGAAAAGAGGCTCATTTACAAGCGCGTCCAAGTCTTCACAGGCTTGTGAGTAAGCACGATTCGTCTCAGTTCATCAAGTGTCAGTTCCACCTGCCACATCCTCGTCTCGTAAGTGCTATTGGAGAACTCGCTCTTCAATGCTCCTGCACCTGGAAGAGTCAAGAAACCTGCATCTTTTAGTGTCTCCCATGGCTGTTTGCACGATTCTTTAGACCAGGTTTTAAAACCTGTGGTTGCAACAGCCCCAAACCCAGTACTGGACGAAACATCTCTCTGTTGAGACTGTAGCTGCAGTTTGTACTCTTCATAAACAATGTTTAAATTCACCCACGACATGTCGGTCTTCGCAATGACACGAGCTGCACAGACGAGTAAGAATGTCTCGATATCCGAAAGAGAGTTAACAGAATGAACAAATGAAGCCCTGGACTGGTTTTGTGCGTACTTCTGGAAGTAAACATCATTCAGTCTTGGGTCATCAATTGTGAGTTTAGAAATTGCATAGAGACATTGATTTTGGAATTCTTTTATGTTTCCTTCAGACAAGTGGTTGTAGATCATTGCTTTTCTCAAAAATGAGGATTCATCATGAACCAATTCTAAGATATCTTTGTTCCATTCCCTCTCGTAGTCATTCTTTGGGTTATCCAACATAAGGGTCTTAGCACATGCATCCATAAATCTGTCCCGTGGTAACTTTCTGAAAGTGATTGACCGCTGAGAGAATCTAGATCTGACCCTTTTCTCTAATAGTTCTTTAAATGTGAATTTCGAAGTGAAGCAGAGCACACAAATTGGCGTCCGACTGTTCTCAGCAAGATCAAACAAGTTATAGAGAAGTGTCTGTCTTGATTGACTGGCAAAGACATCAACTTCATCTATGCAGAAAACAATTGAATGCCCAATTTTCTGCAAGCGAGATTCAGCAAGGGTCACCTCGACATCCAGGATTTTCAAGACATTTGCAAATGTATCTGTGATGGATTTCCTGCTCAGCAACTCGGAAACTTGCAGATCTTCCAAATTCAGGTCATATATTCTTGTGATCTCGGAATCAAGCTGGTCAGCGATGGCACGAACGGCCAGCACGTCCGTAGCCTGAGCCAATCCGTTAATGTTGATGAATATGAAGTCTTCGTTACGCCCCAGGGAGGTCCTAACACGACTCAATGCTGCTCGGAAAGCAGATGTCTTGCCACAATTCTTTGGACCAAAAACAATACAAGAATGGCTTTCACCACCGGTAACGACTGATCTGATCAAGCTTTCCAATTCCGAAATCTTATCATCAAGACAATATGGTCCTTGTGTTGACTTGCCCACCAGCTTACGAGTCAATTTTGTTTTCAACTTATTGACTTTGTTCTCGTCCAGAATGACGTCCAAATTTCCTTTAGCTTGCCTCCTCGCAACTCCCACCACATCTTCAATGGGGGTATCTGCATCGGGCATAGTCGAACTGGCGTCAACAAAGTCATCACTAGAAATTGTGCTTTCTTCATCAGAGCTATCACTATCGCTGTCCGATACCATAATCACTCCATCCCGAACTTCACCAACCTCGTTTTGTACCTCTTTTACTTGTTCAATTCTCTGTTTTCGATTCTCAACTCTTTTCTGCACACTTGATTCTTCCCTCTCTTGCGTTTCTTCATCTCGTAGCTCGATCTTCCGTTTATCTTTCCTTACGCTGGCACTAGATGGCAATTTCTTTGGACGACCAACACGACGTGCTGCAGGAGCAGGGGAAGAGATATTTGAAATGCTGGATTGTTTCGCAACACCTGTTGGAATAACAGCCGGCTTCTTGGCCAGAGGTGATGTCAAAGGCTGCGAACCCACGTAGTCAGCCTGGTTGAGTCTGATAAGCTTCGGCAGTTTCATCGGCTTGTCAGAGAATAGTGGACTAGACAAGTTGAGCCTCTTAAAAGCGGGCTTGGGTCTGTTTCCTGCTTGAGATGCTGGTGATGAAGCACCAAATGAGTTCATCGGATTTGTTAAAAGAGGCAGCTTCTTCTGGGAGGGCACACTGGAAGGCTCAGCCTTCACTATGGATGGGGAAGGAGATTTCAAAGATCCATTTTCGGTGGTTTGTGTAGGAAAGTCATCGTTCAATCTTATTAGCTTGATGGACTTGAGTGGGTTTTGTCTGCGAGCATCGGTGATGATAGTGGCCGGCTTAGCAGTTATGTTGGCTCTTCTAACAGTTGAAAACTCCCCCACGGTATCGAGCGCAATCTTCTCCTTGGCTACCTTCTTTTGCTGACCGTTGCTCATATCTTCTTGGAGGATCAACCTTTATTCAAATGAAAGAGAAAGAGTTATATGCCCTGCTTTGTTTATCTTCCGGAAGAGCAGATGAAGAACGTGGTGTGCGGATGTCCGCAATCTCGGGGTTCCTTCTCCCTCAACTGGTCTCTCTCTCTTAGATCATTCCACCTACTAATTGACGAGAACAGTGACTTTGTTCCATCAGCAAAAGCAGCAGAAGACATGTCGGTCACTTACAGCCATGACCAGCTTCCACAGAGCGTTGTGACGCTTCTGAAGCAGGGAAAGTTCGTTCATCTTGGAACAGCTGACACCGCAGGCATACCAGACGTTGCGCTTATGAACTACTATTACCTTGCCTCCAATGAGCTGT
Organism: Petasospora euphorbiiphila; assembly: GCA_030556625.1. Classification (NCBI taxonomy): domain Eukaryota; kingdom Fungi; phylum Ascomycota; class Saccharomycetes; order Phaffomycetales; family Wickerhamomycetaceae; genus Petasospora; species Petasospora euphorbiiphila. The sequence continues at coordinate 194,975 of JAKTUJ010000009.1, read as the reverse complement.
ACTCTCCGGAGGAGTCAGAGACTGGACCATCAGTCGATGCAGAGTCGAAGGAGCACACATATATCATCCTTGCCACAAAGAAGTCGTCTTCAAAGTACAAGAACATCTCTCAGAATCCTAATGTCTCGCTTCTCTTCCACGACTGGACAACAGCAAAGAACATCTACAAGAAGACCGAGACCACTTCAGAGACTTCAAACCTGTTCAAGATGCTACAGAACCTGAATCAAACAGAGCTATCGGATGTCTCTGCCACGCTTTCGGGGAAGGCCAAGATCGTATCTGACAGTCAGGAATTATCCTACTACAAGACGAAACTGCTCAAAGAAAACCCAGATGCAGAGGTATACATCAATGGCGATGATAATTCTATAATTCTGGTGAAGATAACAAGTGCGAAGGTCTGTGATACACAGAACCACCAGAAATATTACCAGTGAGATCTCAATTCTCGTTGGGGGTTGTTCCAAGCCCTAAAGATATGTCTCCCCCAGTTATCGCATCTATCTATTGTACTCTTCTATGAATGTAGTTTACAAGGAGACATACATTAAATTCTAAAAGGTATCGAGACGATTTCAATTACCCTCCTGGCCGAAGTCATTGGTAAACTCAATCTGCTTTTGCAAATCTGCTTCATTAACCGTTGGTCTCGTTGTCTTGATTGCCTTAATGAAATCCTTTATCGTCAGATCCGGCTCTTGTAATTCATCAGCGCCTATCTGCATCCAATTCATCTCAGTGGCACCTTCATCTCCTGGTGAACAAGGTGTCAGCTTGTTATCGGCCACCCTTTTGAAATGTGTAGCGCTCTGGATCTTTCGAATCGGCTGCATTAAGGCATCATTCACCACAACGGCGATATCAGCACCAGAGTAACCTTCAGTCATATCTGCAAGTAACTTGTAATCCTTCGACGTCAGCTCACATGGTGTGTTGCCAACGTTCAGCTCAAACATCCTAGATCTGGCTGGCTCATCAGGTAGTGGGATGTAAATTCTCTTCTCGAAACGACGTCTGATAGCAGCATCCAATTGCCATGGGATGTTAGTTGCACCCAGTACCAAAACACCACTCGGATCATTTCCAACACCGTTCATTTGCACAAGCAATTCCGTCTTGATACGTCTAGAGGCTTCACTTTCTCCTTCACCTCTAGGACCACACAAGGCATCCACTTCATCTATGAAGATGATGGACGGTTTGTTCTCTCTTGCCATGTTAAACAACTGTTTCACCAATCTTTCAGACTCACCCATCCATTTACTCACCAAATCGGAAGAGGATACGGAGAAGAATGTCGAGTTGGCCTCCGTGGCCACTGCTTTCGCCAAATAGGATTTACCGGTACCAGGTGGTCCATAGAGCAGAATACCAGAAAGCGGTTTTCTCTTACCAGTAAATAAGTGTGGGAATCTCACAGGCAAAATAACAGCCTCTTTCAAAGCATCCTTAGCGAGCTCCAATCCTGCAATGTCCTCCCATTTCACGTTTGGTTTCTCGGAGAGAATAGCGCCAGCCAAAGCACCTCTCAACTTCTTTGCCTCTGCATCGTCATCATCTTCATCTGTCTTCTTCTTTGACGCAGATCCACCATTGTTAGTGGTCTCAGACTGTTTCTGTTTCTTGTCAAGGTGCTCTTTCAACTCCTCTGCTCTTCCGAGATACTCGGTGAACTTTGCCCTGATCAACTCCTTGGAGCGTGGGTTCTTCTCGTACTTGATCGCCAACATGAGATAGTCCAGCCCATTGTAGTACAGCTGATAGGCCTCCTCGTACCTCGTGGCAGAGTCTGCCTCGATGGCTTTCTGAACGAGTTCAACACCTTTGTTGAGGAAATCTCCAGTGGATGCGGACATGTCGTTATCTGGAGGCAACGTGCTTAGCGGTGAGTGCCGATAAGTTGCTCAACAATCCGAGCCTTATAAAATACACCTTTCTGGGCACCACAAGAACGGTATGTTCCCTTCACAATAATCAGAGCAAATACTCCTTGCGTATCTGTTTCCTTCCAGAGGTAAACATAAACCAACAAAGGTAATTTGGTGAATTTCGGGGAGAAATCTGTCATCTCCGGAAGTGTCAGCAAGACACACCTACAATATGAAGGTAATAACGTTTCCCATTTATCATCGATTCAATTGCTAGAAGCACAGTAGAAGCTTATATACTTAATCAATATACTTGAACTTGTGTAGGTCCAACTTCACGGGAGAAAGAGAACGGTTGACCTCCTCAAAATCATCGTCGTCTTCTTTAGACTTCGAACCATGGTCGAATGTAGGCTTCACAGGCCGTGATACGGGTTTCTTCTCAACATCAGCAGGTGATTGTACTTTATGAACCGAGTGCTCTGGCTCATATATCCTGATCTTCTCCATCTCCTCGCTCTTCAGAATGGTGTTGTCAATCTGTTCCTGTTCGCGTTTGACTTCATTCAAAGACACTTCCAGGTGCTGTGATCTCTCATTGGACGCTTTAAGCTCTTCTTTCAACGATTCGACAGTGTTTTCAAGCAGCTGAAGCTTCTTTGTCAACTGGTTAAGCGTCGCCTGTGATATGTTGACGCTATCACTGGCTTGATCAATCACGGGAGTTCCTGCGGCCATCGGCGTGTCATCACGCATTGGAGAAGAAGGGATGTCATTCAAGTTAAATCCAACAGTAGTAGACTTGGGATATGATCTTGCATGTGTTAGTGTTGGCGTATATGTCATATGTGATGTAGTAGTAGCTCTTCTTCTGCGGACATTCTCCAGTATGTTATCTCTGGATGATTCCAAATCCTCCAACTCTTTCAATTCAATCCTTCTGATACGTGATGGTTGATCTGGGAGGCTGGAAATGCGTTGTCTCTTCTTCTGAGGTGAATGATTGTCGCTTGTGAATCTTGCAGCACGTTGGTTTATCAGTTCCGCTCTTTGCTTGATCGAATCTATTCTGGACTTTGCCAGATCGGCTGGCCTCTTCACACCGTGCTTTGTCTCGGACGACTTGTCACTGATCATGCCATTCATGTAGCTCTTCATCGTGCCAATTTCATTGTTGTCTGTTTGGAACACCTTCCCCAACTTCCCAAGTGCTGCTCCCCAGAGACCAGTTACCTTGTTTGCAGCATTGTCAAGCTTCTGCGCTCTTGTATCGTCCACGGGCTTCAAGATCCGTGGAGATCCTCTAACTCTGTGTTCTGAAGATGATAAACCAGTGCGTCTAACGCGTTCTAGCGGGTTCTTCAAGATGCCTGGACGTTGTGGCTTGTCATGATGAATGTAATGCCCCGTTCTGCGACGCAGTTCTGCGCCACGCGCCGAGGGAGAAAAGCGCACACTGCGCTCAGCTTCAGACTCATCAGCAACTTCACTCCACACTTTCGAAATCGAATTAAACATTGTACTCTTTGGCTTCTCTTTGCGCCGTCACTTTTGCTGTTTGTTTACGTCTCGTAAACGCCATTTTTTGTTTTGTAAACAAAAGGTTATGTGGCACTGCCCCTCAATGCGCGAACTCGTTTTATAACCCGCCAATTTGGGCATCACTGACGCGTCGAGCCATAAAGCACAAACAGAGAGTACGCGTTCTGCTGAACTTTCTTGCCAGTCTGAATATACCGTAATTCAGGAGGGGAACAAGATGGATACACCGGTGGTGCTGCCCATAAAGCTTCAACCTTCGAACCTCCGTCCACTGGCATACCGCATCTTGTCCAAGAAGCATGGTCTCAACATCAAATCTGATGGACTCAAGACTCTAGCAGACTTCATCGGTCCAAAGTTTGGTGTTGATTGGAAGTCTGCAAAGGCCCAAATATTTATTGAGGAAGTCGCCCGTGTATGGAAGGATCAGGAGCGTGGATTGTTTCTTGATTCAGAAGGATTGGAAGACGTCTTGAAAGAACTGGATGCTTTGGAGTCGAAATCATTACATGACTCAAACTCTCATCAGATATCGATGGACACTTTCCTCAAGCCAAAGGATGCACAATCGGACAGACGAGATACACAGGTTGATGTTGACGCCATCAGCGAAGATGAACTGAGAACAGTCGCACAAACAAGTCCAGCAACCAGCGTGACTCCTCCACCATTAAGAGACACGTTTGACTGGCGTGAATACTTCAAACTTATCAGTCCCTTTCAGCAACCACTCTTCGATTACAACCAGCAAAGCAAACAATACGAGCCCTCACAGTCCAACATTTCCTCATTTGCGGGCTCAACAATTGATTCGATGGTACAGTTGAATCGTCGTCGATATTTCATCGTTCGTGATCGTCTATTAAGAAACGAGAACTTTCAAACCGGTGCTATGAATCCCTTTGCCTCATTTGCATCACCAGAGTCCACTGGAACGATAACGCTGATCAAGAACTTGTTGGGAAGAAATAACCAACAGTTTCTTCTACTTGGCCTGCTAAGAATGAACAACGGCAGTTGGGAATTGGAAGATCCTTCTGATTCCATCCAGATCAACATTGATCAGGCAGAACCGAATGACGGGTTGTTTTATACACCTGGTAACATTGTTTTGTGCGACGGTGTTTATTCAGGTGGGATCTTTTATGTGACATCCATGGGCCATCCTCCAGCAGAGAAGAGACAAGAAACATTGGATGCTGTTGGGAATATTGATTTTTTGGGGATCCACGCAAACATGCGTATTGACAAGGAGCTACAGACGAGGCTGAGATTATTAGAAAGAGAGCATGACCATAGAATTGTTATTCTAGGTTCAGATTGTTTTTTGGATGATTTGAGAACTTTAGATGGTATCGATAAGTTGCTGTTAAAATTAGGCGATGATGAACACAACTTACCAATCTCTATTGTGTTCAATGGATCGTTCGCATCAACACCACTTCCATCAGCATCATACAAGGCATTATTTGATTCATTGGCAGAAGTTTTGGAAAAACATCCAGTCATAGCTGGTAATGTATCGTTGATATTTATTCCTGGGGAAAACGACCATTGGCAGACACCTGTATGGCCAAAGCAGAGGATCCCAAAAGTGTTTGGTAGCAGACTGAACAGAGTTGCCAGAAATGTCCAGTGGGCCTCCAATCCTACTAGAATGGTTTATTTATCGCAAGAACTGTTGTTTATGAGAGATGATATTGGGTCCAGATTTAGAAGAAACAACATTATCTTCCCATTAATGGAACAGAAAGAACGGGATCGATTGAATGGGCTGGACGATAATGGTGATCATGCAGTTGTTACTATTCCCGATGGTGATGATAATGACATGGCTGAGGATGATCTACCAATGCCATCATTATTGAAGAAATCACAAATTGATAGGATCGAGAGCTTGCCATTACGAGTGTCGGAAGCGAGAAAGCTCGTGAGAACAGTACTAGATCAAGGTCATCTATCACCATTTACAAAACTATTGAAACCAGTTGCCTGGCATTTGGACCACACATTGCATTTATCCCCACTTCCAAACGTTCTGGTATTTGGTGATCCAACAACACCTGCGTTTGACGTTACTTATCACGGTTGCAAATGCTTGAATGCTGGAACACTCATATCCAAGAGAAACATCAACTACATTGAGTACGGATTGACTTCGAGAAAGGCTGAAATCAAGGAGCTCTTCTTTTAGAATGCATTATACAAGCATGTTAGAATCTCTTGTAGTTTACTCATTGTATGGCCATTTCTTGATTTTTGCACTGACAGCAACAGGTAGACAATATATTGGATCCACTTGCTCAAGATTCTCAAATCCCAATAGACTAAGTCCGGCAATACCGAAAAGAGTGTGGAATACGTCAACTTGATGATCTGGTCTGTCACTGATCCCACCGGTAACACTATCTTGTGATGATAGAATGAACTGTCTCAGTTTTTCTGCGTCGATATAGCTCAACCTACCGAGTATCGCTAATGAAGAGAGAACCCACCATGAGTAGCACACATCTGGTAGTTTCCCAGGACGACCGTTTAATCCACCATTCTCCAATTGACGCTCAGATAACCACCACGCAGTGAGCTCTGTATCCACCACATCCAGTCTGTTGGCAATAGCAAGAGCTCCCAAACAAGTAAATATCTGAGCTGAGTGTGATTCTGCTCCTGGACCAAGGCCATAACCACCATCGAAGTTGGCACACGACTTGATGAAAGCTACTGAGCCATCCACTGTCTCTTGATCGAGCTCTCCCAGGATTGCCAGAGACTGTAGTGCTGTGTACACAAAACGGGTATCAATTTCACCAAATCTGTCTCCTTGGAAGGCACCGTTGGGTGTTCTGTTAGACTTGATGAACTGTACGATCTTCTCTTTACGATCTTGGAGAACATCGAGAGAGTCGTAGATCAACAGTATTTGGAGAGCAGAAAGGGTGCTTAAAAGGTGCGAATCATGCTCTGGGAATGCACCAAATCCACCATCGTCACAATAACAAGACATCACAAACTTGACCACTTCCTCCTTGTTGAACGTGTCTGTGGCATTGAGTAATGCCAGTGCCGTGAGCCCCCAGTAAGTGCCATTGAGCCGCAGATGCTCCGTCAGATGGTACGCAAAATCACGGTTGCTCGTGTCCAGAGAGGCAATGTACTCAATGTGTTTCTCACGGTAGAAGCTAAACGACATCTTTCCAACTGTTTTCTGCTGGTTGACGAGTCGGTATTATATGCTTAGTAGTCAGTGTTAGCTAAAGAGACTTCTTTCGCGATGGGCTGCCTACTTGTTGATCTTCCTCATCTCTTTCCTTTAATGTATACCAAACACAATCCACCAAAGGTATGAAAATATGACTGATGAGACGGTGAGCCTCGACGATCTCCGAGTGGACCACCAGCATACTTCAGAAGGTGTTGTTGTTGCTGATTTCCTGGAGCAGCTGGAGCACAAGCGTCGCAATAACATCTCTCTTGTACCTACTGATGATGAAGAGGTCAAGGCGATGCTCAGAGCCATAGGGGAGCCTATCACACTCTTTGGAGAAGACAGGGGAGATAGACGAGATAGATTGGTGCAGCTGGTTGTGGAAAGGCAGATTGATGTACAGAATGTGCTTGCAAATGGTGGGGAAGAGAACGAGGAGGATATGGATGAAGAGATGAATGACGACAATGAGGAATTCTACACGCCTATCTCTGAAGAGCTTCTCGAAGCCAGAAAGGCCATTACTGTGGATTCAATCAGTCGAAGCAGGCAGAGATTAGAGAAACTACGAGAACAGTCTAAAGCCTCAATGACCAAACAACTTACAACAAGAAGAGCCAAAAACCAGCATTATCAAACCTATGAACTTGTAGGCTCGCAAATGGTCAGCACAAGACCGGCCTCATACGTTTCCATCAATCGTGCTAATACACAACAAGTGCTCTCTGGTTCATGGGCAGGTGAGGTGAAGCTCGTGGACCAGAAGACAATGGACATCATCAAGGAGTTTGAACCCACTAATGAAAAGATTGGTGGTATTGATTGGAACCCAAGATTCCAAGGTATATTCGCCACAGCAGGTGATACTATTCGTCTCTGGAATACTGAATCCTCTACTCCGGAAAGTGAGTTAACTGGTCACACAAACAGAATTGTCAGATGTAAGTTCAACCCAACGGGAGACTATCTGGCCTCTGCATCGTATGATGAGACATGGAGACTTTGGGATGTTACAACTGGCCAAGAGTTGATGCTACAGGAGGGACACTCCAAGGGAGTACACACTGTATCATTCCATCCAGACGGTGCACTGGTCGCTTCCGCGGGTCTCGACGCAATAGGGCATGTCTGGGATTTGAGATTGGGTAAATCGATCTTCATGATGAGTGGGCATATCGGGGCCATATATGGTCTCGACTGGAGAAATACTGGATACCATATTGCTACTGGATCTGCAGATGGACAGATTAAGATCTGGGATATGAGGAACACTAAGGAATTGACAACTATTCCTGCACACACCAAGATCATATCCGAGGTCAAGTTTGGCGACGACGTATTAGTGTCCAGTTCATATGATGGTACACTGAAATTATTCTCTTGTGATAATTGGATTTCACTAAAGACCCTGGAGGGACACAATGAGAAAGTTACTAGTGTCGATATTTGTGACGACTACATTATTAGCACTGGGTGGGATCGTTCCATGAAGCTCTGGCAACCAGATCAGCAGATGCTAGAATAAGTAACTGAATGCAATATCCGTTTAAGTCATTTACCTAACACTGGGGCTAATTCTTTTGTCATTTCGAGGTTTGCTGTTTTGAAGTTTTCTCAAATTCTCCTCGATTTGTAGCCTCAAGAACCCAATCTTTTCTTGTGTCTCATTGAATTCCTTTCTATCAATTTCCTTCTCCTCATAACCAACCCAATACGATTGTTCTTTTGACTGATTAGAAGCTATGCTCTCCCGAAGCGTTTGATTCTCCTTGTCCGATTCCTCAATTGCCTTTGTAGCATTCTCAATCTCCTTGGTCATATATTCTGTCTCTGTCTCAAGACTCTTCTTCTTGGCGTGCGCTCTCATGACCATATCCTTAAGCTCCTCAATCTTGCGCATCTTTGGGTTCGTATTCAGCTTATCGACTGTGACCTCCAATTCCCCGGTGTGTGTTTTACATTGCTCAATCTTTGTACTTAACTCTTCAGATTTGGTCGTAGCAGCATGCAGACGTGATTTAATATGATCGACATCTGTAACTAGTTTAGCCTCATCGACTATTGTATAATCGGTTTTGCTCGTCTCAAAGCTGGCAAAGTGTGCAAATTCAGCAATCTGAAGATCATAATCGCCGTGGACGGAATTGAAATCCTGGATTAATTTGTGTGTTAGGGAGTCTGTGTAGTTAGAATTGATACTGAGGATACCGAAATTCACATCCTTTAATGGATTTGTAGTGTAATCCCTTTGTAATCTCTTTGATTCATAATATGTCAGTGGGATCGGTGTTGTCGTCGTCTTTTCATACTGTACTTCAGAGAGCAGAGATTTCTCAACGTCACCCGCACCGTACTTGTGAATAGCAGACATCTCGGGCAATGGCCATGGTTTGTTCTCAAAATCACTTAACCAATCGCTGAGATAGGTCAAATTCTTGGAGAAGATAGGTCTCAAGTCTGGAGGAAGCACACCGACACGATCCCTGAGAACGACAACGGCAGCTGTGACATCTTCCAAGTACTCCTTCGTTCTGTTTTCATACAGCTTACGATAGAACAATGCGACGTGATCAATGGAGTTGGCAGAGACGAATCTGAGGATGGGCGTTCTGTCTGTGCGTTTTATAGATTCCAAGAATGTGAATTCTGGTGTAATATCAAAGGCAATGACGATGTCGAACTTCTCATCAGTAGAAAAATCTGAAACATCAGATGGTAAAATATGGGTGATAAGATCCTTGCACTTGTTCTTGGATGGGTCCTTGAGATAATTACCGTGGTGTCTCTTTATGACCGTCTTGGACCCGAGTAGAAGAGCCTCAATGAGGTCGAGTGTTCTCCCTGATCTTGCAACGATCGCAACGTTTAAAGTTCTATTCTGTAAAAGATGAATGAAATCCTTCAGAACGTTAAACTTCCCACTAGTTTCACAAAGATTGTAAGGAACGTCCTTTGCTGTGAGATTCTTTGGCAAATAGTGTGAGATGAGGAGGTATGGATGCGTGGCCACTAACTGAGAATTCAAGTAAAGCACCTCCAGTGAATCCAACAATGCTCTGTCGTTATCGTCTGTCTCAAAGTACTTTAGAATATCGGAATAGTGCAACGAGACCACCTGATCAGTGAGTTCCTTCTGGTACTCACACATAGGCACTGGCAGCCAGTACTCGCCAGATGTGTTCTCTGAGGTAGCGAGGTTCACAATGGGAGGCTCCGGAGTGCCGTCGAGAATCTTGAAGAGGTCCATTGAGTTAGTGAAACACCTTGTCAGCAGCTCTTAGCAATTAGTGCTGTGCAGTTTTGAAGTATTGAGGTAAGTAGAGAAGCCCGTTATTTCTCGACTGTTGATGTTTTACTGTAAACGTCGACTTCCTATTTCGGAAACCGTATGAATTTACTGATTACCAAAACAATCGCGCTGTTGAACGAACGCGTTAAGTTAAAGTGACGGTGTTGGATGGCTCTTTCTATCAACTGATTAGCGGAGTCATATAACCACACACAAAATGACTACGAGTGAGCTCAGTGCTGATGAATTGGCACTCTACGACAGACAGCTTCGTGTCTGGGGTGCCGAAGGACAGAACAAGATCAAGAATGCTTGTGTGCTGCTGATCAACATGAACGGTGTCGGAACGGAGATCGTTAAGAACTTGACTCTTTCTGGTATTGGCTCTTTGGAATTATGGGATCCATCTGATGTGGTTGAGAGTGACCTGAGCGCCCAATTCTTCCTTTCAGAAGATGACTTGGGAAAGAAGAAATTGGAGGCAGTCGAGCCAAGAATTAAGGATATGAACCCAAGAGTCAAGCTCACAATCAACACATCCGCTTTGGACTTCAAAGATGACAACTCATCCTACTTGCAGAAGTTTAATCTCATAATCGCTAATAATCCTGCTCCAGCGAATCTCCAGGCGTTGAATGAGATTACAAGGAAACTCAAGATTGCACTGTACGTGACGGTGTCGCATGGTCTATATGGCTATATCTTCAACGATTTGATGACCAACATTTCCAAGTATACCAAGACGAAGATGCCAATTGCAAGAAAAGTTGGGAAACTCTCCACGAACCAGGAAATCACAGCTGTTTCGTCGAATTTTGACAGAGAAAAGAGTGAAGTGCAAGAACACTTCACCATCAAGTCGACATACAAGAACTTCGAAGATGCAATCAACTCAGACAACTTGAAGAGTCTAACGAGAAAGCAAAAGAAGAATGTATCTCCACTTTTGTCCATTTTTATCTCGCTTTATGAGCTTGTGAAAGAGAATGCTGAGATCACCATTGATGCACTAAGAAGAAAGGCAAATGAGATACAGACTAGACTTGGGCTTAATGAAATAACAGATGACTTCTACTTCAGCACCATTATTACTCAACTACACACCGAGGTTTCCCCTGTTGCTGCTATTCTTGGTGGTGCATTATCCCAGGATGTCATTAACTTCTTGAGTAAGAAGGATCCACCAATCAACAACTTTTTGATACTGGATGGTGAAAAGTGTGCGATGCCTATATATGAACTCTAAATATATACTATATATATCTGTTCAATATCAAGTTCTCAGATGATCTGTAAGTTTTCGAAGGTCTTTCCCTTGACTGCATGAAGACCTTCACCAGCATAAGAAGTCAAAGAAGACACCTCAACTTTCGCACCATCAGCTAGAATTGCACCTTCGTGTAGAACCCATTTGGTACCGAGGGACAAGTAGTTCTCAACTGATGTCTCTGGCGTATCGTTCTTAGCACCAGATGCATTCTTCAATGGTGAGAACTCTTCGGATCTCTCCACTTCGAGACATCCAAACTTGTCAAGAGGGATATCCTTGAAAACGTCAAAGATGAACTGCTCTAGCTTGATTCCGTTTGGCTCAGTTGGCTTGTAGAACACGCCTTCTGCATTCAAGCATGGGATTTTTTTGTATGCAATGTGGAATGGGAGGAACTCCTGGTTGTCGATCCAATTGGTCATTCTGTCGTTGAGGAGCTCAACAGAGTAGTAGTGATTGACAATGTTGGCTGCCCTGAATGACAACAATCCAGACTCATCAAGCTGCTCACTTAACTCCTTGCTGATTTCAGAGTATTCAATAACCGCTGGTTTCTTCTGATCGTCATCCAAGACAATGAGACCAACAGACTCAGCTGCATCTCTCTTTCTGACAACCTTCGTTGCCAGTTCAAAATTTTTAGAGATGGAGAAACCAAGGAATACAGGGTCTGCGACTCTGACGAGAACGTTATCGACACAATACATGTGAATGTGTTTGATCCCCTTTGCCTTGAAGTCATCCAAGAGCCCATTGGTGTAAATGGCCTTGTATAACCCACCATTTCCATCCGGCGACTGAGCAATAGCAGATTCTGACTCGAGCAAGATCTTCTCTCCCTCCTTGTCAAAGCATGGCAGTGTTCCCTGGTTGAAGAAGGTGACCTGCTGCTTCTCCAAACCAAAGTATTTGTTCTCAACAAAGAACTCTTCAGTAGCAGCCCTTGTTGGCTTGGATGTCATGATGTACCACTGGATCTTAGCATCAGTCTTGTGCTTCTCATTGGCCAACTGCTGGATTCTGGCCAACTTCTCCGCCTGAATCTGGAACAGCGACTTCTGCGATGGGAGGCCAATGTTGTAGCAACCCTTTGGACTGGACGAGCCCAATCTGGTTCCCTGGCCACCGGCCATCAGGATCACACCAACCTCTCCTTTAGAGATAGCTTCCAAGCCCAAATCTCTCCATTGAGTCTTAGTGGATTCGTCAGAATCAATCAAGGAGAAAGACGAAGAAGTCGGCAGTGGTTTGAAAGATCTGCCCTTGGTGGATGTCTTGGAGAACTCGATGGCCTGTTTCACAACAGGAGAGAGCTTGGACTCCAGTTCCTGTGTTTCCTCAGCAAACCCCATTTTCACTTTGCTGTGAGAGTTTATAGCAAAAAGGAACACGTTGGTCAATTGATTTGACTTAATTTTGGATTTCGTTTGTTTACTTTTCGAGATGTGGGTGAACGCACAAAAGGTTATAAGGTTACGTAAGCATCAGACCTCTTTTACTACCCTTTTACTCTCATGATTCCTATAATCAAAGCTGTATTGTCTAATCTCACTGCTCAGTCCGAGTGTTGTAAATCTTCTTTACCACGTTCTTGTTCTCGAGGGTCTGCGTCTCTTGGTATGCCTTCCAAATCACTTCTTTGACAGCCTCCAGGGCCTCTCTTTCAACCTGGTAATGGAAGGCGATTCTTCCTGCCCACATGTTCAACGTGTACTCATCTGCATACTTCATCAGCACGTCATTGTCAATTGGAGACTTGTCGTTGTCAATGAAAACAAAGTTTGTGTCACATGGCACTTCAAGGTGGATTCCCTTTGCAGTCAGGAAGTCAGCGAGTTCTTTAGCCATTTCGTGCGTTGCAGCGAGTTTTGGCAAGTTCTCAGTAATAGCGACATCAGCCATGCGAGCAAGCAACCCGGCTTGTCTAATACCACCACCGTTTTGCTTCTTCCAATGATTAGCCTTCTGGATAAACTTCTTTGGGCCAACAAGGACAGAACCTATTGGAGCTCCAAGAGACTTGGATAAGCAAAGCGAGATGGAGTCAAAGATCTCACCGTACTCTTTCAAGCTAACTCCACTGGCAACGGATGCATTCCATAGTCTTGCACCATCGCAGTGCAGTGGATACCCTTCCTCATCACAGAATTTTCTGATGCGCTTGAGTTCCTCCAAGGGGTAGACGACGCCGTGCAGAGTGTTCTCGAGGGAGATCAATTTGGTTGGAGCCCCGTGAACATCGCCGTCGTCAGGCACAATGTGCTTCTTTATGTCCTCTAGCGTCATGTATTTACCATTTGATGGGATCACAGTCGTCACCATTGCACTTGACAAGGTTGCAATTCCTGCGGCTTCGTGAACAAAGATGTGTGATCTGTAGTCACACAACACAGAGAATGGCGGGTCTTTCAAATGCGATCTGATAGCAATCTGGTTCGACAGCGTTCCAGAGACACAGTAAAGCCCTGCTTCCTTCCCAGTAAGGTCTGCGAGACGCTGCTGTAGCGCATTGACATCGTCATCCTCATCCATGACAGAATCTCCCTGGGAGGCCTCAAAGACGGCCTCGAGCATCGACTGTGTCGGGGTGGTGAATGTGTCGGAACGGAACTCAGCTTTGGCAGTGTACTTCGGCATGTTGATATTCGAGTCAATGGCAGATAGGTGACCACAATGATTGTAGAGAAGAAGAAAACTAACAGAATTTCATGATTTTAAATGAATCTGGGGATTTCTCAGTCGCCCGAACAGGCTCTACTTCCGCGGTAGGCGCACGCTTATTCGCGCCGTCTTTCCTTGTGGTAAGCGCAACATCGCTCTCATCGTCGAGGCTTGCATCAACACAATAAAAGCGCATCAAAAGAGAGCTTTCTAGGCTGTGATCTTAGACTGCTTTTTTTTTTTTTTATTTAGCGAGCACATCGCTGAGGTGCACGGCTTGTGAGACACAGAAAGGGCGCTTAGCTCCAACGATGTACTTGCAGTTGACAATCGTTGCCCTGGCCGTCTTCTGGCTTCTGCGGAGGCTCTACCTGCTCGCCACAGTGCCGCTGGACCAGATCGTCAGGACTTTGAATGTGGACATTCCTCGGGCGGTTACGCTATCGGTTGACAACATCACGGATTCGACGGTGTACATGCACTGGGATCGACCGATGAAGGGTTCTGACCAGGTGATTGTGAACTTTTTGCTATTTGTCAATGGGCAGCAAACGGCGTCGCTCAGCGGCAGAGACGTCCACGCGCATATCGTGGGACTTCTCCCAAGTACCAAGTACCGCATTGATGTGGTCACTGTGAACACTAAAGGGTACAGATCCAAGAGCAGACCAGTCTACATCAAGACAAAGTCCAAAGAGTTGCAGGAGAAGGCGCAGTCGTACCCGTTGGCAGGACCTCTTGAGAATCCGGAAGCGCTCTTCAAACTCCTTACTGACAACTCCGATCTGTCGGTGGAGAAGCTTTCAGCAGTTAACGGGACGTCGGCACCGGGAGAGAATGGCGATTCAGCCACGGCAGCAACGCCAAACGGCAAGAGAGGCGGACGCTCCCGTTCGAACACCATCAACTCCACAGTGGGTGACACAAGCAGCATGGCCGTCCCGTCGATTAACCTGCTGCCAGATCCGAAATCAATTGATGACATTGAGGAATTGCGCTACTATCTTGAATCCCGTCAGGAGGAACTTCGCACTGTTCTGAACCAGCAGAGTCAGATCTTCCAAGAATTCAAAGAACAGGAGGCATTATTACTTGATGAGAGGCAGAAACTGAGAGAACGTAAGAAGCTGGAAGATAACAACAGATCCCTGATGCGCTCGCAAATCAATAACTTGGACGATTCGAGAAGAACAGCAGAGCTGAAGAATGCAAAGCAAGAGGCGATTCTCCAAACAAAGAGAAAACTCATTCAGAAGATGAATGCTGAGTTGGATGAGTGGAGTAAGAAAATGGAGGAGTTTGAACAGGAAAAGATCAGCATCGAGGCTGCGGAAGGTAGGGTACATGAGGAATTGGATTCAGACGTGGAGGAGAAGAAGTTAAAGCTCCAAGAACTCCAAACTACCATTACCACACTGGAGAATGAAATCAAACAACTCATTGCTGAGAAGAAGCAGCATGAACAGAACAGACCACAACTTTTGAAGATTTTCAAATCCATTGGCCGTCATACTGATGGAACTGGTCTTATTGATCAGGAAGGTGTTCAGAATTTGGAAATGTTGAAATCACTTGATCCAGCATTATGGGAGAGAGTGAACAAAGAAATTGAGACCGATGCTCGTCTGGAGGCACGCTGGAGAGCTGAACAACAGCGTGCTGTGTCAAATTGTGAGAAAGCAGAAGCTGCGTACAAGAGACTACACAAGGAATATGAACAAATCAAAAATGGACAAGTTGCAGAACTTACTACAAACGGTACGCCGCCACTGTCAAGTTCAACATTAGGAGGCTCTTCTCAGAACCTTTCTATTCCTGCTAGCAGTGGTATACCATATTCACAGCTGCCAGTTAACCAATCGGGCAATAATACCAACGGCAATGGCTTCACTAATGGGAATTTGTTCTCTGCAAAGTCACCTATTGGAAATGTTGCTTCTGCTCCACAACCAGTGAGCACACTGCAACCATCGCTTTGGAATACTAGTGGAATTTCACTAAATTACAAGCCAACCAGCAAGCTCGCTATCAACACGAACGTCAAAAGTGATCTTCTTGGACAAGTTGACCTTCAGTCGCCATCCATTGACCACTTGCTGCCGACTAACCTCATTGGTGAAGAGTTCAACGGTTTGACTTTTTCGATGTCAACAGACAAGAATAGTTCCACTAGTGACGGAATTGAGAGTCATCAGAGTTCTACTCCTAACAATCCAAGTACCACTATGCTCACGAGTGGTAGCACTTCTTCATACCCTCCAAACATGCAGTTTATTTCTGACTTCAACAGCTTAAGTTCGAGAAGTATATTCCGCAATGAGTTTGAGATGGCTCAACAGTCGTTACGTCATTCTTTTGAGAATCCAACATCTCCTTCCCAATCTTTCCAGAATGAGTTTCTGTCGGCTCATAACTCTCCGGCAAACAACGACATTGCCTCACTATTCTCTGGTGGTACTGTCGATGCGTTACCACCTGCAGATGTCATGAAGACACCAAATCATATCAGCGCATTCTCTCCAAGAAGACTATCAAATGTGTTCAACTTTGGAAGCAAGAACAAGAATGCTTCGTCTTCGCTTGATGCAACAGCAAATGCAACTGGTTCAAAACAGTCCAAGTTTTTCCACAGATCTCAGAATTCAGATCTTGGCCCTGTTACTGACGCAGATTCGTCCTTGTTTAAGTTTGATAATAACGACGAGTCGCAAGGTGCAGGGAACTCTGCTTTCAACATCTTGGATCAGGTTTGGAGTTCTCCTTTCACTGATAATAACCATGCCAAACAACCATCGATGGGTTCAAATGGTAGTAAACTTGATGGCAATTCACGACTTTGGGGCCATATGGACGCTGAGCAGGCCAATGGTGACTCAAAAGCCAATGCACCATCTTCTGCCAATTCTGTGTCTTCACAAGCTGTATCAGAAAGTCTTGACATTGGTCCAATGGTTCAGCACACAAACACGAACAAGTCTACTAAGTCTACCAAGTCGAGGTCCTCAGTTGATCCTGCTCCGACACCTGTTTCGACATCTTCGCCTGGATTCTTCCGCAGAAAATCTAATCTGTTGAGCTTTGGTTATAACAAGAACTCCCAGGCTGACAAGTCGCCAGTACATCAAAATGCTCAATTGTCGAGCACATCTTCTCCAACGAAGATTGATTCTCGTGATGATAGCGAGATTGAGGCGTTCCATCCAACGACACCAACAATGAAGCTGTTCTCCAGACGCAAGGCATCGAATAACAATATGCGTAAACAGTCCAGCTCGAGTCATGAGACGGATAGTTCACATCCACCAGATCAAGGCTCAGTCCAATCTAACTCGAGCTCTACGACTAACAGCAAGAGTATTGTGAGAAAGCTGGGTTTATTTGGTAAGAACAGTAACGGAGGTAAAGAGACACAGGTTCTGGATGAACATGCCGAGGAGGATGCTTGAAAACGACTGCTCGAATAGACGGTCTTAGCATATCTGCATTATACAATACATGTGTATTATACGTTATATGGCTGTATGATCTCTAGCGTCGCTGTACTAAATGATTGATAGATCAACAAATCTTAATGTAAAGAAGTGAAATAGTGCTGGTAAGAAGCTAATATGCCAACGAAGTGAGACGAGATAAGGAGCGAATAGAGTTGGTATGCAGTTTGGTATCATGCAAATATATGTGAAGGAATGGAAAACCAAAAGAGAGAAAGATAGAGACCTGAATCAATTGTTTGGGTCAAATGCTGCAAGGACCTTATCTTTGTCTTTACTGAGTGGATTCTTGACAATAGCATCAACACCTGACCAATCAACCTTAATAGGTTTAATCTTGTTTGTATCTGTGTTCTTGAAGATGTTGATTCTGTCATTCTCCCAATCAGAACGCATATCTTCGAATCCTTCCTTGAAGATCTTGTCGTATACTTTCTTAATTTTACTCTCTTCAACTTGTCTTGCCTCTTCCTTTGCCATCCATTCCATATGTTTCAAGTCATCTGAAGATGGCTCGTAAATATGCCAGATCACGTAATGAGGTAATCCAACGACGGAGTATCCCATTCTTTTACACATCTTTCCAAAAGCTTCGGTCTCCGCGTGTTTCTCAAAGGAGAAAGCAGGGAAATGTGCACCATTTCTAAACACTCTTGCTCTGGCAAGGATAGACACACCACCAATACCGTCGAGATCTATTTCAGTTTCTGGATCTCCGTACGGGTCTCTAAGATATGCCAAATGTGGTCTCCAAGTAGCATACTCTGCGTAGCCTTCCACAATGACGGCATCTTCGCCGAGTGTTCTCGCCAAGGCAAGACCACCTTCACTTTCCTGCCATGAGTTCAAGTCGTACGGTTGCTGGTTTCCAAGCCAGTCAGGGAGTGGTCTCCAGACATTTGGTACTATAACGTCTTTGCCATGATGCATCAAATCCTCAAGAATAGTTGGAGGAACAGTTTCGACATCTGCATCTCTCCAGTATACCCATGAATGATATGGTTTCACGGAGACGGACCAGAGCCAGTTTCTAGCTCTGGCCATCAGCTTTCTTCTAGGTCCCTGTGCTTCAAACCCATGACGATCACTGAAACCTTGGCCAATGACTTGACCAAAGTCCTTCTCGTATATCTCGATCTTTCCAAATCTCATGTTTGCGTCTTTCGATGTCTGGATTTGTTCGAGATAGTATTGAAGAACGGTCATAGTGCCATCTGAGGAGTCGGACACTAGGAATGAGAGATCAATCAAATGATGTGGATATGTGAGGTTTCTCATGTGTCCAAAGAACATAGGTAAATGCGCTTCTGCATCCCTGAGAGGGACGCAGAACAATACGCGTTCCTCGTACTGCCACCCATTAGGACGGCCTGTGAAGTCTTGGAGGTCGTAGAACTCAACGTCTTGTGTGCCTTTGAAATCAGGTTCGTAGGGTTGTTGGAGAAGCATCTTGAGGACGATATTGCATAGCACAATGAGAGATATCACCACGCCGATGACTGTGACTAATTTGTTGGGTCTCGAAAGGAATGTTGGCCTACTGAGGTTGAACCCTGTTGATTTCTGTAGTTGGAAGGACATTTTGAAATGTGTGCGATCTTGTGATGAGAATGTCCGTGTAAGAAAGATAAAAGGAAGGGTAGGAGTATGAAACGAGTGATGCAAAGTGTGAAGATCACACAAACCTTAACGAATAACAAGTGGAACGCAAGCGATGGTGTGTATGAGGAAACAAGACAACTCAGGAGATGCGTCCTGAGCACTAGTATCTGGACAGATCAACACGCGTGAACAGATGTCACCGAAGGGACAGTTGATTTGATTCGGAGTAGTTAATTCTCCCTAGTGGGTGTACACTTGAGAATGCAAGAGGTTAGCAAGTATGAAGAGTCCCCGATGAATACGGTGATCGATCCAGCAAACTAAATGGCTTATTGTCCTTTCGAAACGTCAACGCTTGAGACACCAAAAGGCAAAAAAAAAAAAAAAAAAAAATGAAAACAAAACAAAAATTCGCGAAAGCAGTCTGACTGTCAGAGCTTTAAGGACTAAGGGACTATCTAATTGGGAAATCTCTTGTTAAGAAGCACTCTGTTTATGACATACGCGTACTACCCATTGACCCCCAACCATGGTGCCTCAGGTGAAGATGGATATACTGAAGAAGATGCTTGTGGAGTATATGCTCCTTGAAGTGGCTGCCACTGTTGAAAATGAAATAACATCCCCGCAAGTCATGGCTGAGATTGTTAAGCACGCCCAGCGAAGTGAGAGGGAAATGAGACTATGTGAAGAGGCAGAGCAAATTGCTGCCCGAAGTACGGAAGACGGTGTAACATACGAGAAATTCCGTTTTAATCTTGAGAAATGGAGCTCCGAACGGTGTTATCAGGAAACAGGGTTTACTAAAAGACAAATTTATGACCTTGTCCTGCAACTGAAGATGACACGGGAAACTTTACTGCCTTTTGTTCGCTTCAATGTCGACCCAGTGGAAGCATTGACAATGATATTATGCTACATTGTTGTTCGACGGAGACTCATGGATCTTAACAGGCTATTCGGAAGAAAGCCGGTGCAACTTAGCACGATACTCATAGGCACAACGAAATACCTGTATAAGACTTGGTGCCATCTGTTAAGAATTGGATGTTATGAGATTCCCCGGTATCATCTAGCTAGTCTCAGTCAACTTGGAGATCGTTTGCAGCCATATTATAGCAATTTTGGTTTTTTCATTGACAATGCAAAACTTGAAGTTTTGGAACCTGATGCTTCCAATGGCCACTACAAAGGGCGTCTCTTGAAGTACCGCATGTTGATCGGTTGTGATAGTCTTGTTTATTCACTTGAAGGACCGGGCGTTGAGGGCTTACACAATTCCAGTCATTTCTGGAAAGTACAATTCACAGAGAGATTCGAAAAAGCAGCTCGCGGTTTCACGATCTATTCTGATTCTCTTTACCCTGAGAATGACTTTTTCAAGAAGCCTGCCACCAAAGGTATAATTCGATCGTTGCAGAAAGCTGAGCCAGATATGGATCCAGATGTGGTTGAAAAGAAGTTGACAGAACATAACGAAGTGATGTCTTCACTTCGAGTTGCTGTACAAAACAAGTTTGCTAAAGTCAACAGAGACTGGGACTTCTTCAAGAAGCCTTACAAAAGCAAGACTATGGATCTAGCTAAGATGTTGTATGCGGTGGCAGTGCTTTTTTCTAACATTAAAGTTGTTCAGGCCAGACCTGATCTCACTGTTCCTGAGTATCTGAGTTGGAGAAAGATTGGTAATGCTTCTGATTATGACATTTTTTGATTTCTAGGATGCAAGTAATATCGATTCAGCTTAAATCGATGACAGTATAATGACATTATGAGTTGGAAACTATCATTATTTGATGTGTAAATCACGAATAGATCTCAATTGATCACAAATCATAACGTTTGGTGAGTATGTCAAGTATCTTATCCAGCTTATTCTCGATCGATGATAGTCTCTTTTCCATATCTTTGCTAAATCCTCCAGTATCAGTAGAAGCATTTTCCCACGACTTCAGAGCTGCGAGTATAGGTTTCATGTATTCGTCGTCATGTGTAATCGTGATTATGATCTTGTCATCCTGAGCTTTAGATCTGGAACGGTCTGTGTAACTTTCGTGTAACGTCTCCGGTGTATTAGCGTGTGGTTGATTCTCTGCAAACGTTGAAGTTGGGAGAGATCTGACCTTTTTGCTTGATGATGATGCAATTGAGCTTCTGGTCACAGAACTGTGCTGTTGGTTGACCGTCTTCCGTCTCTTGGATGGTACAGTTGACAATACCGTCTGTTCATCAGTTGTAGCTTTGCGTCTTGGGGAACTACGCTGTGGGACTGCTGACATCTTGTTTTCTCTTTAGAACTCAATTTGCAAGCACAATGTGGGGAGACGTGGTGGAAACCTTCAGGGGGCTATCAAAAGATAACGCGAAAGCTGTGCCTTCTCCCATGTAAACAACTCGGAAACTGCCAAAACAGCTTTGACAATCTGTGACATATTGACAAGTTCCACTAATACCACCTATCTTACTGTTCATTATTAACAATTGTTAACATTTTCGCTGGTTTTGGTTGATTGGTACTATCCCTTATGATTGGTCTGCTGTACAACTAACCGAAGCATAGATCTGTATCTACATAAAAAGACTAGGTTGAATCTGTTTTGTATTTATAGCCCCGTTCAGAAACACCAAGAAACCACCAAGGTGTTAAAGAGCAAATATATAATGGGTTAAAAACAGAAAGAACCCACAGAATCGTAAATCACTTATTTGATCATCAACTTTCACTTCCTTAGCAGTGAACACTCTCTCCAGAGTGTATTATGATGATCAGCATCCTAACGCTCAAGGAGCATACCCATCAAAGGTACTTTCAACCTGTGTTGCGTCTTGTCTGTGTCTTGTGTCTTGCTTCTGGTATCTCTACTTCCAAAGAACCAAAAGAACCAGATATATACAAAAAAAACACCTTGTAACCCAGCAATAGAATGCAAATGCACATAAATGCAACCAAACCCTTCGTGACGTGTCATAAACCCTGTTGTTCCAAAAAAAAATCCCATTTGCACGGTCCGTGCGTGTATCGTAGTATCCTTACTTCCAATGCCATTTTAATTTCCTCCAAACCGCAAACTCAGTATTTCACTGGAGTTGGGGAACGGTACATCTTGTATGGACCGTCATGGAAGTGTGGGTTCTTTTGAGCAAACTGGAATGCTTCAAAGACGGCCATCTTCACAGCCTCTAATGCCTCATCTGAGATCTGGTAGTGGAATGCTACTCTACCACCCATAAGCTTGATGTTGTGCTTCTCTCCAAACTTGATGAGAACGTCATCTTTAATGTGGTTGGCCTTGAGGTCAATAAAGACGAAATTGGTGTCGACTGGAGATTCCAAGATGATTCCATTCTCAATGCAGAAATCACCCAAATTCTGTGCCTTTCTGTGGGACTCGTTCAACTTTTGGAAGTTCTCTTCAATGGCAACCATTGCCATCTTGGCCATCATACCAGACTGTCTAATACCACCACCGCACTGTTTCTTGAAGTGGTTGGCCTTCTTGATGAAAGGCAGCTCACCAACAAGAACGGACCCCATTGGCGCACCCATCGACTTGGATAGGCAAATCGAGATGGAGTCAAAGATCTCACCATACTTGTGCGGTGGGATACCAGTCTGCGAGCAGGCGTTCCAGATTCTAGCACCATCACAGTGAAGCTTGTACCCGTTCTCGACGCAGAACTGCTTAATTCTCAAGAGTTCTTCGTATGGGTAGATGATCCCGTGCAAAGTGTTTTCTAATGAGATCAATTTAGTTGGTGCACCATGGATATCACCATCTTCAGGGACAATGTTTTGCTTAATGTCTTCAAGGGTCAAGTAGTCCCCATTAGAAGGTCTCACTGGAGAAACCATGGCGTTAGACAACATGGCCAACCCGGCAGCTTCATGTGTGTATACGTGAGCTCTGTAATCACACAAGATGGAGTAAGGTGGCTGGAACAAGTGCGTTCTGATGGCGATCTGGTTGGACAAGGTACCAGAGACACAATAGAGACCAGCTGGCTTCCCGAATAACTTGGAGACGTGCTGCTCGAGGGCAATGGTGTCAACGTCCTCGTTGTAGACAGAATCACCAATCGAGGCCGTCAATGCGGCCTTGATCATCGACTCTGTTGGCGTGGTGAAGGTGTCGCTTCTAAAGTCGTTACAAGCGGACTTGTAAGGCTTCAACTCGGTGGAATTTGTCATGCTGGTAGGCTGTGCTAATAGTCTCTCGGGCTGCTCCGAAACAATGGGTCTCAGTAGATACGATGAGAGTACTTAAGACTTATATACAACTGACAAGGTAAAGAAGGAAGAGGAATTTTCAATCCCGAGAGGTGCTACACCACCAGCCCAGCAAGACGCATCTTCGAGGCTTGAGTGCCCGCACCAATGGCCACAAAGATGCGGCGTGCGGCCTCAGCAAACGCCGTTGAGACTAAAAGCGAGCAATATCGAGGGAGGGGAGCGGTATATAGAGCATGTGCAAGCGATATTGAACGTGATGTATATATAGTATGATATATATGATATATTGTATATCCCGATTCAGCATATAGAAGGGATCATGGATGTCAAAAGCTCTGACTCACACAGCTTGCGCCTATCACCGCAGCCTATCACCGTAGCAGCCGCGCTCTCTGCTACTTAAAGCGTGTGGTCTGCACACGCCTTTGCTCTTTCTTTTGTTTGTTTGCCCGCAAAAAGAAACGCGAAGATCCGATTGGATCGTATGTCTGGGTGTTTTTTTTTTGCAGTGTGTGGTGTGGTGTGTGGTGTGTCACTGTGTGGTGTGTGTGACTGCTATTTGGCCATGGTGTGTGTATGTGTGTGCTAGTGTGGTTTGTGGTCAATTGATCTACTATATGTGTCAGGGGCTTATCTCACCGTGTTTTTGTGTCAAAACTGCCTTTGTCGGTGCTCCGGAGAGTTGATGTTTAATTACTGTTCTTGTTCCCAGTTGCCTGTATTGCAGTTCGTGTGACTCTGGCTGCCGTTACGCGTGTGCTCTGTGTGACTCGGAAAAGCTAGTGCTGACTCCGGATACTATCGCTGACTCCGGTAGATACCCCTCTTGCGATCAGGAGGGAGTGCGCGAATCAACAAAAACAAAAGAGACGTAAAGAAGGCCAACATAAAGGGAACATCACAGCGGCAGTAGAGACCCCCTCCATTTGCCTCACCAGCGTTTTGCCTTGTCGTTTGGAGGCAATGACCGACTATGGCGCCGTTTACCTCGAGAACTCCACACCGCCGGCTTTCAAGCCCTCTTTCAAGCGCCCAACACGCCGTGTAAAGCCGTTGAAGCAGCTGCTCGTGGACGAACAGAAGCATCTCAGGACGTTACAGGATCGACTGAAGCCCGACAACCCAACGTACTTCTCCATTGAGGCGCCTCCGTCGATCAGACCGGTCAAGAGATACTGCGATATCACGGGGCTCGAAGGAAAGTACAAATCCCCATCCAACGGGATCAGATACTACAACAGCGAAGTTTACAGTGTGGTGAAGAGCATGTCCCAAGGTGTGGACCAGCAGTACCTCGAGTTGAGAAATGCTAACACAGTGTTGAAATGATTCATGACTATTCCTTCTTAATAAACCTTTTTGCTTTACCGTTTTGTTATACCGTTTTGCTATACCTTCTTACCCGAACTGTAGCTCTTGCGCCACGTCTCCACGACCTTGCTGATCTTAGTGCCAATGCTCTTGTCGTTGATGATGAGCTCTGTAGTGTCATCGTTCTGGAACGGGTTCACCACGATCCCGAGATAGATCTTGTGCATTGACTTGAAGATGTACTCGAACGACTGGTCAATCTCCTGTGACGTTCCAACAAGCACTTTCAACCCTGTGTTCGTCTCGTAGCCATACACATTGACCCCGTCCTGGACGAATAGCAGTGTCGGCACACCTGGCTCACCCGTGTACAATGGCGACAGGAACACGTCGAGTGCCATATTGGAGAGGAAATGGTACTTGAGGTTGTCCTTGACCTGCACATCTGCAGATAATCCCTCCTCCTTTGGCTTCTCAGCAGTAGCAGCAGTAGCAGCAGCAGTAGTAGTAGAAGTAGTAGTAGTAGTAGCATCACCTGTCTGTTCATCCACACGCTCGCTGAGCGTCGTCTCCTCGCCCCTCAACGGCTCAACTTCCTGGATGTGTAGAGGCCTGTTCTGCGGTGGTGTTAGCTTGGACAACTCCTGAGGGCAGCACGCAACGACTCACTTCTCTCGATATCAGCGAAATAAAGAATATCCTGTTGACCATTGTGTAATTTATCTCTTTCCCGTCTTCCTTGTAATTTCTCTCTTATCAACAAAAGCGATTACTCTTTCCGGTGATGTTTATGCGCTGCCAGTTTTTCACCAAAACGGCCAGCGAGATCAAAACGAAAAAGTGCAACAACAACACGCATTCCACCACACAAAGTCTGCCCAAAGCACCGTACCGCAATGAGTTTTGAAGACATCGAGGACGCCAATGGCGTTCGTATGGCCTGGAACGTGTTTCCTAACACGAGAGCTGAGGCAGCCAGAATGGTTGTCCCGCTCGGTGCGCTCTACACCCCGCTCAAGACCATCGAGAACCTCCGTGTCGCAAACTACGATCCGTGTCCCTGCTCGCAGCCAAACTGCCGTGGTATCCTGAACCCCTTCTGTGGCCTCGACCTCAACATGAGACTCTGGATGTGCCCACTGTGTGGTAACAGAAACCAGCTGCCAGCACACTACGCTAGCATCACCCCGGAGAACCTCCCACTCGAGGTGCAGCCTGAGTCGACCTCGATCGAGTATGTCCTTACGAGACCGGTCCAGCAGCCACCAATCTTCCTCTTTGTCGTTGATTTGTGTCAGGATGAGGATAACCTCCAGGCCCTCAAGGACACATTGGTCATTGCTCTTTCTTTGCTCCCTCCAAATGCGCTTGTTGGTCTCATCACTTTTGGTACCATGATCCAGTTGCACGACTTGAACTCTCCATTCCCAAAGTCATACATCTTTAGAGGGAACAGAGATTACACTTTGGAACAGCTTAAAGAGCTTCTCCAAGGTGACCTGGCCAAGTTCTTCTCCCCCTTGTCCAACGTTGAGTTCCAACTCACTTCCATCATTGAATCCCTGAAGAGAGACCCATGGCCAGTCGCCTCCGGTCATAGACCAATGAGATGCACTGGTGCAGCACTCTCCATCGCCGTCAACTTGTGTGAAGGATCCTTCACCAGCTTCGGCACCAGAATCCAGCTCTTCTCCGCTGGTCCATGTACTCTCAGCCCAGGTATGATCGTCTCCAATGAGTTGAAAGAGCCAATCAGATCACACTCCGACATCGACAAGGATGGCGCAAAGCACTACAAGAAGGCCATCAAGTTCTACGAGGCCCTCGCTGCAAAGGCCGCTAACAATGGCCATGCAGTTGACATCTTTGCCGGTTGTTATGATCAGATTGGTATCTCCGAGATGCAGTCTTTGTCCAACAAGACTGGTGGATGCTTGCTCTTGACTGATGCTTTCACCACTTCCATTTTCAAACAGTCCTACCTCAGATTGTACAACAAGGATGACGATGGATTCCTCCTTATGGGATTCAATGCAACACTTGACGTCAAGACCTCAAAGGAATTAAAGGTCTCGGGATTGATCGGGCATGCCTCGAGCGTTGCAAAGACGGGCAATAACATTGCGGACTCTGAGATTGGTATGGGTGGTACTAACTCTTGGAAGATGGCTGCCATCTCGCCAAACCACACTTACGCCGTGTTCTTTGAAGTTGCCACACAGGTTTCTACAAACCAATCTTTCATCCAGTTCTTGACTCATTACCAGCACTCATCTGGTACTTACAGACTCAGAGTGACTACTTTGGCCAAACCATTGGCTCCAGTTGGTGATATGAACATTGGAAACATGTTTGACCAGGAGGCAGCTGCGGTTCTCATGTCGAGAATTGCCGTGTTCAAGGCTGAAGAAGATGACTCTGCCGATGTCATCAGATGGGTTGATAGAATGCTGATCAAGTTGTGTAACAAGTTTGGTGATTACATGAAAGACGATCCACATTCTTTCAGATTGGCTCCAAACTTCTCGCTCTATCCACAGTTCATTTTCTACTTGAGAAGATCCCAGTTCTTGCAAGTGTTCAACAACTCTCCCGATGAAACTGCCTTCTATAGACACATCCTCACGAGAGAGGACACAAACAACTCGTTGATCATGATCCAGCCAACGTTGACCTCATTCTCGATGGATGGTGAGGAACCAACCCCAGTGTTGTTGGACTCCATCTCCATTGCCCCAGACAAGATCTTGTTGCTTGACACTTTCTTTCATATCCTCATTTATCACGGTGAAACAGTCGCAGCATGGAGAGCACAAGGGTATCAGGATGATCCTGAATACGCCTCATTCAAGGAATTCCTCGAAGAGCCAAAACGTGAAGCAGCGGAATTACTCGTTGACAGATTCCCATTGCCTAGATTTATCGATACAGAGGAAGGTGGATCCCAGGCTAGATTCCTCTACTCGAAGCTTAACCCTTCGACTTCTTACTCTAAGCAGGAGATGGGTATGCCTGGTACTGCTGTTGTCTTGACCGATGACGTCTCGTTGCAGATGTTTATGGAACATTTGCAAAAATTGGCCGTCACTGGCAATGCCTAGTTTTCAGATGTATATCTTTATTAGACACAAATAGCAGACTACTAATCTGTTTTAATAGTATCATAAATTATTTATACTAGGTGGTCATTAGGGCCCCCTGATATAAGGGGCGATAAGTTACATCATGACCTGCATGATGGTTATTGAATATAGCAAGCAGATTAGGATCTGTTCTTGAGGGCATCCCTCAACTCGTTCATCAATGGCACTGCGTCTTCCTCTGAGATTCTCAAATCCTCCTCGTTCATATCATTCACTTCTCCCTGGACGTCAACATCTTGAACCGTTTCTGTTGTTGTCATTGTCAGTTTTTCAAAATTGGATTCGAGTCTCATTCGTAATTCCTCAGGTGACAATGTGTCATATGTATCATCAGCAGTGGAGGAAATGACGACGCTATCATCGTTCGAAAGCAAGTTGTTCTGTATGATGTAGTCGTTCCCTGGGACATATCGAGAAGGTGCCTCATCTTCTAACACCGTCAACAATGGGAGAGTAAGTCCCGAACTCAATCTCTTGTGATTTATCACGGGTGATGGATTGGATGAAGGTGTCGAAGATGATGGTGACATGATATTAAGTTGTTGGATCGTTGGCATGGAGAATCTCTTGGAAGAACGTTTTGAGAGACGGAATTGCCGTTGACTCGTTGCAGCCACCAAAGTGGAGAGATCCTTCTCGTATGTTTGATTAAGGGACTCGATCAAGAGTCCAATGTCTTTAAAATCGGTGAGTTGTTCTTCGGGTGTTTTATCAGTTGGGAATGTTAATAGTTCCACTTGAAGTCTCTTTACTTTCCTCATTAATTCCACTGTTGGATTTGGCACTTGGTACATTGAGCTTCTTCTCGCCTCGTGTGGGACTGGTAACGAACTGAGTTTCAAATTCTGTAATTTAGCGAAATCAATCATGGATTGTACCAACATCGTATTTGTGTCATGTAGGTCATTTAATGCCTCTCTTACTTTGTACCATTTCATCGAGACGGAGTAAGAATCACAAAGGCCAATATCAAACACCTTGCATACTGTATCCATGAACTTGGATGGGACATTTGGATCCATGCTGAAGGCAAGCAATGTACATATGAAGAATCTTCTGATGAATTGGAATCTCTTGATTCTGTGGACCAATATATCAGATGGGTTTGTTGATTGTGGGTCAGGGTTGTTCAATATGTACACCAGTTCTTCAATCTCGATGTTGTAAATTCCACAATAATTCTCGAGTTCAGTGCTGTTGACGTGTGGTAACAACGCCTTGAGTGCCTTGTCCACACCTTGTGTCGATAAGAAGATGGCACTATTTATGACTTCAAACAACGCTTCGGCGTTGACTGCTTCGGAGGAGGAGGATGTAGCAGACGGTATAACGTTGACGTAGAGTGTTACCTCTTTATACTTTGTCAGCAGTTTTTGCGTCACTGTATCCAATCTCTGGTATTTCTTGATGAAATGTTTGAGTTTGTTGAGTAAAGTGGTTTGAATTAATGACAGTCTGATGTTCTTGGACCTCAAATGAAGCCAGACAATGATGAGTATTACTGCAAGTCCAGTCCTTAGTTGTCTCTCGGAGAACGATTTGAGATGAGACTTGAGGTATGAGAGTATTCCAGCCACTCTTATGATGTTGATCTCCGGTATGGATGATGAAATGAAGTAGTGTGAGTTGAGTATGGTGATGTTCCCAAAATCTGTAGCAACACCTTTCTTCTCGGAAGATTGCAAGCTGAAGACGGATGATTTCTTGTTGTAGAACCGTGACACGAGTATTGTGTCATCCAGAAGCTGGCTTGTCACCAAGACGTATTTGAACTCGTCCAGGAATGCCAAACACTCCTCATCCATGAGATCTCGCTTCTTCATTAACAGATCGAACACAGCTGCCATGGTTCTGTGCCGTGTGGGTTTGCGATGGTGGTGTTGGCCCTTGGGCAGTAGGAACGTCACTGGTCGCTGTGTCTTGGAGGACTTTGAAGGCGATACGCCCCAATCACTAAAGACATGTTGTTCGAGTATAGGCGTCTCAGTCGTGGAGTGCTCCATCTCAGAGTCATTGACGAGTGTCGGCGAATCGGCGTTCTTATAGTCGTCAATGCCCCAATCACCAAAGATGTCATCACCGTATCTCAGCTCCTTGCCCGTGGGTAGCGAAACACTCCTGAGTACGTTATCCACCGGCTTGTGTTGTTGTTGTTGTTGTTGGCCCGTCATAGACACGGACAGATATCGCTTGAACGGGGCGAGCGACCCTTCGATGAAGTTGTTGAAGTTGCTCTCCATCTTGACACCGCAAATGCACACACAACAACGTGTTCTCAAGCTCCAGGCAAAGATCCTTTACCAACTCCTCCTTTTTATTCCCTTTTGACATCTCCGGGAAGTCCTCCTTTGTTTACTTTTCACATTCCGCCCAATGAGGTGGTAGGGCCACGAGAGCGATCTCAAGATGGATCGATCGAGTGCGTAGCCGAGGCAACGCGCAATCCCCACATTATGGTGGTTGAGGTTTACTGATTTATTGGTTTATTGGTGGTTTATTGGTGGTTATTGATGGTTATTGGTGGTTATTGGTGGATACAATAGCAGACTCCGTCGTGAGGTGGTATATTATGATCAAGAAAGGAAGGGGAGAGGGAGTATCAATGTTATGTAAGTCTCGCCGAGTGGTCTATAAAGTGCAATACTTGGACGACAGAATGAATGAGTGAATGCATCAAAGAAAATGGAAGACAGGAATTATGCACCAAGTGGTGTCGAAAGAAATAAAAAGAATAGAAAGAAAAGAAAAAGAAAGAGAGATTAGAGAAGGTTCATACCCAGACGGGCAAGTGCATCACAGCTCTCCAACTTCATGTTCTGCGCCTGGTCGAGCTTCTCCTTATCTGGGAAGAACCACCCGTAAGCCTGATTGATTCTATGCTCCTTGATCTCTCTTTCTCTGAGGCACTTGTCCCTCAAGTTGCCAATGTATGCGTTCTCGGCCTCACGGTCAAGTCTTTTAAGTCTCGATGAATCCAGAGAGCTCGCCTGTTTGGGAGTTATGTAGTAGGGCACCTTGAACCTCGGTGTTACTCTCTGGTTCGAGTACTGCTGTGTTGGGAACAGTTTGAACTGCTCAGAGGTTTCTGCAAAGATGTTGGACACTAACGGTATGAGGAGCATGAGGATCATTGGGAGGTACTGTCTGATATTACTCCACATGGACTGGTTCCCTGCATACTGTTGCTGAGCTCGTGCCTCTTGCGCCCTGCGACGGCGTTGCTGCTGTTGATGCTGACGCTGATGTTCAAATGGATCACCAGCAGTTCTAAAAGTGAACCCTCCAGGTCCACCAAACACGAAGGATGCGCCGCCTCCGCCACCGCCGCCTTGTCCAAAGAGAATGTCAAAGAGGTCATCACCACCTCCAAACTGGAACCCTTGTGGTACGCCACCACCGCCGAATCCGTTTTGTCTAAAGAATGGATGTCCTCCATTAGCAGCACCAGCACCAGCGAATCCTGACGCCGACGCAGTGCCACCGCCACCTCTGGCATCCGGGTCTGCGCCCGTCTGGTCGTATATCGTTCTCTTATTCGTGTCGCCTAGCACCTCGAATGCCCTTGCGACTCTTTTGAAGGACTCTGCTGCTTTAGGGTGGCCATTCTTGTCAGGGTGGACTTTTAGCGAAAGCTTGCGGTATGCCTTCTTGATCTCGCCTTCGGAGCTTGTTTTTTCAATCTCTAAAATCTTGTAGTAGTCATCGCCATGTCTGAGGATCTTCTCGACGATGGTCGCCTGTTCTGTGGTGTAGTCCCTGGCCTCTGACATTTTGTGGCAATTTTGGTTCGAGCCTTGCGTGGCGAGAGATAAGATGCTGCGTCGAGGACAAAAAGCTGTTCCTTTGCACTGGGGATGCAGGCAAGATGGGAATGTCTATAAATATCTCTTTGCTATGTCTGCACCTGGCGTGTGAGTAAAAGGGAGGTAGGTGAACTGGTGCACTGGACGCCGTGGCAATGAGTGTGATGATGGCGATGGTGTTCGTAAATGCTCGAAAGCCGGTGCGGTGCACTCGCTGTGGGCAAAAAAAAAAAAAAAAAAAAAAAAAAGCACGTTGAGTAGCTGCGAGTTTTAGTGCGCAAAGACAATAGCGGACACCGTGTGGTCTCTTGTGACTCTTAAGTATGATAACTCAGTAGACTCTTTTAGAGCTAAGCCGAGAGCCAAAGGAAAGAAAGAGCCCCACAAACAGTTCTCGATGCGTCCTTAATTGCGGGAGCTCTCAGTTTACTCTTCAAAGGCGAGTTCCGAGGGCGGGATAAAGCCACGTTCCTTATCGCTACTCCTCTTTACCCTCGGATATGCTCTCTCTCCCTCTCCCTCTCTCTAATAGATATAATGATATTCTCTCTAATATGTATAATGCGATATTGATGGATAAGAGCATCAGATATTGCATGGTTACTGCTGTTATATTGCGTTCACACATATCATTCACCCATATGCGAGCAGGGTAACACACAGATTGCACATCGTACAGTTAACAAGCGAGAAGGCGAGAGGAGAGGAGCAAAGAAGAGCGGGGCGGCAGTGCGAGTGCTGTGATTGGTCGCCAGCTGGATGGACATTGGGTTTACCTATATAGCATTCTGTCGATATATCTCTAATATCTATATCGATATTATATTTGTCCGTTTGTCCCCTATGTGTCTTGTGCATTGTTCCCTTGTCGCTGCCCACTTCAAAAGCGGCCGGGCTCGTTTTTGACAGGTGAGACTCACAGCAGTTTTTCAGGACAATTATTATACTCATTGTTCGTTTGCCGGCTCAGCATCGTCACGGCACACACAGACACACAGACCGGTAGTTGGAAGGGAACACCGCTACAACACCTCTTTTGGTTCTAATTGCTGCTGGTTTCATCGGCTTGGTAACTGCAGTCTCTCAGTCAGCACACGTACGGCGCACCATCGGCTGCTTTTTGTCCCTGACAACAAGCATCGTCCAAGGGAACACGATATTGGCCTTTTTACCCACAAGCATCACAAGCTGGGATGGGTTCGAATAACTTCAAGAACGGCACGACGCTCGGCCCCGTGGGGCAGCTCAGGCCCGACGAGGAGGACGCGTCCTCCGCCAACAGGATGCTTGTCTCTGATGCGCTCGCCAAAAACTCCCGTCAGCTGCTCTACGCCCATCTGTACAACTACTTGATCGAGAACAAGCTCTACGACACAGCGAGGATCCTGCTTCAGGAAGCTGACGTCCCACTGTCTGCTCCCAAGAGCACCGGGATGGGCATCGCCACGCCAGCAGCCACGTCCAAGAACATCTCCGACGACGATGACCTTCCCGGTGTGAAGATGCTCATGACGTCCCCAGACACGTTTCTTCTCGAGTGGTGGCAGTCCCTCTGGGCTCTCCACTCCCATGTCAGGGACGTCAGCGTTGTGCAGCACCAACATCAGCAGTATCAACAGCAGAATCAACAAAATCAGCAAAATCAGCAGAGTCAGCAGAATCACCAGAATCAACAGAATCAGCAACAGAATCAACAGAATCAACAGCTACAGAACCAGCAGTTGCAACAACAGTTGCAACAGCAGTTACAGCAGCAGCAGAGAATGCAAGGTTTCCCTGATGTCAATGCCTTCATGTCTCCCGCTGCGATGTCTTCCGAGATGATGCCCAGCCAGGTCTACTCGGACTACAGCAACGGCACTAGCCAACACATGGGTCTTGGTCAACAGCAGAAGCAGGCTTCATTTTCACATCCGGCAAGCAGTGGTGGGACTCATTCCATTTCCCCCAATGATAATATAGCACCTTCGCCTGTCGTTGTGTCCTCGATGGCAGCATTACAGCAACAACCGCAGACATTACAATCGCCATTACTACAATCTGCTAATGCTACACCTCACAGCTCAGGTATGGCTGCTCAGTCTCCTGCAATAGTGCCTGCACAACAACAAGGTGGAGTTCCTGTTCAGATGCAACAGAGGCCGACTCCGCTTGGACAGCAGCCGGGTATTGGACCTCCTCAGCAACGTGTTCCTATACAACAACAAGTTCCAGTTCAGCAGCAACAACAGCAGCAAGCTACACAACAACAGTCACAGCCACAAGTTCAACAACGGAATGGTCAGCCATCAACACAGTTCTCTCAACAGACGAACATTAGTGGTATGCCTCAAGGTGTGCCTCAATGGCAGTTGAACAAGATGCAGCAAATGGAACTTCAACAAAGAGTACAATTACAAAAAGCACATTTGAACAACCAATTGCAGAATTTTTCCAACCTCCCGCCACAACAGCAATTACTATTACAGCACCAACAGCAGAGACTACAACAACAGGCACAGGCCATGCATCAGAACAGAATGATGGGACACCACCAACAGCAACAACAGCAGGATACTCTTCATGGTTCTCAACAAGGTTCACAGCCTGGTGCGCAGCCAGGTTCTCAACAGCAGCTGGCTCAGCAGTTCATGCCTATGATGCCGCAAGGACAGATGCTTCCACAACAACAACAGCAGCCTTAATAGAATTATCATAACGTTAAGCATGCTCCCCTACCAGATAGGTCCATCAATGGTTTATGGTGCTCGTTGGCCCGGTTGCCACTGGTATCGCTATTGATTCATCACTACCTGATCCAACTGTTCGATTAGTGAACGAATTGATATTCCAAATCTTATTGGTACCACAAATATACACTAAAATGTTGTACAAGAATATGTACCCATTAAACAATCAAAGGTTTTACAACTTGTTTCCGAGGTTGATGTGCACAGCCTTGGAAACAGTGAAGGCCTCAATACCAACCTTGCCGAGCTCCCTCGTCTCGTTACCACTCATCTTAACACCACCGAATGGGATTCTGACATCGGAATCGTTGTTAGAGTTGACCCAAACCATACCGGACTCGAGCTTCTGCGCCACAGTGTGTGCTCTTGTAATGTCCTTTGTGAACAATGCCGCACCGAGACCATAGTCACAGTCATTGGCTTTAGTAACCGCCTCTTCATCAGTGGAGAACTTACCAATGGCAATAACCGGGCCAAAGATCTCCTCTCTGACAATAGTGTGGTCTTGTTCAACATCGGCAAAGATTGTTGGTTCAACAAAGTAACCATCCTTCAACTCGGCTCTTTCTGGCTGCTTAGCACCAAGAACAACACGGGCGCCCTGTTCTTTACCAATCTTGATGTAGTTCAAGATCTTTTCGTGCTGAGCCTTGGACACCTGTGGGCCAACAACAACACCTTCTTCGAATGGGAGACCCTGTGGATACTCTGCAAGAACGTGTTCTTTCAAAGCCTGTAGGAATTTTTCGTAAATAGACTCATGCACGTAGGCTCTTGACGAACCAGTACAGATCTGGCCCATGTTGTTGAAAATACCCCATGCAGTCCACTTGACCGCCTGTTCAAAGTCGGCATCTTCAAACACGAGAAGAGCAGTCTTACCACCACACTCCAACGTGACTGGCTTCAAATACTCAGCTGCATTCTTTTGAATCAAACGACCCGTGGCTGTAGACCCAGTGAAGGCAATCTTATGCACACCTGGGTGCTTGACCAATGCATCTCCTGCAACACCACCAAATCCGGAAATCACCTGTGCAACGCCCGGTGGGAATCCAGCCTCCTTGAACAATTGCGCAAAGTAGAGAATAGACAATGGAGTCTGTTCTGCAGATTTGAAAATGGCACAGTTTCCAGCAGCCAATGCCGACAACTTCCAACCAAACATGGCCAATGGGTAGTTGAATGGGATGATACAACCCACAATTCCCACAGGTTCTCTGATCGTGTATGCAAACTTGTTTGGACCGACTGGGATCGTCTCTCCGGAAAGCTTGTCGGCCCAGCCGGCAGTGTATCTCAAGAGGTTGACAACTTCATCAACGTCATAGACGGCATTGGTATCCTTTGGCTTACCAGAGTCGTTGGCCTCCATTGCGCCGAGAATATCACGGTCCCTCTCAACAAGGTCTGCGAGCTTGAGCAACAAATCACGTCTCTCAGTTGGCTCGTAGTCCTTCCATGCTGGGAATGCCTTTGTTGCAGCCTCAACGGCAAGATCAACGTCCTCGTTGCCAGCAGCGTGGACTTTGCAAATTGGCTTGCCCGTGGCAGGGTTGATCGACTCCACAAACTCGCCGGATTTGGCTGCGACGAACTCGTTGTTGATGAAGAGACCGGTAGGCTGCTTGTAAGATTGGCCGTTTGGGAGGTTGATAGTGATGAAAAGATCAGACATTGTGTAACCTTGATCGATACAGCGAGGGCTCTTTCCGGTGTGTTGCTACAAAGAGTACTAACAAGAGGGTTTATATAGAGATGACGAAAAAACGGGGTTGGGACCGGGGCACAGCCTTATCGATCGAGAGCGCGCGCTCCGTTCCAAATAGGCAAGCCGCAGCCACCCGCCAAAATGGCTGCAATTTATGGCTTTTGGTGTGTCCACTCTTTCCCTACGGTTCTCTTATATATTTCGTCTCCCTGTTGCTCTCCGGATTTCCGTCGTCGTTGTAGTGGCAGTTGTCATGCTCTCGGCAATGAGCTCTAATTTGTGCCTAATGCAGTAATCCGTTCCGTCCCTGTGTGTTGTGTTCCGCGTTCACCCAGCACTACTAATTATATCGCCCTAATCTCTTATATCTTAGGTATTTTATCATTGATTGAACGAGTAACGCCAATTCGATATTGAACCGTCTTGGATCGCTCATTCCACCTCATTCGGTGCTGGAGTTAGAGAGTTGGAGTAAGTTGATTCCAAGGCCCAAGGGCCCAAGGGCTCCGCATTCACCTTCCCGATTGGGTATCCCGACGCCTCATCAATTAATCAGCTGAAACAGCTTGGAGAGAAGAGTCAAGGTCAAGACTCTATATATGGGGTTCGGGCCCAAATTCATTCAGTGTTGCTGGTTGGTCCCTGTTTTCATGGTGCAGGATCTGGATAATAATTTATGTCCATTTGTTGCTTGGTTTCATTGTGTTATGTAGGCTTGATAGGTACCCATAGCATAATCACTAATCACTCCAGTTTGGATACCGGATATGACGTGTGCATGCCACTCCTACGCCCAATTGAGCTTCTAACATATGGGACTTGTCTTATTAGGACCTCCAACGCTCCAACGTCATTTGCGCACTCCATGAAAGTACTTTGTGGGGTACGTAATACGTATAAGTTCTGTTTTTGAGGTGTCGCTAACATCCAAACACCGTATTGGACTCAATTGTAATCGAGACACTTGATATTATAAGAATATATTCATCTCAGGTAGTACTTTCAAAAGAAAGTGCACCCAGGTGTATTGCTTCAGATTTAGTTCATTTTTAAGGAATTAATTTAGATTTATTGGAAGTTTCAATATTCAAATGGGAAAATCAACCCGCTCTTTTCAAGGAGATATTCCCAATTTTAACGATTTGTAAATTCTGTTCTTGAGTCGATTGGCCAAGTGGACAAGCCCCCCGGAAAATGTGGGTAAACCGGCGCGGGTTCGATTCCCACTATATCCTCTAAGAATTTTGATTGAAGGAAACCAGAGAAAGAGGCGTCTCCAATACAGAGGAGTAAGAAAAACCCAAGACGACGCAGCTAGGTGGCCAGAGAGCAAGACGGTAAAAAGATGATGAAGAAATATTAAGCAAAAACCAAAGGTAAGGGATCCCGGCTGGCACAAGAGTGTATAAGTTAAGATGATCCAAAATATAGTTTAAAAAAAAAAATTGAGACACTAAAAAGGAACAGATCATACCATCCCATCACCACTCACAGCTCTAAACATTTCATGAATACTATTCAATTTCTTGGTAACCTACCATTCACATAACGACCTTCTAAAATACAATGGCGGTCGCGACTCGCATATATCCGAGATCCCGGGATGCACAGAATATCGATGCTCTTGAAAAGACTTTGTCACTAAGTAACCCAATACGAAAGAGGTGTAGAAGAACAGATAGACAACTTCCTTTATGTAGAATGGTCTAGGTCCAAAACTGTCGCCTTAGCAGAAGGCTCAACAATGATCTACCGAGTGTAAAGCCTTACAGCCTTACAGCCTTACAGCCTTACACGCCCGGCGAAGCAACGGCTCCACTGCTACTTCGGCGAACCAGATGCAGCCAATTCACATCGATCCTATTTCAGTCTCGAGGCCATGGCAGGTTCTGAGCTTCTGAGCTGGTTGCAAACGGAAGAAGACTAGTCTCAACCAAACCGATCCACAGGTCGCCATTTTACAGGCCGAAATATTATGTTAATCACGCTTCATCGTGTACTCTTGGCCGAGAACAGCTACGAATTGGAAAGAGCTATCCCCAGCATCTATATAGTCCAATAGGGGTCATTCTACTGGGAGGAAGAAGCAAACATGGAACCCAATGACGCAGAACACGGGTTGTAAAAAGTAGGTATTTCGCAGTCTGCCCAACAAGATGAGCCGGCAATTTTGTCCCACGCTCGGCGCATCCTTGCAGAACTACGGCGCTTCCGCTTCAACGGCGAAGACATCCCCAAACGCGCACAGTGCGTCACATCACCCTCATACATGGAACTACATGGCTCAATCAAACGGATATGCGGTCGTAGGTCCTACTAAGGAATGTACGTCTTGAGTGCTGATCCCCGTTCCTTTTTGATCGCCGGATGATAAGCCGCCACTCGAGAATAGATCAATGGAAGGTCAATGGAAGTAGGGTGGAATGATCTCATATGTCTACTCACCAGCATTTAGGCATTAGATTATGATGAACTTGAATTTGTACGTAACACGGATTTGTAGAGCAAAAACGCTCTCGTGTCATATCGCAAATGTATAATTGTGGAATGTGTATATTTCGCTGCTGTTGCCACAAAGACCAATTAAAGATCCAATGGGAGTTGTTGTAATTTGGTCGGCCTAACAAAAGAGTGTTTCGTTGAAAGTTGAAACCAACGAAACGTGGTTCACAGCTCGGCTCACATCTGCGCAGACGATAGCCCTGCCATTTGAGCGTCATTTAGAGTTTTCGAAGTAATCGATCAGCGATGAGTTTGTCTGCGAGCGCTGAACGACGACGTCAAAAGGAAGCACCACCAGCATTGGACATCAAATAGGAAAACAACAATTGAAAACCGCTCTAGCCAGTAACTTCGATCGCTGTTGTGACGTGCATGTTTGCTACCATTTTGTCGTCTCTTGTGGTAGCTGCGCGGATGCAGCTAATGGTCGTGCTGTCGTGCCTTCAGGGCCAAAACCCGCACCCTACAATACTTCACCCAGATCGGGCAATACCCGCCAACTTCCTATTCCTTTTTGAGGATCATGAGGTCTTGATCGAAATATTCTTGGCTTTTCTCACAAAGGCCCTCTTTAATCTGTTGTTCTAACTCTTGCACTCGATGATCTTGTGCGCTTCGTCTGAGTCGCTGTTCCACACAAATACCCTCGGTGTCCAGACTACAAGTCCATATACAAACCCAGATAAACGTACAGGCGCCAGTTAATACTAGAGACGACTACTATGAATTATTTGCTGCGTTTCATCACTGAAGGGGCTTGCGTAATTGTGGCCCACTCATGCTTTTATCTAGAACCATGGCGAGAAATGAACCATATAGACCGCAGCAGCACACAGCACACTTGAGCATGATCAGCTCATAGCCATTCCCATGACAATGCACAGATCATCGTGAACATCCATCGACTAGGTTTCAGGTGAAGTCTTTCACTGCTAGTCTCATATGTGCTAGATGTTTTCCCGCTTCCCAATTCGGATCTTTGCGGTGATAGCCTTTAGTAGTCTTCAGGTATTGGACTGCCTAACGCCTGTTTCCCCAGCCCTATTCTCTTATAAGATCTGTTTTTAGAGATTTAACGTGTGACAGACTTTAAATCTTATTTACTATCTTCCTCTAATCTCTCCGATTTACGAAGGTATAAGTCACGACTACGGGATAATGAATATTATTGAATTCAAACGAAGGCCATTAGGGGATAAGATTTTGTGAAGTGGCCAGCTGCGCTACTACATGTGTCATGTATGCAAGACTATTATGTCCCTACCATTTGGTATTTGACAATTACAAGAAACATAGGGTAACACTGAATGACTTGATAGAAGAATCAATGAACAGATATAAAAGTTTCCAAGTAGTA
This sequence comes from Petasospora euphorbiiphila, assembly GCA_030556625.1. NCBI lineage: Eukaryota > Fungi > Ascomycota > Saccharomycetes > Phaffomycetales > Wickerhamomycetaceae > Petasospora > Petasospora euphorbiiphila. The sequence goes on along the minus strand of JAKTUJ010000009.1, from coordinate 155,257 downwards.
AAGCTCACAGAGTGATAACTCTTGGATTCCCTTCATCGAGAAGCAACTAATAACTTACTGATGGTTGTTGTAGCATTTGGTTTAAATGCTAACGGGTGTGTATATAACTTACAAATAATTTGATCTATCCATCATGTACTATTGATACTACAGGCATTCTTGTCCTATAGATACATTCAACCTTCCCTAATACTTTCTTGCGGACCAATACCTCCCTTCGTTTTAGTTGAACACGGGAATACATTGTTAACCTATTAGATGATGTTTGAAGTATGGCTATTTGAGTTGTAGATACAACTGTTGAATCCTTCCAACAACTGCTGGTCTACTGCTTAGCAAACCTAAGTTTACCTCTCTGGATGACTCACCATGCTACAATATTAGGAGCATTGTTGTTTTACAAGTGCGCAACAAGCATACGATAACCGCTAGGGATATGTTGTTTACACTGGTGAGGGCCGAAATTCTGTAAAGATACTAACTACTAGTCTATGATTTTGCGGTGAAAAGAATGTTGCCAACCACCCAGGATTCAAAGGCTTTTGCAGAGAAGTACATCCACCACCATCCAACCAGGAATCTCTTTTCCACACCTGCATCACTATCATCCTCCTTTAATCAAGTTCCTCAATATTGCTAGATAGTACTGCAATGATGTAGAGATTATTGTTTGCTGAGAATTGACGGCTATCTAGAACGGAACTATTCATATCCTTTCAAATTGGAAACATAGCACACAGTGCATGAAAAAGGGATTTTTGATAAAGTAGTCAAAATTCCAACATATACGTATGGTCTTGTGGCTGGCAGGGGTTATATGTTATATGTCTCCGGGAATGTGTTTCTTCTCTATTTGAGGCTACAAACTACAAACTGTGTTTCGTGCAAAGTGCAAAGTGTAAAGCTCTGTGTAAATCTAGACCGGACCTGGCTGCAGCCGCCGGGCGCCGGTCCGATCCGAACACAGTGGTCTAGTCCCCGCCTCTAGATCTAGGTTTCAAGTTTCAAGCTAACCCGCTACAGCGCTACAGCTCGTAAATTTACAGCACCGTAGGTGCGAGCAACAAGCTTGATGATGTCGGGGAATCGAGATTGTGGCTCACAAACATGGCTAGTTGCTATAATGGTCGTAGTATGCCTTCATAGACTATAGTACTGAGCTCGAGATCACACCAGGGTAATGTAGGAGAAGCTAGCGGCGTGGTTCCAAGTAAACAGTAAAGCCAATCATCAGCATTTATCTGGAGTCTATCGATATACATAAAAACAGCTGTAATAGGTGTGCTATGCCCTCAACGAAGAAAGTTTGCTGTTGTCTGATATTTCTACAGAGTTCTGATGGCTTTTATTCATGGCCAACAGTTTTGGGTTCCACAAATCTTGACTCATGTCGCAAACAAACCATCGCTCTCTCTAACAGAGACTAGTACCAGTAGCGTACAGAGAAAAGCTGGTTACAGAAGTTCAGGTTTCATTTAAGAGGCATTTAATGTTGGACACGAGATACACCTCCGCCACCTTGAATCCAATAAACCTTCCTGATGGAATCTTCTAATTATTGTTTCAAATTTCTAAGCTGGATAGCTGGAAATACTGTTTGTCCTTTGCTCGTTGGTAGTTGATAGTTGATAACTAATGTAGTCTGGGCAAGGCATTAAAGTCAAAGATTCGCACATAACGCTGTCTACACGCACATTTCTCCGCTACCTCTTGTAGTCTACAGCGGATTATCGGCACCTTCAAAGATCGCATGCACAGGTGCCTGCCGATCTGCCGATCAAATGGTGAAAATCCCAATGATCTGATCCTGCCAGCAGCAAGACTGTAGCCCAGTTATTTTCCTCAGCTGTCCAATTAGCGAAGTGACTTTTTACTAAAGCTATAATAGTATAGCGTTCATATTGTGTGCTCTGAGCCTTGCACCTAACTTATCATAGGGACTCGTGTATGCCTTACAGTATTTGAACTAAGACGCATTCGCCTTTTCCTTGTTGTTTGATTTTCGATAGACTTTTACTACCGAGAGCAGCCCTTCCTTCAGGAGTTTGCATGGATTCCTTGCATGATAGGGAGGCTATGCAAAATACATGACCTCCTGAATAACACTTTCGATTTGGAAGACAAGCCAAAGGAAGGTATACAACTTGCATTTAGTAAGCCAAAGTCAAAGCACTCCCTAAGAGAGACTAGTAGCCGAAACCCTTTAACCATTGATAAAACTAAGTGCGGGGTGACTTTATCCTGAACCACTCTAAACTGCGGAGTTAATACCTTATACCGAAACTAGCGAAGAATTAACAATAATCGTGAGAAACTTTTGAGATGACCAGTTATGTTTGATGTTAAAGAGCTCAGAAAAACACTTGGACAACTGTTCAGCGGAAGATGAATATATTTCATTGTTTTCGTGTAACAAAGTTGAGAGATAGTCAATAATCACAGAGGAGGATCCAATCTTTGAATCTCATTCCAAGGTTATGGAACAACAAGACATACACTTGTGCAAAGAAGTTGGAACATCTGGGTAGAAAGGCCGGGTTCTTCAATTGATCTGGACTTAGTCATGATATTAAAGAAGGTATCAATCCCTGGTATCTTAGGTACAACCGAATTTGGTAATATACTGGTGGAGCCAGTCGACCTGTTAGTAAATCACTCCCTCACCAAGATCCAAACAAAACTCAGACCAAATACCGCAGCAAGCCATAGAACGGAAGAAAACATTCTCTCATGTGATCACGTACAACAGCGTCTTCCAAAAGGCACTGAATCATAATAAAAGTCCATTCCATATATGGAGTGTGCTTGGCAATAACGATAAATGGAAAATGCATGAAGACTTCATGCGATGAACGGGAATGGAGAAAGCGACCTTCCAAAACAAAGTTCTCTCAAAAGGAACTAACATGACGTGGCTTTTCCCATTGGAGAACAAAAAGCTTCCAAAAATTTAAAATCCTTGGAGTTTTACTAATCTCTCATTTGATACTGGTGTTGATAATAATATGTCTGATCCTTGTAGAAAAACGTCAACGGACTTGGTACACCGATTGAAAGAAGACCGGTTAAGCACCTTTTATGCACACTTGACGTCTTGAAAGATTGACTTCTGAATCAACTCTTGAAGGAGATCAGAGCTGTACAAAATCTCAAGGAACAAGTGAAGGGCAAGGAATATATTGGCTGTTCGTATTGATTGCAAGGTTTGTGCTCGTTACGTGTGTTCCGTGGGGTTCTTGGAATGCTTAGAGAAGTATTCCCATCGTTCAGATAAACCAGAGACCGTTCATGCGTATGAAGGGAATGTGTTTGGAGAGCAAAAGGGCATTAGAAGAGAGAGAGGATTATGTTCATCATGTACATAGCAACGCGATCTGCTGGCCTAATAAGACGTGGCGAATCTTGAATGTCCGATAGTAACATATTACGCGGAAACATGGGCTGCGGGCTGGGGTATTGGCAATTCACAAATAGGGTAGTAGTTAGTAGTAGACATTTACTTTCTCTCATTGCTGTCAACTACCAGCCGTATTGAATGAATGGCGGGCAGTCCGGAAGTAAAAGACCTAAGAGTCAAGACTTGAATCAACCATCGCGTTAGAGGCTTATTGTGATGCGGCTGAATTAGCAGAAGCTCATGCATGAGTGACATGATCTGGGACCTGGGTTCGACTGTTCGACTCATAGAACATCCCAAATAGGCTGGTTCCGCTCCCGCCGTTGACCTCTGAGGCCGAGGGAAGCATGTTGTCAACTTAAAACCTGAACTTCTATGCTTTGCCAATCAGACATTTAAAGGCTTAGGGACTTTATATACATAAAATTTGGCCAAACAGATCACAGCTTGTTGTTTACCCTAGAGACAGGTGGTAATGGGGCATTCTAAATTGTCCGAACCATATGAGTCTCAGTGCCTTGTAGGTTGAAGGCTCCGCTTGTTTCAAGCATGGTTAGTTGTTTGGAATTCCAGAGACGGTTAGAACAATGGCCCCCGGGTTAACGGCTCCGCAGGACCTCCTCGCTAAAGAATGCTTCTCCGATAGAATGCGCCATTTGTTTCCAGTCCCATCGATATCCTGGCTTCCGACAGTTATTTCTCCTACAAAGAGATAGCCTTCATGGTTCCGTCACACGTACCACGTACTACACGCCGCTCATCTAGATCTAGACCAGGAACCAGGAGCCAACTCCGCAGCATCCAGGCGTGCAGTCCGATGCGCAAAGGCGGTCTCGTAGGTCGTCGTAGGCTTGAAGTCGGAAACGTGACGAACCGACCCGACGGTAGTACGATGCAGGTCCATGCAAAACTCACACCAGAAGAAGGACAGCTCTTCATTCTGAACAGTGAATCCTGTTCCTTCATGGGGTGGCTGCTGGGACCTGGGTACCTTTTAAACAGGCTTCCGTAGGAATAAGATGCCTCATGCCTTATGCATGATGTATTTGATTGTGCAGTCAGGCTGGTCACAAATGGAACATACTGGAAGACATCCGACCAACAAGCGAGCTATGTTGTAGTACTCGTTCTCGGACCTAGACCAGGCCTGACCACTGGCTGGCATGTGGAAGGGGTTGGAACGTTGGAACCTCGAGACTGTTAGACTGTGAGTGAGACATCGTCTCAGTTTAGGATTTGAAAGGAATTGTACATCGCTGGAAGCATCAAACAACAAGCCCCATAGGGATAACCATAATGCTAGCAGCATGAACATTCGAAGCCTTGTTACCTCCTGGAAACTTGCGTATAGGCCGTGCGATAGCACTTCCTATTTTTTTTTTGCCCAAACTGTTAAATGTTAGTCCCGCGTTGCTGCGCCTATATATTTGAATTCAGTTGCGAAATGGGTAACCTTTTGCGTAATCAGCCTACCGGGCAAAGGCCCACAACCCACAACCTACAACCTACAACAGTGGAGAGTAAGAGAACAGCGGTAGAGAGATGACTATAGGCGATGCATAAGAATAGGAAGCAGTTAAGACCAACCGTGAGACCCAATGTGAGGCGTTGGAGCGAAACTTGTGTGGGTTGATGCCCGTGAATGCAAATGATTGAGTTTGAACTAGAGCCAAAATACGTAGAGGCATTAGACATTCATCACGTACGAGCTTCGCAGCACATTCTTCCATTTCGAGTCGTATTCGTACTTAGTTTCAGGGCCAAGACTTTCGCATCCTCTTTTGCGGACGGCTCTCTAAGACTCTACACGGATATGTGTACACACAAAGATCCCAGCCAGACCAGTTGCATAAAACGATCTCCACACTTCCTTACCCACTATTGCTCTACAGCTATTCTAAAAGGAGCTGGATGTATGGGCAAGAGCAGGCTGGATCAAGGTAACTTCGCTATCGCGGAAGGCTCCTGTTCCAGGAACTTGGAAGCAGTCTTTGCGAACGAGTTCGGGCTCTGGATTTGAAACATGCAGGTGTGTCTCGGGCCCCTGCACAGCCCAACCCGCCTGCAGTATGTGGGAGAGCCTGGCCTCGGTCGCCTCCTGTAGCTTTACAGAAGGAGCGTTCGGAAATCGGACACGGAAATTACTATGCCATCGCGCGCTTTAGGCAAAGGTTCCAGGTTCCAGGCCCAAGCTGTTTCTAAGCCCACAGAGCACTAAGGCAGTGATGCAGTGATACAAAATCAGAACCAAGACAACTGTTCAACGAGAACGAGTTATTCTTTAGAGATCGAATGTGTACACGAGAACGCTCTGGATCTAGGTTTCATATGGTTGAGAGCATGGATATGGATCGGGTATAGTGCCACAGAAACAAGAGCAACGGCTAGTTGATCCTGGATCAGCGAGGTCTAGTCGTGGCATGGACGTCTAGAAATTTGCATGCCACTTATTTCATAAGAGCCGAAGAAAGCATGCGTCATATGTCATATCATTGTTCTTACACCTCTTTTATTTAATTATCATACCAAACTCTCTTATGACTTATATCACATTTGCCCGGCCCTCACCTGACTCTAGACCAACCATCATGAGGTTACGGTCAAGTCCCCACCTGACACGAGACACTATATTGTGTTCTTATGGGTTGTATATATAGCGACATGGGTGTCCATCTAAGGTAGACACTGTATTATATTAGCAGGAGCCAATCAGACCCTTTCCCTTTTAGAGAATTCTGGCGGTTTACCAAACTATTTTCAGTTTTGACATTTAGTGCAGAATAAGGACACTGGCTTCTTAACAAAACAATTGGTTTCATAAGATCTCAGACTGTTTGCAAAAGACTATTTCTCAAAAGAAGTCATCTAAGAAGGTTAAGAAAGTCCGAAACCGATAGCACTCGATATATGGCGATCTTTACCTCATTCATAGTTCAACCTGTAGTTTGTAGTTTGTAGAGCAAAATGCCAAAATCCTAGTCTCTGCGCTTGCTCTTTTCTGCAGATTCTGAGTTTAAGGCTTCTAAGTTCTGATTGTCTGTCCAAATTTCTTGACAGCTTTTGGCTGTGATTGGAATTCCCGGCTTTGAATCATTGTGAAGGGTGAAGGGTGAAGGCGAAGGCCACCGGCCACCCCTGCCTTGAGTCTCAGGCTCACCAGGCCCTTCCAGGTTCAGGTCTTTTCGTGCATTTGGTAGCGCCAGTATTGGTCCACGGCGGGCCCCAGCCCCTGCTCGCGGGCGCCGCAACACGCAGGCAGTCAGATTTTCAGGAACACGAGGAGCTGGAACCACCTTGCGATCCTCCATTTCTAATTTGCGGCCTTCACACAGAAAGCACCAATCTCTCTTCCTTCCACCAACGCCAACACAGACGTACTCTCCCTGCTCAGGAAGGCCACACGTCGACAGCAAAAGGCGCAGCAGCACTCCAGCAGTTCTCCCGACAACAGCCCACCGACCTGGGCGACGAGCGATCCGAGCGGCGACGACGACACACAGCGCATACCTCGGACCTCTGCAACCAGCCGTAATTTTTTTGGTGCTGCGTCGTCAACCCGAACCTCAAATTTCGTGAATTAACGGGCGCTACCGCCAACTCCCACCAACTCCCAACAACGGAGACAACGGCGCTTTGGAAGGCAAACGAGGACCGGATTTCTTGATAGATCACTGGCATTCCGTCGAAGGTTTCTCTTTGCAGCTGCAGTCCTCTATTGCAACGCTTTTTGTTCGTCTTGTTCGTTGCCTCGGCGCTTCTTTTACAGCCGCCAGAGAACAACAACAAACAACACCACCACCTCCAACAACAACAAGAACAACCACAACATCACCAACAACAGCGGCGGCAGCAATCACCGTATACAAACCGGATCGCCGGCCACCGAATCCAGAGAACCCCGGACAGAGAGCTGTACTTCAGGTGCGACACATCCCAGTTTCCTGTCTGTTGTGACTACTCCTATCCACCCAGAGGCATACATTGAGCGATGAACCCACAGGGACAACCCGCTGGCTACCAGGGGATGCCTGTGCCTGGCAGGGAACCCTACCAGCAGGGGCCATCCCCCCACCAGAGCACGCCCCACCAACGACAGGGCGAGCTACCAAATCGGTGGGGCCCTCCTGATGCCCAGAGACGCCCCGGGACTGATCCACAACCACTGCCTTCACAGCCCCAAGGTCCACAGCCAATGCTCTCGAAGCCCTCCCATCAACCACAACCGGTTGTGATGTTGCCTGTCATGTATCATCAACCCCCAGGTGCCGTACCTGCCGGTTGGCCACAGTACTCGATACCGCCACAACAGCCCTACCCTCCACAGGCACAGTTTGTTTACCCAACACCGACGGTCCAGTACTCTTATCCCCCACAGTATCCAGGATACGGCCAGTACCCTAACCAGCCTCAAATGAGCCCGGGTCAGCCGCCAGAAAGAACTACCCCTGGAAGACCATATGGTGGCACTTTTGGAAACGACAGCGCACAACTGCCCTCTTTGTCTGCTGGGACTCAACCTTACCATCTTCATCACGATGCTCAGATGCAAATGCAGGATGAGGCCGAGAAGGAAGCGCTCAGAAATGCTGCTCTTTTGGCATCGAGAGTACCTGTCCCGCCTTATGCTATTGCTACTACCAACAACAACATCAACAACAATAGTAGTAACGGTAACACTAAGAAGAAGCCACTCTCACCGACTTCTGACAGTTCCAAGAAGGGATTCAGAAATTCGAGAAGAAGACACAGAAACTCACATCTCGGGTGTGCCACGTGCAAGTCTCGTCGTATCAAATGTGATGAACAACTCCCAGAGTGCAGAAACTGCATCAGGGCAAGACTGACATGTGCTTACCTTGCTTTGGATGATGCCGCAAGAGATGCGCTAAAAATCGCCCAGCAAGCTCACGCTGCAAGAGTTCAATCGTTGAATCTCCAGGCAACACAACGAGAGGCACAGAAGGTCATTCAGCAAGGAGCACCTCAACAGTATCCATATGAAGTTCAAGGCCTACCTACACGTATATTTATGAACCAGCTTCCTCGATTCCCACCACCGAATGCTACATCAATTGAAATCAACTTGCAGAGAACTGAGTTACCGCCCCAGCAACGTCTACAAGGGGCCATGCCTCACCCGATGAACCCACACTTACAACCACAGCAAGTACAGGTCCTCCCGCCACAACAACCGGCGCATATTTCAATGATGGTACACCAAGAACCATCCTATGCAGCAGGAAATGCTGGGTCCGTGGTAAAGTCCGAACCAAAGCACTCTGAGGGAGCAGGTGATTATGCGTTGGCGTCGGCTTTGTCAAAGCACAAGGATGTCGATCTTCAGAGAGACGTTGACGAGCTTCCCGCCCTTGATAGTGAATTCACAGAGATTGTCCTCACGCCGGAGTGCCTGATGAGCCTGAACAAGTACTGGGAAGGATTTGACAAACAGCTCTTCATTCCGTTCGAGGACGGGTTTGAAAATGAGGATCTTTACAAGGAATATGATGCATATCACAAGAATCAGCTGGTTGAGGCACAAAACAACATTGTGCTTTTCAAGTCCATGCAGTCTTGTGGTGCTGCCTTTGTTCTACAAAAGACGAACAACCCACACGCGAGGGAGACCGCCAAGAGATATCTTGACAGAGAGCTTGAGATTACACTAAGATATCTTAACAAGTTTAGAATGTCTTTCTCCGACGAAGTCAAAGATGCAAAGAGTTTGTACCTCAATGTATCTTTGGCATTCTCGACTTTCCAGATCTACCAGACTGCATTTGTGACAACGTTCTATGGTGACCATGCACTCAGCGATAACTACGAATTCTTGAACAGATTCTTTGATTTCATCTGCAGTTACTTGAAGAACGAGTTTACTATTTTCAAGAAGGCTGACATCAAACCAGAGATCAAGGAAAGTGCACTGTTCAAGCGTGCTGAGCTGCTCAATAGCTACATGCTTGTCTTTGTCATCTACTACGTTCAATGTATCAAAGCAGTGCACACCAAGCCTTACAAGACGACATTTATGAGTGAATTTTTGATCAAGTTGAAGGCCATAAGATCGTACATTTACAACAAGGTCGATGATGATGATAAGAAACACTATGATAATCTTGTGGAGTTTGTGCAACATTCTGTGGATTACTGGGACGCAATCCAAGATGGAAATGTGGAATCTAATAGAATCCAGGTGATATTCTACTCACTCAAGAAGTTTTTATCATTGGTTCCAGAGAACAGTATCATTGGTTCTGGTCTTTTCTCATTCGAGCAGGAACTCATTTACGCTTACTACCATGCTGCTATTGGTGCTTTGAAGGCAATTTATTCGGAGACAAGATTCTTCTTCCTGGTGTCATTCAACGGTAATGACGGTACGAGAACCGCCAACCATATTGTGCAAGTGTATGATGACAACAGAATCACAGATGCCCAGAGGGATTTGCTCAAGTATCCGGTCTCGGTCATCAAGTACTTCAAAGAGAGATCGTTTATCTTCTCACGATACTTGAAGAATGTATCCAAGTTCCCAGCCAAGATCATGCTGGATGACACAAATAAGCAGATTCTGTCAAACTTGGTACAGGAGAAACAACTGGAGAGTTTCAATGGAGAGATCAAAGAGGAGAATTATCCACATATCGATAACGCTTCGAACTTTTATGACAAGAATACAGATTCCATTGTTATTCCATCCGTTTCTATCATGGAGTCTTACAGCAACTTTGAAATGGCTCAAGCCAAGAGATCACAGCTTTTGAAGAAAGCTGTTGCTGGTGGTCTGTCGGAGCCGGATAAAACATTGATCACAGCACTTTTTGGAAAGGATAAACTTGAACAATCTACTGGTGATGGTAAGCAATGAGTAACATATCTGTCTCATTCTGTGATGATATTCTGGACTATATTGTTTTCTGTTTAAGGTTTTTAGCGGATCGGACTTTCGGTTTTTGGTATGATCCCTTGATGTATTATAAGAGTTATGACGCCTTTTTTTCTTCTGTGGTATAATTTGATCCAAAGCAGCCTTTACATGAGCTAACTGGCACATAATGAATACAACGACTACTTTTTTTTCTTTTTTTTTTTCTGTTTTGATCTGATTTCATGCACGCAGACAGCTGCATTAATCGTCAGTTGTATTATATAATCCCTGAAACCATGAGCATATTCATATCAAAGCAGGAATGTGGTACGGTTTCTCCATATTCGTCGGCCGCAATAGCCAGAGCCAGAGCCCGATTAACATCTTTCAAACACCCTGTACAGGCCTGGCAAGTTAGCGATCTCAATGACGTCTTTCTTCAACTTGTGTGGAGCTAGAAGATTTCTCTGCACAGCAGGCATGAGCACAGACTCCATGATCTCATTCAACTCGAATCTCTGTTGTGCAAACATTTGTCCTTCTTCTTCATCGCCAGTGAAATTCTCAGGAATCTTGTCAGGTACATATAGCAGTGCAATTTGTCTCAGGATTCCATCCAAGCATTCTTGTTCATCCTCCCAATTCACTTTTGAGCCCAATCTGTAGAGGAACATGGGAAGTTTGGATAATGTAGGGATATATCCTTTTAACATTAGCGGTAATCCTATCAACTTGGGATCAGAAGACTCCACCTCCTCAAGCTCGATACTGAAATACTCCTTCAACATCTCTTGCATATCCAGAATGTTCTTCAAAACCTCGTCAATAGACGAGCTCGTCCCCACACCGGAATCAACAACATGTTGCAACAAAGTCTTCAAGCTGCGATCACGGCCTTCGAGATGGATTATACCAAAGTTGGCAAACTCTTGCAAACCAAGCTGATAGAAGAATTCCGCCATCACCGAGCCATAATCAACAAGCATTAACTTGACGTGATGCTGTATTGCACAGATCCGACGTTCCGAGTCCACAATACCAATATAGGACATATTAGAAAACATCTCGGTTATTTGTTTGTTCGCAGATAGCTGTACCTGGCTTCTGAGATTAAGTATCGACTGGAGATTGACATCAGTGTGTTCTTTAGAGATTGGAGTGAATCTGTGAGGAAGCTTAGGTGATACTTCTGTAACAGTGGTCATCGTCGTCGGGATAGTTGAAGTGGACACGCCCTCTTCATCAGATGGTTGGGTATCAAAAAGTGATTCTGCCTTTGATCCAGTGCGATTTGCAATAGAAGTATTGGTCACAGGTCGTACAAAAGTCGTGATTTTAGCCTGACTTGCATCTGTGCGGACAAGCTTGTAGTCCAATCTTTTCTTCTGTAATAACTGAGTGGGAGTCTTAGCAACTTTAGTATCGTCTTCATCTTCCATTGACCGTTTCCTTTGGTTACTTGGAAGGAGAGTTTGCGTAGAGAAGGTTCTTGATGAATCCACCTTTGATAGCTCGTCTGTGATTCTCAAACATATTCTGTCGATTATTTCGTCTTCATTTAGGAAACGCACCTCTCTTTTCGTAGGATGAACATTGACATCAAGATTTTTGGGTACGATCAAAAGGCTCAGATATATGAAAGGTTTGTGCCCCTTGGGCAGAAAGTGTGAGATTGTTGAATTCAGTGCTCTTTTGAGAACCTCATTAGAGACAAGCCTGTTGTTAATAAAGAACACCGGCTGAATCGATTTTTTGTTGTTGAAATTCGGATTAGTTACCTGGCCGCTTACGGAGACGACTCCATATTCATCTATTCCAGGGATATCGATTGGCAAGAGCTCACCTGCAATGGCGCTACCAAATACGGATCTGATTCGCTCCTTCACACTAAGACCTGGCCTCGTGGAGAGGGAGAAATGGGACTCTCCAAACTTCTTGACGCCAATGCCAACGTGTGTGTGAATGGCGTAGCGGCCAGCCACGTCCACAATCTTTGACAATTCCTCACTTCCAGCCTTCACCGAGCGCAGCCTGGAGGGGACGTTGTAGAAGAGGTCCTCGACAATGATCTGTGTGCCCGTCTTACCAGCAGTGGGCTTCACCTCCTTGAGCTTCCCATCCAGGAAAGTCGCCATCCACGCACACTTGGAGTCCTCTCTCTTGGTTACGACCGACAGCCTCGCCACGTGTGAAATGCTGGCGAGGGCCTCACCTCTGAACCCGTACGTGCTGATGCTCTCAAGGTCTTCGAACTTGTCAATCTTCGAGGTGGCGAACCGCTGGCAGAGCAGCGGCAGGTCGTCCTTGTGGATGCCGTGGCCATCATCGGTGATCTGCAACAGCTTCAGCCCGCCATCCTTCACAACAACCTCAACTCTCGTAGCGCCGGCGTCGAGCGAGTTCTCCAAGAGCTCCTTGAGCGCGTTAGCAGGCGCCACGATGATCTCACCAGCAGCAATGCGGTTGACGACAGCTGTGTCGAGCGGCTAAGAAAAAAAATGTTAGCACTGGGCAATTTCTGGCGATACAAAGAAGATTAATCTTACCTTGATCCTCTTTTCCATTGTGGTTTGTGTTGTGGTGGCCAAGTTGGGTAGGCGCCCATCTTAATGAGGTTCCTGATGAGGAGACGCGACGACGACGCGACGCGAAACTTGTGATATGTCCTCCACGCCAACACGTCTCCATCAACAACAGGGAGAAGAGACACCCAGCTTCCAGAATTCAGTCTTATCATGAGCGGTGTTAAGAGACGCGAGGTTACTGTCAATGGTGCGCGGAAGCGTGCTAGAGTTATTGGGGACGACGAGGAAGAGGAGAGCTCCAACAGCAGACTCGAAGAGATGAATCAAGATGAGGATGAAGATGAAGAGGATGAAGACGATGAAGATGAGGATGAAGAAGAAGAAGATGATGATGATGAAGAAGAAGAAGATGACGATGATGATGACGAGGACGAAGAAGATGGCGAAGAAGATGGCAATGACCTTTCACTAGCCGATAAGATGCACGAGGAGCAGCGTATTCTTGCACAATCCCGGCAGCTTGGAGCTAACATCAAACAAGCTCGTGCTAAAGTGGCCAGGGAAGGTGGCTTACGCCATGCCATTTCACACTTGAAACGAGTCAATGTGGCTTTCACCGAACGCCAGCGACTCCATTTGGACAACAAGACTTTGGAGATGTACGATTCGAAGAACTTGCTTGACTCTTCAGATTTGGTGGACATTGCTACGAGAAACATCAAGATTGGAAACACACGACGGGGACTTCAACCGGAGGAATTCATCCAGAGAATGAGAGAATCCCTCTTGAAGACGACCAGAAGCCAAGATGTTGAGGCAATGGACAACCCGGAGGAGTACAACCAGAGGGAACACCCATTTAACTTGTACAACTGGTTCCAATTTGGTACTTTTGCCTACACACGTGGAAAGAAAGCTCCATCAAGTGAGCATTTGCTTGGTCCATTAGATATTGAGAAGAAGATTAGACAATTCAAGCCAAGAGAGAAGCTCCAAACCACCAATGTTGTTACCACTGCAGAGCATGTCACATCCGATGATGTTGACAGAGACACAAATGATCACACTACAAGTGCTGTGCAGAACTGCTACAAGGAATTCAGCCAACGGAGCACGGGACATCCAATTAACTTGTTCAAGTTCTTCATCAACCCACATTCTTTCTCGCAGAGTATTGAAAACATGTTCTACACAAGTTTCTTGCTTAGAGATGGTCGTCTTCAACTTGGTGAGGATGAAGATGGATACCCGACAATTGCAAGTCCGCCAGGCCTACCAGATGATCCGTTGAACAGACAAAAGGAACAGAGCCGGAGAAAGGAGATGCCATCCAATCACATCATTTTCCACCTTGAGTATGAGAGTTGGAAGAAGTTGATTAAGATCTTTAACATCACAGAGTCGTTCCTTCCAAATCGCCCAGAGGCTGCAGGTGTATGATGAAGTTTTATGTACAAATCTATTGTTTCTATATACGTGATTTCTTTGCGTCTATCCATCCAGTAATGCCATCAGTAATTCCAGTCAAAGGCCATCTGTTCACCGGATCAGCACTCAAATCCGTTGTTAAACCAGCCTCATAGAGTTCAATACCTGCCCAACCGATCATCACTGCATTATCCGTACACAGATCGAGTCTTGGATATATCGTCTCGATGTTTCTTTCGTGTAGTGTGCTATCCAACATCTCTCTCAGGAACATATTTGACGCGACACCACCGGACCCAACAAAGTGTTTAACGCCGACAAGTTTATCAGCATTCTTATCCATTGCCAATTTGAGTTTATCAATAACGTGTTGGAAGATTCCACGCTGTATTTGGTATGCTAAACTGCGTCTAGCATCATCCAATGAAATGCCGCTCTCTTTCAATCTGCGTACATAAGACTGGAACGCACCAAATGCAAATGCCACTTCATCGACCCTCCCTCTTTTATTGTACAATGGTTTTGGTACGTCCCATTTCTGTTCAAACCAGGTCTCACTAGTAGAAGCAGCATAACTTTCGAGTTCTTTACCCAAGTTATTCCCCGTGAGTCCTAGTTCTCTCGCACACTTGTCCAATGCATCTCCACATGCAACGTCAATAGTCTCACAGAGGATTTCGTGTTCAAGTAAGCTTTTCGAAAGCACTATCATCGTATGTCCTCCACTTATCAGCAGACTCAAGAAGGGGAACTCCGGCTTTGTTGATGCCGTTTCAAATCTGGGTACTAGCAAGTGTCCAAGCATATGATGCACGCCAACAAGTGGTTTCCCAAATGCTGTGCTGAGCCCTTTGGCATAACACAACCCAATAGTGAGTGAACCTTTCATTCCCGGTCCTCTAGTGGCACAAATCACATCTGGTGGTGTTTGTGCAGAGATGCCATTATTGTCAAAGAGTTCTTGTGTTATTCGGGCAATGTTCGCTTGATGGTGGTCGAACGCTTTTGTTGGGACGATGCCTCCTTCCTTCACGGAATCGAGTGTGGATTTGATATGTTGTATCAGCTCCACTTTATCTCGGGAAGGCCTGTCAAGAAGTGCAACGCATGTGTCATCACAGGATGTCTCAATGGCAAGAACTTTGTATTGCCGTAGTTGGCATACACGTCTCGGCCTCAGCCTGATTAATCGTGACTTGACAAACATAAGCTTAGCACGATGCGAATGCTATAGGGCCTCTTGATATATAAATCTTGACTGACACACAGAAACAAACGTAGAGTCTCTTCCTATAGATGCGGTGATGTAGTGATGGTGTAGCAGACAGGCAGAGACCCGAGGGTAAGATCTTCCCGGAACACAGAGGTCTTTGTGAGCGACGCATCCATGGCAACCGCCCGCGGCCCGAGAGATTCGTTTCCGATTGGTGCAGCTTAGGCGTGTCGTCCGCGCGGTGGGACGAGTTCGTAGTAGGCGACTCCGGCAGCTGAGGGTTAAAATACGGGGTCGTAAGCAGCGGGCGGACGTACGAGGCGGACGGCCTGCTGGGTGAAATGACGCGCTCAGGGCACCTTGGTATGCAGTCCGGAGACCGTAGTCCCAAGGCGTGCGTCCCGTGAGTCCCGTGAGTCCCCGCCGCCCTGGCTGACAGCCATTGGGATTGGGACTAGGTGGCAGGTGGCAGGTGCACCTGGGAGATAGACGGGCAACAGTGGACAGTGGATCCCTTATCAAGGTTCGGGTGGTGGCTATGGTAGCAGGTGATGGCACAGCCAGTGAGCAGTGTGAACAAGTCTTCCACAAGTCTCTCAATTGGTCTCAATCAGAGAGTCCTCTCGCCCCTCTGCGCCTCACAGCCCGTAATCAATCAGCCTGCTCTTTTATCGGTTGATCTGCGCACACAATGGCGCTTTGCTAATCTCAACCTTTGCAGCCGTCAAACTTCCTTTCAATCATAAAAAAGCATATTAAGTAAATACTTCCGATCTGTTATCAACAGAAAATTTGCGTTGTTTCCTCTGTGACACACCTCATCAGCAGCCGGTCTCACATAACTACAAAAGCAATGGCCGTGGAGCAAGCGACTGTGATCGCATACACTGGTGATCCATCCAAGGAGGTGAGCATTGCTGGGAACTTTACAAACTGGCAGCCCCAGAAGCTCACGTGGAACGCGTCCAAAAATGTGTTCGAGTACGTTGTGAAGCCAGGTGAAGACCAGAGTGGAGTGCTATGCTTCAAGTTTATTAGCGATGGCGTCTGGTTCACCGACGAGAACTTTGCTTCCGGTAAGTTTGCTACCTCCCTGGTGACCGTTTTGATTTGGGTGTAAATACTAACAACACATTCAAGAATTCGACGCTGATGGAAATGAAAACAACGTCATTGTCTACGACTATTCGAGCGAGAAGACTGCTAACGGAGAAAGTGAATTGGACTCTGAAACGGAGAACGGGCCACTATCTCCAGCTCCAACACCCCTCGAAAGCGTCAAATCACCAACCATACAATCGATCACCTCTGCACCAGTATCAGCACCATTGAGTGATTACGGGAAGGACTCGACGACGGCTTCTAAGGACATTCCAAAGACATCAGCACCTGCTGCTGTTGCCGAGGCAGCCCCTGAGCAGCAAACCACAGAGGCCACGGCCCCTGAGGTATCAGTCCCAGACCACGCTGATGCTTCGGCTTCCGTAGCTGAACCAGCACCAGCACCAGTACCATTCATTCCAGAGCCAACAGCAAAAGCAACTCCAAATACTCCTCCGGTTACTCAGGAGCCGCTTCCGGGTGCTTTCAAAGGTGCCGACCCAGAGAGCCAGAACAATACCACCAACAAATCAAACGGCCGTGCACTCACCTCTGCTTCAAACAGTGAGACCACTGTGCCTCACGACTGGGGATTCTTTTCCAAACTGCTGCAATTGATAGCCCAGTTCTTCAGAAATTGGTTCCACAGGGGTGCTACCGCATAATTACGAGACATGCTGTGCGTGTATCTGTTTGATGCCTCTTTTTTTTTTTATTTATCTCATCCGACACATTCATTTATAAACTTCCACTTATGGTTTGATTGCTCTAATTGCTCTAATTGTCTGTTATTGTGCTGTGATAAGTAGTGGTTTAGCGGTCTTGAGCCCTGAGCCTTTCTCGAAATGTAAACAAACAACTAACACTTCATAAACCTTCAAGACGACTTTGACATTAAAAGAACGACATATATTTATTGTTAAGAAATGGACTCGTCACCGTTTGTGGAGAGGCCCAAACACTCGTTCGACGACCCTCTGGTAGAGGTCAACGAGCTCAAGTTCAAACTGAACGACCTCAACAACCAGCTCTCGTTGGAACGTCTACAACACGAAGAGCAGATCGAGGCTCTCAAGAGGGAATTGCTGGCGGAGCAGAAGAAGAAAGACGACTATGCTAGTGATCAGCTGTTCTACTACGAGGCAAACAAGGAGCTCAAGTCCAAATTGGAACATGTCCAGGATAACGAACGCAAGGAGAAGGAGAAGCTCAACCAACAAATCACAACGTTGAGAAGTGAGTTGAACGAGTACAAGGAGATGTACGAGGAACTTAAAGCCAGTGATAGCCAGGCCATCTCTGAGTCACATCTGCGTCATCTTAAAATGCAAAGTGAGATTAAGGAACTCCAAGGAATGCACGAGGAATTGGTTAATGAGTTTGAGAAGCAGGTTGCCGAGACGAACAGAGTCAGAGGCGAGTTGAATAAAAGAGATGATGAAATATCCAATTTGAAGACCAAGCTTATGAATATGGCTTCGGCTGATGATGCAGACGATACGTCGTTGATCTCGAAGAAGCTTTCGGAACAGATGGGATATATCCAGGACTTGGAACACAAGAATCTGAAACAGAGTGAACAGATCAAGCAACTGAGACTAAACGCTACAAATACAGAGATACTGAAAAACGAGAATAATACACTCAAGTCCAAACTGTCGAAGATCACTGAGCTTAATGACACGATTGATGATTTGAACTTGCAACTGCTACAATTAAGAGAGGAGAGTAACAAGTGGAAAGTTTACTTGGGCGAGGATGATGAAGTCAAAATTGAAGAGTTTGTGCAGAAGTTCAAGGCCATGAAGGATGATAGTCTTATAATCAAGAGTAATTTTGCAAAGATCGAGTCGGAGTTGCATGAATCCAAGTATAACTACAACGAGTTATTTGTTCAACACCAAACCCTTCTCAAGAACTTTGAAGCTTTATCCAAGGCCTCAGATGCTATGACAAAACTGAATCATGAATTGGAACAGCAGAGAGATCTTGCATTTGAGGAATCATCATTCCTCAGAGAACAACTCAAGAGTTTGGATACAGAGCTGTCCCTTAATGAAAACGACAAGAACAAGTACATTGCCAACTTGGAGTCATTGGTTGATGATTACAAGACAAAGATAGAGGATATGACCAAGAAGATACCCAAGGATGTTTCAAACAAGAGATCAAGATCCGAGATTGAAGATGATGAAGATACAACTAGAAACTTCCAAAAGAACATCACATCTCTAGAGCAATCCAATTTCGATTTGGAAACACAAGTCACCAGGTTGATGAATGAAAATGCCCTTCTTATCAAGAAGCTCGAGTCTACAGAGGATATCAAGGAACAGAAGATGAGAATCCTGCAGCTACGAAACAGCCCATTCCTCAAGGATCAAATGGTGAAACGAGAACAGTTGGAGGTACTCCAACGCGAGAACGATGATTTGTTAGAGAAGGCCACATTCACTGACACAATACCAAAATCAGTCTATGACCGCTCACAGCTCAATATCCGTGAGTTGGAAACGAAGATATATGAGTTGAATAAGCGTATTCAACGTCTACGTGAGATTTTTTCAGCCAAATCTGCAGAGTTTGTCGAGGCAATATACTCTGTCATTGGGTACAAAGTTGAGTTCCAAAAGACAGGGAAGATAACGCTACGTTCCAAATTCTCCGAGAATGACGTGATTGTCGTTGACCCTACCAACATCACTTTGAAGAAGATGGGTGCTAATGTGGAGTTTTCTCAGATTTGGGATAACCTTATTGACTTCTGGATCAGAGAGAAGGAGAACTTGCCGTGCTTCCTGGCTGCTTTGACGCTCGAACTACATGAAAAGGAGAACCGAGCCGTGGACAAGTCAGGTTAAATAATGAATAACCACCAGGATATTCTCTGTGTAATTGTGCTGTAGTCTGTAGTTCTAGAAATGTCTTGAATTATCAGACCTGGCTCTTTTCTTTTTTCGTGTGGATGAGCGAAGATTCGCTGCCGAGTCGAAAAGGTAAACAAACTCGATCCAGAATCTCTTCAACTTTCAACTGAAAGGACACAGTGGTGAAGGAGCTATCATGTCGACAGAACGCAGGAGACCCTTCATTGATCTGCACGTGATTGTGGTCTCGACGCTTTTAACGGGCTCGATCCTCGGCTCCTACAAGCTATACCGAAGCTTCCTGCGTCCGATTCATAAAGTGACACAAATCAGCCAACGAGCTTTCAAATCACAGTGGCTACACGGACGCGTCACCTCCGTTGGTGATGGTGATAACTTCCACTTCTTCCATTTACCAGGTGGGGTCATTGGCGGATGGGGTTGGTTGAGACAAATTCCTCGAGTCAACCAACGAGGACTAAGGCACAAGACACTTCACGTTAGATTATGTGGAATCGACGCTCCTGAACGTGCACATTTCGGGAACCCAGCACAGCCATATGGGGACGAGGCCATGGCTTGGCTTCGATCATACATCTTGGGTAAGACAGTAAGCGTAAAGCCTCTCAGTCTCGATCAGTACGGCCGTGTTGTGGGGAAATGCATGGTGCGAGGATGGTTTGGTTGGAAGGATGTGAGTTGTGAGATGTTGAAAGCAGGTCTATGTATTGTTTATGAAGGAAGAGGAAGTGCAGAGTTTGATGGATGTGAGGCAAAATATCGTGCAGAGGAGGCCAGAGCTAGAAAGGCTAAAAAGGGCATGTTCCAGGAAAAGAAGAAACTGGAGACACCGGGCGAGTACAAGAGAAAGTATAAGCCTAAAGAACCCTAAATGTACCATTACATTTTGACATATATTTTGTAGAGATAATAGTCCTTCAACACTTGACATCGAGACCATGTCTCTTTTCCTCCTCTCTATACTCAAACATGACCTGAACAGCGATGAAGAGACATACACAAGCCGAGACAAAGAAGACAAGGCCATCAAAAGTGGAGAACATCTCCGAGAAGAGCAACTTCATACCATTTTGATCGAGGCAGAAACCATAAAGATTTGCAATCATCATCAACCAAATGTTCAAGGCACCCCCAGCGGCACAGGCATGTCTATACCACCATTCTTTACTAAAACGTTTAAAGTACTGGGAGATGAAGAGCTCAGGAAGAAGGAACAACACGATGCACCAACCCCAGAGGAGCAGTCTCAACTGAATATCATGCCAAATGGCAACGAATGTGAACACGGCAAAGGACGCTAAAATTCTGTTGGAGGAACCGCCCAATGGGATGTAAATATACTTGACGACAAACTTGTTATAACTTCTGTGCCAACCTTTCCAGAAGGCCAAAGCGGAATAGTTGTTATCCATACATCTGATCATGTTCTCAGGTGGATCAATACCATCAATCAAGGACCACAATCTGAAGAATCTCCATGGGATCAACAGTTTCAACCAAATGATGTTCAAGTTGACTAAGCCAATCATGGAAATCTGGAAAGGAGTGTCACCTTTCCATGCCTTTGCCTTTGAGATTGCCACAACGTAAATGAAGTGCAGGATCAATTCCATGTTTAAGAGACAGACAAAGAAAACCAATGCATAATTAGCTGTGCTCTTCCAGTTGATCGAAGGCAATTGCGCACGAGACTGGATGAAGAAGTCATTGAATGTAAGGATTGGGCCGGCAATGAATAAAGGAGAGTAGAACAAGTATGCGATATAGTTGAAGATCGAATAGTCGGAAACTTCCAAATTCGTGTTGATGCGATCTCTCTCCAAGACAATAGCTGCCATGTTGAACTTTGGAGACGATGGTTGTGATCCACGGTCCTCTGCATCCGTCTTCTTAGCTCTGCGATGTCTCTCGTCGTTAAATGACTTAAGATAGTCCAAGTTGAAAGACAATGCTCTTAGAAGTGTGAAGTTGTAGAAAACGTCCCATCTCTGAACAATCCCCATATACCCTGGGTCAAAGATTCCGAGAGGTTTCCAGACATAGGCAAGGTAGTAGTTTCTGTACTTGTCATTGAAGAACAAACTGAAAACACCATACCCCCAAAGAAGAAGAATTGCAGCCTTGTTGTAATTCTTGAAGACACGCGCAATGGCGAAGCAGATCATGACATGGGCAAGCACACGTATAGAGTTGACACCGTGCATGGCGAAGATGAAGATCAATCCAAAGAAGAAGTCAAATGACGGTCTTGTACATTTAGTGGCATACTGAACGACTCTTCTTAGTGTTGCATGTGCCAATGCCAATGCAACCAACAATAGGAAATTGTCTCTAAAGAACCTGTACTGCGCGTCCGAGTTGTCAACTTGTCTCCCCGGGATCCACCCTTTGCTAAGAAGCTTTTCGTAAACTGGATAGTTCGGGTGTGAAGATTGCGAAATGTCCATGGCAGTTTTGATCATCCATGGGATCACAATGAGAAAGAGCACACCGTAAATCCTGAACTCCGTCGTGTTCCATAGTGGCCTGCCAGCTGAAGCGATGACGCGTGACTTCTCTGGTTCACGAGGCTCGAAACGGGAGTCAACTCGTGGGAGATAAAGGAAGGAATAGAATTTACCAACAGCAACAAACACCGACATTTTCTTCCACAGGTGAGGTTTCCCTTGACGATTTGTGTGTCGTTTTGGTAAAGAAGGCTGTGTGACAGAAAGACGAAGACTATGTGTGAAATTGTCTGGGGTTCTTTGCGCGCGTTTAAGATCTGAGGCCACTGAAATAACCCCAAATTTTAATACAATATAACTTCCTATAGCTTGTATATCTATCTTTCCATATCTAATCATTATAGCCAAATCAGATGAACACCGATCCAGCGCTTTCCTGTTCCCGCACTTGGTGTGCCTTCTCTATCGCCTCAACCACGGGATTAAACACTTTCTCCACACAATCAGCAGCCCAAAGCGTGTCCATGTGCTCATATGTTCCCACTTCCACTGTCTGTACGTGCAGATCACTCTTCTCTAACAACTTGGAGATGCTGTTTATGTCCACAAGAACATCTGCATCGCCGTACACCAACAAACTGGGCACTTTGAAACCGTCCATCAGGAACTTCTCAACTTCCCAGGCATCTCCTTTCTCTTTATTCAAAACTGTATCGTAATATTTGCAGAAAGTCTGTTCCCGAATGATTTGGAACCAGTGGACAACACACTTGACGCTCGATAAGGAAAACAAGTAAGGATACCCAAAGAACTTCTGCTGTGACGAGATGTTGTTCCCACTTGTACTGAACAAGATCCGCAATGAGTAGTCAACAATGGTCTTGTAAGCATGTCTTGGGACCAATTTGTTCACGAGATCGACAAAGGGCAGCATTGGCCCTGTGCCGAAGAACGTGTGTAAATGTGATGGGTTCTGCACAAATGGCTTGATAAGCGGGTGTGTCAATGGTCTTGGAACCACCACGGGGGAAAGTCCAACAAACAAGTTGATTTTACTGTTCAATGTTGGATTTGCCGACATAGCAGCGAAAAACTGTGTAGCACCTTGGGAGAAGCCGATGTAAGTGAGTTGAGGTTCGCCCGTGGTATCCAAAATGTAGTTGATAATGGCTGGAATGTCATATTTAGCAAACTCGTCAAGAGAGAAATCCCAGTAATGTGGCTCACTCTGGTCATAATTCACATGGGAAGCGTATTTGTTTCCTCTATTATTGCCCAACCACACGTCGTAGCCCTTATCTAAGAGAACATAGGGAAGACACCGTTCTCTCTTGTCGCCCAACACAAAGAGCTCCGAGTTCGTCAAGAGGCCGTGGTGGAAGTACACAACGGGCCGCGGGGAACCAGAAAGTGCTGCTTCGGGATCAGAAAGCCTGTGGAGTGTGAGCAAGTGACCATCCTCTGTGGTGGCTGTGTGATCTGTGATTGAATAACCCTGGGCCTCAGCGAGCGACGCAATGTTGTGGTGTCTCTTCGGGTACACTGCCCGCACAAACGGCCTAATGTGGGGCTTCAACACGTGCAAAGGTTGAACAAGTGTCTGGAGCATCCCGAATTGACCGTTAAATCCCCAAGACATGGCCGTATACTGAGCCTTGCGCAGAGATCTTGTGCTCTTTAAAAGATCAAAAATGTGTCAACACCGCGTTCGGCTCTTTTCTTTTTTGTGGCCGATCGGGCCTACGGGCTACAATAACGCTTGAGAGAGAAGCAATTGATAGACAAAGTGAGTCTAAATGTATGTGACTTTCTTTTGTTTGTGGCAGAGATAGACACTCACAAACGCTTCATGACGTCCAACTGCTGCCATGGTTCCAGCTTCTGAGCGGCTCCAAGAATATCCTGTTTCAACGAGTCGTTGTCGACTTCCTCCAAGTGCAACTTCAGGACAGCAACGCGGCCCAAGACGGCCTCGTAGCTTCCTGCTGAGCAGTAGTGGTCAATGAT
The DNA here is from genome assembly GCA_030556625.1 of Petasospora euphorbiiphila. Taxonomy (NCBI): domain Eukaryota; kingdom Fungi; phylum Ascomycota; class Saccharomycetes; order Phaffomycetales; family Wickerhamomycetaceae; genus Petasospora; species Petasospora euphorbiiphila. Next base: position 131,380 of record JAKTUJ010000009.1, on the reverse strand, counting down.
ATCATCGATTTTACCAAAATCAACGTCAAAGTTCTTCTCAATACCTTTCTCAGCAAGCATCTTGGTAATGCCGGCATCGGTCTTGTACTTGAGCTCCAACAAGTGTGCTGGTGTGTAGACATAAGTGTCATTGGTCAACTTCTTCAACTTGGCCAATGCAGCAACTGCCAATGCAACTTTCTTCCATTTGAACTGCAATTGGAACTGGATCTCATTAGATACAATGTTATCCTGATCCTGTTTCCAAAGCTTCTTGAAGAACAACTCATCAAATTTGGTCAAGTCTCCAAACAACTTTTCACCAAATACATCATCGTCATCGGCATAAGCGATAACCTTGGTCTTTTCAGACTCCAGTGCCTTCTTCTTCGCAGCTTTCTCCTTCTGCAGTTTCTTATCATGCTTATTATGAATAGCAACTTCCTCAGACTCAGGCTTTTGTTGCTCTTCCAACTCTGTGTAAAGCTTAGCAACGCTCTCGACTGCACGGCAATAGACTGGTGATCCATAGATCTTATCCTCCCATTTGAGCATATCCATATATGCTCTAGCGGTACCTTTTCTCATACAGAAAGTATGGAAATCAATCTGGTCGTTCCAATACTCATCAAAGATCTTGACAATACCGTAGAATCTCTTCAATGCCAATCCTGCAAATTTATGAGCGTCATCGGCATTCCCCTTGGTAATTGCATCCTCATACAGACGAGCATATGCCTCAGCAGACTCAATGATGAACCATGAAGCTTGCATCATGTGTAGGTCCTTGACACCATTGGCGGAGTTGTCATTCTTGGTGAACAAGGAAACAACCTTGACTGCCTCGTCGACATTGTTTGCGCGCAGATAGTACTTGACACACTTGGAGTTAATGAATCTATCCTGCAAATCAATCAAACGGCCCTCGTTCATGATATCAGCTGCAGTGGATAGGTTACCCAAATGTTTGTAAATACGTGCTTTCAGGATGTACAGCTCAACAAGAGTTGGTGTATGTTTAAGAGCAGCTTCAATCAAATCCTTGGCCTTGGTGAGATCAGACAAGTGCAAATAGTGTTGTGCAAGGAAATAGGTCGTCCAAACCCAACACAATGGAGAAACCTCTTTAGCCTCCGAGGCATAGAACTCCTCCACTATTTCTCCAATGACAGTAGCCTTGGAGGAGTCCTTGTATAATGGCTTCACGTTTGTGAACGTGGCTGGAACACCTCTTTTCAACAAAGACAGAATGTAATTCTTGACTTTCTCCTTAAACAAATCACCAGTAGTAAAGGTCAATGGGATATAACGCGGTGGGTCAGATCTTGGATAAAATTTGGCCAACTTGGTGTACAATTGATCTCTGAACTTCTCGGACTTCTTATCAGAACCCAATGCCTTTTCCAACTGCTTGTAGTAAGTGACGTTCTCCGGGTTTCTCTTCAAAAGTTGGCGATAAACTTTCTGTGCTTCATTCTTGCGATCAAGCTTCATCAAGTAGTCGGCCTTCATTTCCAATTGGGACAACTTGTCAAAGGTCTCCAACTCTTCCAACTCCTTCAAGGCCCTTTCAACGTCCTGAGCTGCAACCATCTCATTCTTATACAATGCCATTTCAGAGTTCTCATACATCTCAGCATCACTCAACTTGCCCTTTGCCAATTCCTCAAACTTGATCAAAGTTCTCTCAGCGGCGTTATAATCACCAAGCAAGTTGTGGGCAACAGCCAACGCACTCCAGTTTGCTCTATAACCCAAGAATTCCTCCAAATAGGCATGTCTAGACACAACGAGACTTCTATAGTCACGCTCCTGCAACTCCATTGTGGACAGATCTCTCCAGATTTGCTTGTTCTGAGACCCATTGTCCAGAGCTGCCTTGAAGAACTGCGCAGCTTCGGCACATCTGTGCTGGTTTCTTCTCAAGATACCCAAAACATGAGAGACAACGGGGCCATTTGACTTCTTGTCGAGTGCCTTCTTGACATAGAGCTCAGACTCCTCTGGCTCGTTCGTAAAGTACAAGATCAACGCTTTCAAAGCCAATGCTTCAGTGTAATTGGCATTCTTCTTGAGCACTTGTTCACAGAGCTTCTGCGCCTTCTTGTACTGCTTGGCCTCGTAGAGCTTGAGGGCCTCGCGGAAGACACCGTCTTCCTTGTTGGCGATGATTGGCTGGCCTTTTCTTCTCGACATACCGGCGAAACAATGGGGTTTAAAGAAATAAATGAAAGTGCAAACAGTGATTCAGAAGGTCTTTTGATACGTCCAAAGCCCTATTGGAAAAATAGCGGTTCGCGCACTCACCCCATCTATAAGAGAAAACTTTTTCCTTCACTTTCCTTCTCTTAACCTTTACAATTCTCTTGTTTCTTTAACGCATTTTACACAGCCATTCCGCAGCAGTTACAGCACCACCTTGAGGTTGGACCTTGAGTTCGACCCATGACGAGCGGGGTATTTGCTTGCCTCTTTTCTAAGAGTTTTTTTGGATGGACTGGAGACTAATGGGCCAATCTTGGGTGCAGCACTTCATCTGTGTCAGCTTCGTCTGATGCTAAGGGACCTCCTTCGTGAGCCCGAATGGGAGGTGGTGCAAGGATTGACACGACATTCGTTCTGTTTCTTTAACTTTATTCCTTTTTCCTACGTAGTCTTATCACAATCAGAAGAGAATGAGATCTTTACATTTTTGTAGGTGTTTACAGCTTGGAGTTCTTGAAGCTTGAGTTGAAGCCTAATAGTTCGTTAATCCCCTTGACCCAGTCGTTCTCGGTGTTAGCAACGCAGTATATTCCAGATGGCTTTGTCGTCTTCTGTGGTTTGTCGTATGGGAACTTGTTGTTCTTGACAAAGATGGTGCCAACCTCATTGACAATATGGATCTCGTCATCAACTTTGAGGTAATCGTGTGGGATCCCATCAATGGACAACCGGACATTGTTTTCTCCAACAGGCTTCTTGGCAACTTTGATCTTTATATGCGATGTGAGCGGGATAATCAATGGTCTGAAACTGAGCGATCTTGGACACACTGGAGAAATGAGAATAGCTGGCACAAGCGGATTAACAATTGACCCCCCAGATGAGAGCGAATATGCAGTAGACCCAGTAGGAGTAGCAAGACATACACCATCTGCTGTTGTGCGTGTCAAAAATTGACTATCGACCCAGATGTCTAACGTGGTCAGTGTAGGCATATCACCACGGTGTAAGACAATGTCATTCATGGCATGCACCATCTTTGGTGTTTCTTCTTGTGATTTTTCTTTATCCCCGGCTCTAATCACATAACATTCAAGTCTGGTACGATGGAGCACCTTACCCGTAGATTTGTAAACATTAGCAAATGCCTCCTTGTGGTTATGGAAATCAAACGGAAGTAGGAAACCAAGTGTACCCAGGGAGAAGGAAAGCACAGGTGGGACAGTAACGTTCGAGAAAAGAGAAACGGCTCTAAGAATGGTTCCATCACCTCCAAGCGTGACTAGCAAGTCTGTTTTCGAAGTAATATCAGATACATCACCCGTGTATAGGACATGTGGTGATGATTGCGTCTGCTGTGGGAAACTCTTAAAGTCGGGCGCAATCTCTTCAGCAACATCCGGTGTGACAATGACATTGAGCTCTGGGTAATGATTATGGATGAAGCTGATGAATTCGACAGTGTGTCCCCTTACGTGCTTAGCCCAGGGTTTCTTCATCACAAGGATGTTCTGCAACGGTTTAGGCCATATGAGATTCTGCAATTTGGAGTTGGAAGCCGTGATGATGTCTGGTTGCTGTCGGTTTCGAAGCTGCTTGCACGAGCGGATGGTGACGAACTTGTTTGGGCTCATCACAGGTTCTGATATGCGCTTCGATGCTGAGGATGAGAACAGACGGGTTATCCCTAGTGAGCTGAGTCTGATGCTGTGGTTATTCACAATGAAGGAGGACATTGGTAGCGGTGGGGTTCTGGCTGGTCCTATCCTATCTTGTAGTTTAGGTCTCAGTCTCGATCCAGATCTTCACACCAAAATAAAAAAAATATCCAAGCGAGATGAACGATGAACTATCAGTTCTCTTACAGCAAGGAGATATTCACAAGAATCCACATTAAGAAGAACACTGCTTCCAGTGTTTATTCCTTCTTCTGGTGATGAATCATTCATTTGAGGCCGGCGCGGGGTTCGGAGCCCGGCCGAGGGACAGGACAGGGGACATGGGACAAGGGACAAGGGACAGGACAAGTGGGTTACTCCATTATCAAGACTACTGTACTACAACTTCAATGTACACGTATATGTATAAAGAGAGGGGCAGTGTTGTTATGATTCTGTTATATAAACCATATATCGTTTCTTTCAAGGTAATAAGACCTTATTTCGCAGGAATTGTAACGGAAATTGATCGATTTGTGATTTCTTGGTAAGCTTTTAGGATCATACAGTCTGAACTTCTTCTGCCCAGGTGATTGGAGCCCGAAGCCACGTATTCTGACATCAGGAACCAGATCCAGCCAGCCTCGCTTTACCGGTGATCCATAATATGAAAAGCCATTAGCCACAAAATGGTACATATGATCGGAGTTTGGATAGTTCTCTCTGACGTAAATATTCCTTAAACGTCGATGGCCACTGATCACGACTTTCCAGGGGATACTGACTCCCATGAAAACCAGAGTATGGAGATTTGGTGCATACGAAGGTTTGAACTTCTTGCACTGTAGGTTGTAAAGTCGTAAAACCTTTAGATTATCAAAATTTCTGGCACGTAACTTACCCAACCAACCTCGTGATTCTGGTGAGTCCTGGCAATTGATGCTTAGTGACTCAATATCCTCGGTATTCACCAAGTAAGTCAAATAGCTTTGCAAAATAACACCACCGTTACAATTCGGCCTTAGCATCAAAGAAAGAGAATTGGTACGTGAAAATATCTCAGTAAGATGAATCTTATCGGGGGTGACGTCAAGAACACCCACCTCCAATCGGAAATTATCCAAGCGTGGAGTACTGCAGTGTTCTGGAAACATGAACTCAGACACCGCATTTACTGAAATTGAGAGCGTCTTTAGTTTTGGTAAGCGATTACCTTTGAAAACAAGACCAACATCTCCCTCGGATGTATGAGCAGATTCTTCAATTAATAGCTGTACCAACTTGGGCAAATTGTTGTCCATAAAGCATTGCACATTAGCATACCAAGTATTAAGGTGAGTCAAAAAAGGAAACTCCATCTCTTTAAACTCAAGACTGAGATGCGGGCGTGAGCGCAAGTCCAACTTAACCAATTCCTTAAAGGCAGGTGTTTCCAGCATACTCTGGAGTGTATCAAGTGAGTCGTAACTAACGATCAAATGTTCCACATCCTGTATAGAAGATTTCCAGTGTAACGTATTGAGATCAGAACCAACGGAAGATTTCAGGTATAACGTATTGATATCAGAACAAACATTGTCCCTCAAGTACACAGTGGTCCAAGGCATGAACTTGTATAATTTCAAATCAAAATCATTCTGGGTTCCAACAGCGAACCGAAAGTCTTTGGATATGTCCAAAACTCTAGCATAATAAGGTTGTGTACCTATGTGGTGCAATATATCATTGCACCACTTCTCCTCAAAAAATGTGTCACTCGACACAATGAACGATAATAAGCTACCAAAGCTCTCAGTCCAAGTAGTGATTTCACCTATCATATCGTAGTCTCGAGGGCACGCTGAGCTCCTAATATCAACAAAAATCGAAAGATCTCTTGCTTTGATCTTACTGTTATGAACAAACTCTTCAACATATTTGCGATAACTGCTCATATCACTGAATTTGTAATGAGGGGAATTCTCTGGTTCCATGTAGATAGGATTCTTGCAGCTTTCGTTTACCACAACCAAGTACATCAGATCAATGAGCGGTGCAAGGGGTTCGTAAAGTCTGAGCACCATGTACTGCCTGTAATCAAGATGTGTTAGATGAGCAGCAATCCTAATCAAAATTTCATTAGGAAGGTCTTCCATGGTTGCAAATTCTTTGTAGTCGTTCATTAGAGAATAGACTTCTTCAGGCAGGTTGGTTTTCCGTAGCGCTTCAGAGCATCCTTCATTATTGGAAAAAGGAGACAACACAAGGACCTTGAATTCAGCCTTTATTTATCAGTCTACTTCTATCAACCTGCATGATGGTCAAAGTCTTATCTCCAAGCAATAGAGGCCTGCAACAAGAATAGGACTCTATACCTTCCAATCACGTCCACTGTATCACTCTATTCAGCATGTGCTACATGTCGCACGTCGGTAAAAGAATATTGTATACAATGTACATAGCAGATTTTGGGCTGACCGCATTTAATCGATTACTGATAAGGATTTATCATGTGTGCTGGCTTCTTTGTCATGTCACTCGTCTTACATGTGGGGAATTAAATGTTGATATCATTATGTCTCATCCTGTTAGAGTGCACTTGATGCGATAAACAGCCACTACAGCACAGTTTACCAACGACCGATCTTTAGAAACGACGTGCATTATATATTAAATCCACTACTTTTTATATCTGATTCGTCGGTTTAGCTCCAGAGTTACCACTTTAGAGCAACACCTACTAGTGCCACAAAGTTACAAACTACGGCAAGTGTGTATTATCCAGTTTCCTACAATCAAGGAAGACATGACATTAGTTTGAACAAATACGTGTTTGTTATATACACCATATTTCGTCTTCAACAAGGGGGAATCTGTATACCTCTCTTTCGTGGAAGTTAAGATCAATCTCATCACAGTATTTCTGAGCTTCCTTTACGTCATATATTTCAAACTTCCTTGGTCGAGAAGAGCTCTCCCCAATATCACGGATTCGGACATCAGGAACAAGACTTAATATGCCCGGCCTAGTAGTTTGTCCTTTACTGGAGACGTAGCTAGCGGCAAAATGGTAGTTCCCATTTGTCTTCATACAGTAGCGTCTGACATAAATTCTCTTTAGGCGCCGATACTGACGAATCTCCACTGTTGCTGGAATTCTGGCTCCCATAAAGAGTAGAATCTGTAGTTTGGGTGCCTTAAATGGTTCGAGATTTCTGCAATGAAGATCATAAAGTCGTAAAACCTTGAGGTTATCGAAGTGTTTAGCCCGTAAGGTCCTTAACCAGGCTAGTGGATATGACTTACGGGAATTGCAATTAATGCTCAGCGACTCAATATACCTCGTCTTGACCAAGCATTCCATGTAGTTTTCCAACATGTTACCACCATTACAACGCGGTCTTGTCATCAATGAAAGTGATTTGGTACGAGAAAACGTCTCCATAAGGTCACCATTACCAGTCAAGTTAAGAGCACCTATCTCCAATCTGAAATAATCCAAACGTGGGAAATTGCTATGTTCCGGATAAGTGAACTCAGATAACACACTTGCTGAAATTGACAGCGTCTTCAACTTTGGTATGTGATTTCCTTTGAAAGCAAGTCCAGCACATCTGTAACTGTTTGCACTAGCAGATTCTTCAATCAGCAGTTGAACCAACTCAGGTAAATTGTTGTCCATGAACAATGTCACACTAGCACACCAAGTGTTAAGGTGGGTCATGTGAGGAAAGTCGATGCCTTTGAATTCAACGTTGACGTCCACTTCTGGTCGAAGATCCAACTTAACCAATCCTTTCAAATGAGGCACCGTGAGTACACTGTGTAGTGTACGTGGTAAGTCATATCCAACCACCAAATGTTTCAAGTCCTGGATCGATGATTTCCAATATACCTTTTCCAAACCAAATATCTTTTCAACAGAACTCTGATCTGACAAGCAGACTTTCATATATGGAGTGAATTTGAACAGTTTCAAGTCAAAGTCATTCTGAGTTCCATCCGTAAATATGAAGTCTTCCGATGGATCCAGCAATTGGATAATCTCAAGTGATTTATGAATACCACTTGAAGTCACTTGGGAAGTGTATTGGTAAGGACGCCAATTACCTGCCACTATGAAAGACGATCTCATCACACCAAAACTCTCTGTCCATTCACTGATCTGACGAGTCATCTCATAGTTTGGAAAACTTGCAATTCCACTTAAATCAACAAACACAGAAAGATCTTTCGCTTTGATGTTATTCTTCTGAACAAACTTTTCAACACATCTGCAGTAATCAATCAGGCCTCTAAATCTGTAATGTGAAGAGCCCTTTGGAGACTTATAGATAGGGCTTGTAGAACTTTCGTGAATTAGAACCATGTGCGTTAAATCCATGATTGCGGTAAAGGGTTCATAGAGTCTTAGAACCCTATACTGTCTGTAGTCAATATCTGATAGGTTATTGGCAACCATCATAATAATCTCATTAGGAAGATTTTCAAAGTTTGTAAGTATATTGTGCCCTATCATTGTGAGTAGAGTGTTTTCGAGTCCTTTGGTAATTTCTTCTTCTTCAAGGATCTCTTCAATTCTTCTGATGTCTTCTCTCCTTTTTATTAGCAAGGAATGACAGCACAGAAAATGGGAACCATCTTATTTATGTCAGATTCGCAGATGATGTAGGACACACCTCATGAGGTTACTCTTGGGCACAACGGGACCATCAGATGGCCACTGTTATATCTCGTTTAACACTACATCAATCTAACGCGCTGCTGCTATGTAAAAACATTTTTGGTTGTCTCTCATCGTATAAGATATTAGGGCTCCTATGATTGAATAAATATTACATATAGTTCATAAGATCCACTGAATTCAAATAGGCTGCTGGGCAGAAATGTGGTACGTAGCGTACTTGTGCTCGTACACTCCTGATATCGTAACCTAGGGAATGACAAGAATAAAAACACACCCTTCCATCCCATCTAAATAGCCAACACTTTCCTTTAGTTTTGCCGTCACCGGGCTAGTAAACAGGTCATTGTCTATTAGGCTTCACACTTCCATCGTACTATCCAGAAACTAAGAAAGCACTGACAATAATCCATCGTACCGGGTTGGTTCTTAACATCAAGAAGAAAAATATCAGTTTAGTTCGCTGACGTTGTTTCAACAAACTCAAGAAAGCTGTACTTCATCCCCCTGATGGCTCAAGTTAATATCACATCCTCAGTGCGTACCAGTTCAATTCACTGATTGATGGCAAACTAGCGTAGGTCGACTCGAATCACAAATCCACATGATTAGGTGCTTCAACTTCTTATAATACCAGACCGTCCCTTCTCAACCCAACTAAATAGCGGACCTCCAAAAAACACGCACCACAGCAAGCTGGTAACTGTTGATGCCAGCACTGACAGTCTGACCGTTCTGTGATCGTCATTAGCAGGGAGAGTCTCCATCAGTGCTTGGGCAAACAACAGCTGAATGAACACCCAATGTCACCGCTGTAAGATCGAATTCCGCAACTGGATGTCCATGGAGTTCACAGTCTTTTGGGCTTGTCTAAGGCATCGTTATGTGCTTCATTACTTGAAGCCGCTTACGGACCTGGTGCTAACCCCTCCGATTTCACACCGGTGACCTGCAAGCCTGGCATCTCCACCAAACTTTGTAACATCACCCCTTTGATTCAAGCCTCTTACTATCGTTCTTTTTCTATTAGATATTGGCATCTGATGTTTGGATATTAGATATTCTTGTTTATTTTCCTCCTTTTACTCCTATCATGGTCTACTTCAGTGGTCTAGGTTCTAACAACCTCCATCCAAATGAAGAGGGTATCATCCAGTTTCATACCAAACAACACCGTTGTCTCTTTATACAAACCTGTGTTATGAACAACTCAGATACACCAGATAGTATCTTTGATAACGGGAAATGACTCAACTTTGAACCTGTCTGACGAAAGGCTAAACATGTTGTGGTTACCCAGTGTCTGCGAAACATTATATGAAAAGAGCTTCTTCTCTTTGAATGTGATCTCAGGACCACGCATTCTAACATCAGGAGCCAGAATTAGTATGTTTGGTCTCAGTGCTGGTCCCCTAGCGAAGACATGGTTAGATTCAAAATGAAAATTCTGATGACCGTGTTCACCGTAACGTCGGACATAGATCTTCTTCAGGAGCTTATACGGATGGGTCACGATCATGGCTGGGTTTGTGTATCCCATGAAGAGTAGAGTGTGGAGGTTTGGAGCCTGCATTGGTTGAAGCTCTGTGCAATTAAGATTGTAGAATCGTAAAACTTTGAGCTTTGGAAATTTCTTATCCTGTAAGTTAGTTAGCCAACATTTTGAACGTGAATACTCGCAGTTAATACTAAGCGACTCAATGTTCTCGGTCTTGACAAGACAGAACACGTAGTGTTTTAACATCTTATCACTTTGACAATACCTCCTTGTCATCAATGACAGTGATTTAGTATGTGAAAATGTCCCAGCAAGGTGAGTGTTATCAATAACATCAAGTTTACGTAGCTCCAATCGGAAATAATCCAAATGTGGAATACTGTGGTATTCTTCAAATGTGAACTCAGATAGTTTATCGACTGAAATTGACATTGCTTTCAGTTTCGGTAAGTAATTATCCTTGAAAACAAGACCAGTATGAGCCTGGGGTGAGGAATATCTCCAATAATAGCAACTTTCAACCAGCAGCTGTACCAACATTGGTAAGCTGTTGTCCTTGAAGCATTCTGGATTGTCACACCAAATATTAAGGTGAGTCAACCGAGGAAGCTGAATGTTTTGAAATTGAAGATTGGCATGGGGCAGTGAACGAATGTTCAACTTAGCTAAACCTTTCAGACCTGGGCTAGTTAGCACACTGTGATTTGCACAAGGTAAGTCAAATGTAACCGTCAAATATTTCAAGTCCTCGGTCGATGCTTTCCAATATACATTTTCCAGGCCAAAGACCTTTTCGTCCAAACATTGATCTCTAAAGCCCATTCTAGTACAGTCTGAAAACTTGAACATTTTCCTCTCAAATCTGTCATGATTCTCCACAGTAAACCAACAGTCTTTGGAATCATTCAATACTCGGACATACGTAGGAAATGTAGCAATTACTCCTGCGGTAGCAATACCGCTTGGGGTAACATTATACCAGTGCTCGTGAAGACTTGTCTCACAGGTTACCATAAAAGATGTTCTTAGGCCAATCGATCCCGTTTTCGATGAACCAATCTGATCTATTATACCATAATTTTGAGAGCTCATTGTCCCCCTAAAATCAACAAACACAGAAATATCATTTCTTTTGACGTTACTCTTCCGAACGTATTCTTCAAGACATCTGCAATAATCAGTGACGTCTCTGAATATGTAACATGACGAACCCTCCGGCGCGATATCAATAGCCGTCTTGCAACTTTCATGTATCAGAACCAAGTGCATCAAGTCAATGATCCACTTAAAGGGTTCGTAAAGTCTAAGCAGTCTGTATTGTCTGTATTCAAGGTGTGTTAAATGACTTGCAATCATCATCATGACCTCATTAGGAAGATCCTCAATTGTTGCAAATAGTGTATGTTCGTTCATCGAATAGGCAGTGCTCTTCAAGTCGTTTAGCGTTCTGTTAGATCTTTCTGACGTCCTTTCTCTTTCAGTATTTGCAAGGGAGCCCACATACTAATTTGATCGCAGTCTGTATATATATCGGATTCTCACCATTAATTTGCAGGGGTTATTCTCAGTGCATATCCTAACACCATTGACTAGAGTATTAGAATACGATAGGAGCTATGCATGCTCCAATCATATCCAGAGTGTGACTATATTCTATATTCAGCATGTGCTATAAATGTTGCACGTCGGTAAAATGCTAATTAATGGTGTACACATAGCATATACTGGTCTGACAGTATGCACCCCTTACAATGATAAGACTTCTCACGTTTATAAGTCCCTTTGTCATGTCTGTTGTCTTATATTTACATAAATAACACTTGATAGAGCTATTGCAGATCATGCGCTTAGTGCGATAAAGTGATCTAGAACTACCACTTCACCTCTATTTTTCATGACAGATGATTTATGTCTATAGTGTTCGCTGAGAAGTTCGTATTACAAGTCGACATGGTTGTCCTCTATAAATTGGTCAGTGCGGTGGATCCTCTTCTCATAAGTACATGACCCTTGCCCTCTTTAGTGGTTCCGTTATAGCAGTTTACAACTACAGCAAGAACGTATCCTTTGTTTACTTCTAGAAATAAATTAAATTACATTAATCAGTATTGTAAAAGCTTCCTCATATAAACCAAATATCATCTTTGATAACGGATGATGGCTGCATTTCTTTGTCGGGGGACTTGAGATTGACCACACTGTGGTATTTACCTGCCTTGTTGACGTCATACACTGAGAAACTCTTCTCCTTCTTCCACGAAACCCACTGGCCCTCATAATAACTCATTCTGGCCTCAGGTTCTACGCTCACCATGAATGGCCCTCTCGGTGGACCTTCAATGAAAACGTCGTTAGCTGCAAACCTACAGCTGTTAATGTTATCCATATTGTAGAGCCTGGTATAAATACTCTTTAGATATGGATACTCACTGATGACGACTGTTTCCGGTATACTGTCTCCCATGAACAGTAAAGTATTGAGATTTGGTGCCTTTAATGCTTCAAGCCGTGTGCAATTCAGATTGTAAAGTCGTAAGCCCCGGAGATTATCAAAATGTTTGTCCTGTAAGAGAGTTAACCACAACTCTAAGTGTCTATCCTTGCAATCAATACTAAGCGATTCGATATCTTTGGTCTTGGATAGACATGACATGTAGTTTTCTAATAGTGTATCACCCTTGTTCTTGAACCTTGTCATCAATGATAGTGATTTTGTACGTGAAAAGGTCTGTACAAGGTGACTATTATCATTCATACCAAGAACCCCTAGTTCTAGCCGGAAATGATTCAAATAAGGAATATCGCAGTACTCTGAGAATGTGAACTCAAACAGTTTGTCGACTGAAATCGACAACATTTTCAGTTTTGATAAGTGATTGTCCTTGAAAACGAGTACAGGCCGCAGTGGGTGGCTTTCTCGTTGTTCAATTAGTAGTTGTACCAATTCTGGTAAATTGTTGTCCATGAAGTATTTCTGATAGTGAGACCAAATATTAAGGTGGGTCAAACAGGGAAAGTCCAAACCTTTGAACTCGGCTTTAACGTCTGGAAGTGTCTGAAGGTCCAACTTGACCAATCGTTTCAGGAATGGCCTCGTTAATATATTGTGGAGTGTGTTAGACAGTTTATAGGAAACCACCAATTGTTTCAAATCTTGTATCGATGACTTCCAATATAGACTTACTGAATCAAAGATCTTCTCGTCAGACTTCCCATCCAAGAATAAATGCAGAATTCGAGGACACTTGTAAATGTTCAATTCAAATTGAAATCCAGACCTCAAAACAATATGCGAATTCTGGGATGAATCCAAGACTTGGATAATCTCAGGCGATGTAGTGAAAGAAGTCTCTTTGGATGAGTATACCAAAGGATGCCTAGTAGAAGACACCATGAAAGATGATCTCATGACACCAAACTTGGCTGACCATGCATCAATACGTTTTATCATATCGTGGTATTGAAAGCATATTGATGTCCCACTAAAATCAACAAAAACAGCAAGATCCTTCACTTTGACCTTATTCTTCTCGACAAACTCCTCCACATATTCGCAATAATCGTCCACTCCTCTGAATGTGTAATGTGAAGAGCCCATTGGCGCTTTATAGATTGGGCTTGTTGAACTTTCGTGTATTAGAACCAGGTATGTCAAATCTATGAATGGTGCAAAGGGTTCATAGAGTCTGAGTAGCCTGTATTGCATATAATCAAGATGTAGATGGCTGGTAATGTTCATCAGGACCTCGTTAGGGAGGTCTTCAATAGTCGCAAATGGCTTGTTCTCGTTCATTGGAGAGATAGTTTTCTACTAATTCATCTTCTCTATGAAGATTTACACCCGATGCTTCTGGGGGGCTTCCCTTCATTAATAGTGAAGTTGATGAGAGACACCCCGCGAAAGCCGAAATCAGTCTCTCCATATTTTAGTCTCTCTGCTTATTAGTCTCCCCAGTCAAGTTGCTTGGTTACACAGCTGAAAGGACTCTCAAGCGCAAAGGAGAGCTCTTTATCTTTTAACCATGTCCAAAGTGTGAGTAATGAACATATCTGTCCTCCCCGATTTGTTTTTTGTTTGTTTGTTTGTTTCTTGGATCATCATATGACATCAATATCATGTTGGAATGACCAACTATACCTCGTACGTTCACTAACAAGATAACATATACAGTCCCAGAAGCTTCAGACTCCTCGAAGAGCTAGAGAAAGGTGAGAAGGGCACAGGCCCAGATTACTGTTCGTATGGTCTTGTGGACGCCGCCGACTCCTCGCTTACCCATTGGAACGGCACCATCCTCGGTCCTCCACACAGTGCACATGAGAACAGAATCTACATGCTCAAGATAGAGTGTGGTCCAGATTATCCAGAGAAGCCGCCGAAAGTGTCTTTCATTTCACGGGTCAATGTCCCATGCGTCAAGTCCAATGGTGAAGTTGATACGACAAAGTTTGGTGTGTTGGCCAATTGGAAGAGAAGTTACACTTTGGAACACATCCTCGTTGAGTTGAGAAAGGAAATGGCAGCTCCACAGAACAAGAAATTGCAACAGCCACCTGAAGGGTCTACTTATCAATGATGTCTCTTACAAGTGCATAGCAGAATACATTCATTTCTATCAAATGGTGATGAACCAGGCAGCAATAACAACAAAGGAACATAATATTATAATATTAAGCAAAGTTTGATGCAACTTCTTTCAAACTGATGCCATTGTTAACAGCTTCTATACCAACATTAACGAGGGCGATCTCAGCCAGCTTATGTACGTTATTCTCTAGTGCGCATTTCCAAGCCAATAGATCTCTAGCAGTCTTTCTCACCGGTGTTTTAAACTCATCGAGTTTTGTAAAATAGTTTGGGAATTTTTCCCTAAGTTTTAGTTCTTCTTTTGGCTGGACGCCATATAGAAGTTGACTTAGCACATCTGTTACCTTGTTGTCAATCTTGGTATCAACGAGGACAAACATGGCCAAATGTCGAAAGAGCTTGTCAAGAATGCCCCCATCGAGCTTATTTGCCCTATCCAATTCTTTTAAACCCTGTTGTTGTTTCACAGTCTTCATTAGCAGTTTTATTACCGTTAGTCTCACCAACATGTCGTGTGAAATCAACGGTTGGGTATCGTAGTTTGCATTCATCTCCTCCATGAGGCAAATCGCCGAGTTTGGATTCAAATCTGATAAGGCATCGATGAATAACAGCTGTGAGTCTGGATCTAGAGCTAATATCGGTATCCTGAATGCCCTCACCAATGCCACGACAGAGCACGCTGACTCTTTGCATGAGCGAGAGTCAATGAATGCTCTCATGTCATGAACGTCCGATACAGAGGAGAGTGGGATATCAGAGTGGTATGGGACGATGTTGGCCATCTTGATGAAGTAGGAGACAAATGATGATGGTAGTGTTGTGTAATCTGTTGCGTTCAAGTATTTTAGACACTTGAAGATCTCAAATCTGTCGATAAAGTAAATGGCATTAACAAGGTCATAGAGACACTGCGGTATTCTCAAGGATAAAGTGCTATGGTCCACATGTTGGAAGTCCACACCACCACAGATGAACACCTCAGCGGCGTTGAAATCAAAATCTTTCAAGATGTAGTATACCACAGAGTTGATAGCGACCTGGTCGAGGTCACTATTGTGCAATGCCATGAGCAGCTTCTCCAACTTCTCCTGGTTCTCCGGCGGGTAAAGGGAGTGGATCTTGACAGTGGAGGCACCCAGCACACTCGTGATGAACAAGTCCAGCATCAGAAACCCGGTATTCTTCAGCTTCTTCCCCAGTATCTCGGACCGAACATATTTCAACAGTGCATAGAGCGACTGGCTCTTGTTAGAGACCTGGATATTCGGCAGGCACTCGCGTGGGAGGTCCTTCACCTCGCGGGAGTACGGGAACGGGAGTCCCTGGAAGGCATCCATGGCGTATCGATAGAGAAGACTGCTTGAATAGAAAGAGAATGGCCAGCATTCTTCCTGGGCCGTTTTTTTTTAAAGCTCCGTACGCGGCTTTACGAAAAGTAAACAAACCTCATCTACGTGGTGTGCGGGTGTCCATAAAGTAGCCAATGCCATTTAGCAGTTTATAGAGAGTAATTAGTTGCAAAGCTAGGTTCCTATGGTTTCGTGGTTATGTACATTGCGTGTGTGGTTGGTTCTATCATGGGCCGATCTCTCCTCTATATTCATCCAGACGCTTCAAAGCGACTTGGTAAAGCAGTAGCATGATCGAGCTCTGGATACTCGTCCACACAAACCGCGGTCCCACACCGCTGAAGAGCCCGAATATCCCTTCCGTCTTGAACACGAGGCGAAGAGACTGGTAAATCGAGTTGTCCAGGTGTGCAGCTCCGCCAACGGACGAAGGTGTCTGTGTCTGGATGCGCGTCTTGAGCACGTCCAGTGGTGTCGTGATGACACCGGCTAACCCACCAGCAGCAGCGCCGGTGAGAAGCTCCAGGTTGGCATCAAAGTCATTCTTCAAGTTGAGCCCCTTGTAGTCGAAAGCAGCCTCTCGAAACTTCTCGTAGAAGGCAAACTGCAGTGCGCTGAAGGGCAAGTCACGCACCAGCGTAGCCTTATACCCGTAAAACAGCGTGCCAGCACCTTCCTCTTTTACTATTGTCGACACGGCATCTCTTAGGTTCTTGTAGTTATACCCAGAATCAAAATGCGGGTTGTTGTAGCATCCTTGTAGTTGTAACCGTGTCTTCAGCACTTCACTCGGGACGTACACAACACTTGATGCCAGATCTCCGAGAAATCCAGCTGTAAGATGTGTAAAAGTATCGTTGATTCCAAAATCACCAATCATGACCCTCTTGACGGTCTCATAAGTCCCAAAGAACACCGCCGCTGAGGGGAACGAGCCCAGCATCGCAGCACAGTAGCCACCATACAGACCACGTGCAAATCCTTCTTCAATCAGCAGCGTTCTATAAGCAGAGAACATGCTCCTGTACTTGACCTGGTGCGGCGCACCTTGCTGTCGTGTCTTGACGGTGTCGAGTGAATGCATCACAGAGTCACCAACGGCTCCACCAAACCCACCGGCAAACATGCAGTTCAGTATCGGGCTCTTGGAATCATCCTCCACGGGCGTCACCGTCGACGACGCAACCGTGTGGTGTGTCAGCTCGTGTGTTGTTGCTATTGAAGACATCTCAGTATGCGCATGTGATGAATGTATGATGATATCTTGATCCTTTTCCGGGTTGTTTGCAGTTGAAATGAGGAAATTTCCAAATATGACTTGACAAAGTGTATAATGTGTGTAACCCTTCTGGGAGAGCCAAAATGTGTTGGCTTTCTTCTATTGTTTGTCTAAAATAGCCCGTTTCAATGTGGATGAATCAGAGTCTCCGTGCTTTTATAAGGAAAGACGACGCAAGCGAACGGAACAAAAAAAAACGTATGCTGATGAAAAAAATGCTCCAAGCTCCTGGATGAGAACCTCTTCGGGTTCTTCCCAATAGCTTGTGTGATGCTAGCTATCACTCTTCACAGGGCACCTTTAAGAAGAACGTTTTTTTCCAAACAATATGTCTGACCCGAAAGAAGCTCGAAGCTCGAAGTTGAAGAGCCCTCGGAACTCACATCGGCACATCCGAGGGACCTCTTTCTTTCATTTCCCTAAGCTTTGATTGGCGTTGTCATGGCAACGATGGTTTATAGCAGTGATTGGTCAAAAATTATAATGATCTTTAGGCAATAATGATACGAAATTTTATTCATTTTACTTCCTTAGACTCTGCTGTATCTTCTTGGTGGGGAAGGAACAACGCGTATGTGAACTGGCAGTGCGCTGGTGAACCGCGATGATGGGAAGAACAACTCTACTTCTTTTAATGACACTGTCTCTACACGGGAAATGGCTTGGTCAACACCACCTGTAATGGCACCGACACGTCCATCAAGTGCTGCACCCTCACTGCCAATTCAACCGATCAGTTTCCGCCCGATTGCTCCGTCTGTGAACAGACTTGAGAACAGCGGTATCAAGTCCAGCAATCGACAGGGGCGAATAAGGAAGAACAAGAGACATGACAAAGCCAGAAATGACAAGAATGTGGTAGGCGTTTCTAAGAGAACCCAACATGGCTCAAATCCCTTGTTTTCTGTGAAGCCAAACAACAATAGACAAGGTTCGAAGAGATCGAGCAATGGTCATTCCTCTCATTCTATTCCCGAAGCCGACCTTCTCCCGAACTTGGTACGAAAAGTGCCTTCCGTTAATGATACACAGAGTTCTGACTTCATACCTGATAAAGTCACTTCAGAAGCTCTCGAAAGAAGTGCAATATTCCTAAACAATATGATGAAATCTCTTCAGAAGTTCAAATCACAGGACTCACAGCCTTCTTTACAATCAAGTCAACCTCAAGCAATATCCGTACCACATTCTGGATCCATTGGTTCAAATAACCCTCAAAGATCACAATCTGGTATGAAAAGCAAACAACAGCCCTCTTTGCCTACCAGAGACACGTCTCTTCCAAAAGTGAGACCCACCAATGCTCATGCTGTTCAAGAGAAGGATGTTGGTTGTGGATCTGCGTCTGATGGTCTACGGCATTCGAAGAAGGATAATCCATCTCAACATGTTCGAGGTAAAGCAAGCGCTGATGAAGTCACAGTTTTGAATGCTTCATCTCATCAACAGGTTAGCAATCAACGTGCTCAAATTGATCACATCCAGAAAGATCATACACACCCAAACCCACGATCCAATGAGCCTGTTAAAGGAAAAGAACACATATCATCGACTCCTTACGTGACATCCCTGAGGATGACTGTAAATTCCAAAAACAGTATGAGCCTTTCTCAACCCAAAGTTAGATGGAAAGGTGGGCTTTTCGATCTTCCAGATGATGATCCATATTTACCACTTGTTGACTCAACTGCTCTCGATGTGGTCATGACTGAGCTTCGTATTATTTCTGAGGAACTACACGGCAGGAATAATTCCGGTCATAGTTCATTGATGACTCCTGTTTCTAATTCAGTTTCTCCGCTGAATTCTCCAGTAATGAAGAACTCCAACACGACTGATAAGACTATTGTCTCAAAGTCCAATTCACAAGTTCAGAAGGATGACGTTGAACCATCACATCATAATCCAGCGGTCACAAGTCAAGCTTCTGATATACAGTCTCAATCTCAAGAGGTAAATGATCTTAGCGATGAGACTGTGTACTTGGACTGCCTCTCTGAAGATGATTGTGATTCCGATCTTGAAATTCTCTCTGAGGGCCAGTATTACGAAGCAATGTCTAGAATCACAGGGAAGTAAAACAATTGTGCATGTACAAAATTGCTGTAGGAACTAAACAAATATATATGATAATCAATCAGTAAAAAAAGAAAACAGCATCTTTGCTCGACCAGAATAAACTGAACAATTTGACAATAAACAAAATTACAAGTGTAATTAATGAAGAACAAAAATAAGGAGCAATAAACAAAAAATGAGACAAAAAGGAATGCTTGTGATAGGAATGATATGTTGGAAAACGAGCACAGATAAAAAAAATGGGGCGGAGAAACGCTCTCTGCTATTCAGAATCAAACAACAGTTAGTATCATGAACACTAACAAAATATGTGAAGTGAAGATTCCATGTGAAATGCGTAGCACCCAAAGAGGAGTACGTCTTAACAGTATTAGGAATGATAGTGGTGAAACGAAATGTGTATGTGATAAAACAGAGTAAACCAAGATATCGAAATGAACAGATTCAAAAAAAGAAACGGGGCAAGAGAAATGATTTTGCTTGTTCACATATTGTTCCCATTGTTGCCATTGAAAGAACTATTGTTGTTGTTGTTGTTATTGTTGTTGTTAACAAATTGTCTTGGAATGTTTCCACAACGGTCTTTACCAAAGTTGATCTTTAGGTCTCTGTAATCTTCATCAATTTTGATCTTTTCAATGGCAAGAATGGCATTCGATATGGATGTGAAGTTGATGAAGACACAATTCTTTGGAATCAAGTAGTTAATCTGCTCAATATCTCCAAACTCGGTGAATTTTTGTCTAAGTGCCTCTTTCGAGAACTTTGGATCATCTGGGTTGATATTGCCAATGTATATGTTTCTAGAAGCACCAGATGAAACAGCAAGAGTCAATGCATTGGATAAAGGTCCAGAGTGCTTACCCCAACCGATTTTAATTCTCTTGTGGTGGACGGTAAGACCATGGATCTGAGCCATAGCGTAGAATTGAGCAGCGGCGATTGGATCGATAAAAGTGATGAAGCAAACGTGGCGATCTTCGAGATATTTCACATTTTGCAACAATCCGCCACGAACAACGTTACAAATCTCCTCGACTTTGACGTCTTTCGGAAGGTTCCCCAAGTAGACTGTTCTGTTACCCAAGTTGTTTGCACCACCTGCTGTCGTGGCAATAGCTGCAGCGGCAGCCGATTGTTGAAGCAATGTCGATGAGATGAACTCTCTATCGGCATTCGTCACGAGATGTTCCATACCTGGAGCGAGACCGAGATACTGAGCAGCATTGTGCTGCTGGGTCTTGGTGATGAACGCACAACGGTCCTTCCCGTAAAAGATCTTCTTGTTGTTGTAGAACTCATTTTTGCTTGCTAGCGTAGTGACAACTTTAATCGCAGAGGCAATAGAGCAGAAATGCACAAAGGCAACACCTTTATCTGGGAGGATCTTGACGGTGTCAATGATACCGTATGAGTCAAGATCCTCGCGAAGTTGTTCCTCGGTAATGTCCTTTGGCAGGGCACCAATATAGACGTTTCTAGTGGCATTGTCTCTTTGGACAGACGCATAGACAAGAGAATTGAGTGGGACATTACGTCCCCAGCCGATTTTGATGTCATTGTCCTTGATGGTCAGTCTCTTGAGGATAGCGTCTGAGTGGAACAAGAGGGCAGATGATTCGTCGAGGAAGGAGATGAATGCACACATCTTTTCCGGCAGGATACGCATGTTCTCGACAACACCAGAACGGACATGGTCGAGCAACTCCTTGGCGGTGATGTCCTGTGGGACGTTGCCCAAGTAGACGGTTCTAGAGGGAGCAGAGTTGAAGTCGCCTGATGGTACCATTTGCGGGTAGTCAAATCCTTGAGGAATGCCCTGTGGGATACCTGGAGATAGATGTCCCGGCCCACCGTTCACGGACTCGCCCATGAACTGCTGATGCTGGCTCTGGCTCTGGAGTTGGGAGTGGAATGGTTGCTGGATGTCCCCACGGAAGTGGGAATCAACATCACCATCTGTCTCTGGGCCCATTCCTCCTCTCTGGAGGGACATCCCCTGCAACTGGTTCTCCAGACCTGTGAATTGGTGCTGTTGCTGCTGCTGGTGCTGCTGGGACTGCGATGACTGTGCCATCATACCTGGGTCGGTTGCATACTGCTCATAGTCGAGCGGCGTGATGGCATGCTGCTGTTGAGGTTGGTCCTGGTCGTCGAAAGCGAAGAACTGCGACCCGGGCTGCGGCGAGTTCACCATGATGTGTTGCGGGACGACTGACGCGTAGGCCATCTCATACGGGGAGTACACGGACCTCATGCTAGACAGTTGGACACTCTTTCCCTGTTAAAAACTACTTTTTGTGCTGAAGACGGCCCGACGCGTTGCACCGTTTTCTCTTTTTTTCGTCCAACGCGCCTTGTCGTTTCTGCTCAAATCGGGAGATCCGCCAGATCTGGGCTTCTCTCGGCCGTAAGACCACCGCTTTGGGCATTCCTCCAGCAAATAGAGATATAACAGTATATAATAGCAATATAATGATTAATTGCCTGTTGTAGTCCCAGCTTCGTTGCCACAGATGTTGCCGGAGTCTTTGAGCAGGGCTGTGCACGGTGGCCGTACCGTCCGTTCCTGGCGAATCTCTCTATGTATAGATCCATCTCTTTGTTTCCTATATATCATACCAAACTTCTGATCTGATTATATTTATATGTAATCTCGTTCTAGAGCCTACAGTATAACCACATGTTTCTTCTATTTGAGATATCATATATCATAGATCACAGATCATAGGTCACATGGTTAATGAGCCGGACATAAAGGTAATCTACACTCTATGCAGTATCCAAACCACTAACACCGTACTCTCTCTTCCAATATACACCTGATCACCTGATAAACAATCTTATACCTCTCTCCCACTTAACTACATTGATAATGACTGACAGCTGGATATCTCCTACACTTTCTCCCAAATAGGCAATTTTCGAGATAAGCCGTTACGGAGCCCTTGTGTGTACATGTGTCTCCTAACAAATTTTGCCCTCAACCGACGTGGAGCTTCAAGTGAAACCGGCACCCATCACGGAGACATCGCTTTCTAATTGGCAAGAGGCTCCGGTTTCTAATCACAGGATCGTACTGTTATTGAGGGTAATATGTCAGAGATCCAAAGGTGTGTATTCTTGGAGAGCATTGTTCCGGCACCTTGTGATACTAACCTCCGTCAGCTTCTTTGAAAGACTACCAGTCGTCACACGCAACCTCTTTGTCAACACAATTGTGGTCTCCTTGGGATGCGTCTTCTTCCCGAGCCTCAGCGGCATAATCATGCAAGAGTGGTCCAAAGTGATCTATGACTGGCAGATATGGCGTCTCTTCACATCGTTCTTCTTTGCAAACATGCGATCGTTCAATGGACTAATGGAGATTTATTCGCTATACAACTTCTCTAGGGGTGTCGAACAGCAAAAATTCAACTACAACTCCGTGGACTACTCGTTCTACTTGTTCATCACAATGCCTCTTATTATCCTCTGGTCAGCTATCTTGGACATACCGTCTCTTTTGACCGCACTTGTAGGCGGCTTGATGTACACCTGGTCGAGAGCTAATAGATACGGTGTGGTGAACATCAACTTTATCCAGATCCCTTCGGAATACCTCCCATTGGCAACGCTTGCTTTTGATTTCCTGCTCTCTGGCACAAGCGTGTTCTTTGCCCGTTTGGCAGGTATTTCCACTGCTTATTTTTACCAGTGTCTCGAGTCCCGCACATTAGGTCCAGTTTATAAGTTCATCTGCAGCTCCCTAGGACTCGATCAACAACGCACAAACCCATCAAACAGAGTCGGAACAGTGCACACCACTGAGGAGCTCGATGGGTACTTGAGCGCACCAAAGTGGTTCCAGAGATTGGCTGGTACCATTCCAACGAGAACCGTCCGCAATGAGAAGGGTAAAGTCAACACTTTACGAGGAAGCACAAGCACATCTTCAAAGTCTTCGGGATTCTCATCTGGTTTCAGCTCGTCTTTCAAAGGAAGTGGTCACAGATTGGGTACCTGAGCACTGTTGTCGGTGGTTTTAGATGTATCCTCTATATTTTCAGGTCATTGTCCGGCTAATCTGACTGACTGATCGTACCATCTTTCCTAAATGCATAGTATTCCAACAGAAACTGTAAGAACTCGTCGAGGAAGCATCCCAGCACCCAATACGTTGAGAAACTGGTCATCTTGTGTAGTGTCAAGTGTCGAAGAATAGCAGTGGTGACGTACTTAAAGTTTAGTAGGAACGTCGGAAGCGGAACTTTGGGGAACTTTGTTAGTAATTCCACCAGGAAGTTGATCACTTTGATCTTCTCAGGGTGGACCTTGTGCAAAGAAAGTTCAAGCTTGAGATATTTGGTGAATGGCATCTTCTGCGTGTAGGAATAGTACTCATGTGTCTGTGGATCAAGAATCAGCGGGAAACTCGCAATGAAGCAAATGGCATCTTCTTTCAAAGGTACGGTGTTGGCAATGACATTTACAATACCTGAGTTGCACCAGTCTGCGATAAACTGTTCAAATACACCTTGTTGTGAAGTCAAGTGAAGGAAGTTTTTGAAAAGCATGTCACTTTTGGCAAGCATCTTGAGTAAATAACTGATCGAGGCATCACCAGAGAAATCGATATTTTGGAAGTCCATAACCTCGTTATAAATAAACTGTAGTAGTACCTGATCAACAGCACTGCAATTTGGATGCACCAGTTTATAAAATCTTGAGTTCTTATCAAGAAGAGTCATCTTTGTCGAGATCTTGTGCCTGTTTTTGTCAAACCAGGTCCTCACGTCATTTTTCAATCTGATATTTGCAAAGCAGTATTTTGAGCCTGTCCTTGAACCGATTCTCCTTGTTGTACACTGGAGGACAACTTTCATGAGCTTCCCAAATTGTGGGTATCCAATCACGGGCCATGAACTTGAAGGGTACATTCTTTCGTAGTAAAACTTGAAGTCTTCAAATGCGGATTCTTTCTTTATACAATCCCCGTGCTTGATCTCGTACATATGGCAAATGCAATGCATAGCCAATGCCCTTGTGATCTGGGCCTTGGTGTGTTTTTCCTCCTCCATAGCGTATATCAAGTCCTGTGGTGGACTCCCCAAGATCGGGGTGATAGTGGTGTATATGAAGGCATCCTCATGTTGGACTTTTTGCTTCTTGAGAGTGCCTGGTTTCGACATTATTACCAACTCACTTGCTCACAGTAAATGTCAAATACAAACCAATGGTAGCTGGGCAAAATAATGAAAGAAGTATTGATCAACGAGTGTCACAGCTTATAGATGGCACATGAGCCAGTAGATCACAGATCACCAACCGCTGTCCAACAGACGACTGATCTGCCCTCCCATAGAAAACCCGAACCAGGCATCTTAATCCGCCCTCTTTGGGCTTTTCCCAAGATTGATGCTGTTTTTAACATGATGGGAGGAACCATATTAGGAATGGTTACGTGCGATGGTGTTTTGCCCTTGTGTCACTGCTGTTTCATCTCAAATGGGTGGGGAAGACCACTTCTTAGTGTTTTAGATATGACTTAGTGATAATGATTGTAATGCTGGTGCGTTTGATGGTTGATTTAGCAGTTGTATTGTTTATATTTGTTGAGTGATGAATGTAGGATGTACAGGTTTGTGGTTTGTGGCCAGTAGTCTCCAAACTTCAAACTTCAAATCAACGACACACCTATGGACCTTCCAAATAATAGCCTCCGAGTATTCTATTGTATCTAAGACACACTCTCCTATGAACAACAAGAAGTCTCTGTATAATTCGAGATTCTTGTGCTGTCAGGCTCAAACCGGCAGTCAACGGGAATCAACGGCTTTGCGCGCAAAGGAAAAACACTGCGGCAATGAGGGAAGCTCCTTTGCTAACCGCTCCGAACCGACGCTGTGCGATCACTCCTTCAACACCAACAAACAACGGTCTCAAGAGGTAGATATCCGGCGATTTTGATAGCGCAGACTTCCCTGAAATGTCGCCAGAAGGACACAGCCTGCTCCAGGATGACGGGAAACCGTACCGTCGCAACTACAAGGCCTGCCTGAACTGCCGAACAAGAAAGGTGCGGTGTGACTTGGGCCCGCTCGATGCTCCTCATGATCCACCATGTGCTCGTTGTAAGCGTGAGCGGAAGGAGTGTGTGTTTGCTGATAGCCGTCGTGGGGGTGTGCCAACTCTGAAGCGCTCAAGGAGTGAGATGGAGAGAGAAACTGTCTCTCCAGTGCCATCTGTCATCACTCCTTTCAACACTTCTGGCGTTGACGTCTTAAACCAGCCAGCTACACAGAACTCACTACAACAGCAGACCCGCACGGGTATCCTCCCCCCACCTTATAACCCACAGCAACAGCACGTTGTCACCTCAGCTCCCGACCAGCACAGTTTGCAGAGCTTTGCGCGTATCCCGCCGATTTCAGAAGGCCACACTGAGACCTCATCGTTGCCGCCACTCGCCAACAGTTTGAACAGACGGTTCTCAGACCGTGCTAATTCGACTGTCACACAATCCAGTGATGATGGTGCCACGGTTCCTCCTCCTCGCTCTGAACTCACCACGATGCAGGGCGCTCTGGTATTCCTTGCCCGTGCCGCTGGCACCATTGCCAGGGCAGATGATCGTGATAACATTGATGGGCGTGAGATTCATGAACAGTTTGAGAGTGTTGAGCAAAGCCGGAGCTCCTCTAATACACAGCTTAAGGATGAGTACGTTCCGGAGAAGAATGCGGAAAGCAACCGTTTCACGATGCCACCAGTGGACAAGGCTTCCAAAGTGCGTCCGAATCCTTCCAAGAAGCTCGCTGATATTGACTACATTGGTCCAGGGAAGATGCTTACGATAGAAGAAGCTGAGCAGCTGATCTGTCTCTTCTTTCTGACAATGCATCCCTTTTTCCCACATATTCCTGAACAGTTACAATCACCAGATGTCCTGGCTGGGTATCCTATTCTGCTATGTGCCATCTTGACCATTGCATCTCGTTATCATCCATTTGAGAATACCAATGAGAAAATCGACATGAACTCTAGAAATATCCAGTTGCATGAGCGCCTATGGATTTATTGTCAGAGATTGATTTCACAGACTGTTTGGGCAGAGGCATCTACACGTTCTGTAGGGACAGTTTTGGCGTTCCTTCTCTTCACTGAGTGGAACCCAAGAGCTATCCACTGGAGGTGGTCTGATTATGCTAATGGATCTACTGATACAGATGAGAATGAAGAAGGATTAGCTGGGTTGAGAGCCATGAGAAGATCGGATAGAATGGCATGGATGCTTGTTGGTACAAGTGTCAGATTGGCACAAGATATGGGATTCATCAATGGATCCAGTAAGATATTTGTCGCTACACACATTGCAGAGACGCATACCGCTATGAATTTAGGTCAGAGAAGCATGTTAGCTCAGAGTCTCAGCGAGATTGATTTGGACAACAATGACGATGGTGAGGTTATTGACAACAGAAGACAGTACTTACACGATGAGTTCATATTGAGTCTTGATGAGGAGACGATGAGACAAAGATCTTCACAGAAGAAATCTCTCAAGTTTTCATTTGTTCAGAAGGCGAAGTTGGAGTTGTTAAAGATCATGTCACTGGCTTATGAAACGGTCTACTCTGGTGAGAACCAATTGGATCCAACACAACATAGACAGAATTTGACTATCCTGAGTGTGCTGTCCCCGTTAGTTGAGAATTGGTATAAGACTTACAAGAAGCTGTTGAGACCATCCAATCCAAAGAACTTTAACCATCACTGCAACTTGAGTCAGGCTGGTAATCCAAAGCACGTGCAGGAAGTCACCAGACAGATTGATAAGGAATCTTTGATTTGTGATTACTATTACTGTCAGTTGTACATCTACTCTCTCGCCCTGAGCATGGAGACTCCTCTAAGCAACGTTCCTGATTCAAAGAAGCCACTCAACAATATTCGTCTCGATGAGATCTCCAAGGCTGCCAAGTACATTGAGTTAGCTTATAATGCCGCGAAGGAGATCTTGAATTCTTCAATCAGGGTGCACAAGTTGAAGATGTTAAAGTACATGCCTGTCCGCTGGGTTGTTCGTATTGTCCGTTCCGTGGCATTCATTGTTAAATGTTATATGACTTTGACGAACAACACTGGGAAGCAACAGGCCAACATGCAGGCGAATCAGACATCTACGCTGTTGACTCTGAGCATCATTCGCACAGATGACATCTTACAGACTATTCAGAAAGCAGCCATTGTGTTAAGAGAGGCGTCTCCTGATGAGTTGCATCTATGTACCAGATACTCGACGATTCTAATGTACTTGTGTTCGGAGATGAAGTATCGTTCGAAAGTGTCAGCCAATCCACCAAATGTGACACCTCTTGATCCTAGTGATGACGATCATGAGGGGGTCTATGATGAGTTATCCTTCCCAAGTGGACCACAGGGTGTTCCAGTTGCAAACCTTGCACAAGATATGACCCAGCCATCTGAAAGAGAACCAAGTTACAACAATGTTGAAGAGAAGGAAAGCACACCAGCGTCCTATCCGCCGATCCCGCCCTCTGCACAGCCTAATAACATGTATTTTGGTTATCAGCAGATGAAAGGTGTCCAGCCTTTACCCGATGCAGTTGTTGATTGGTTCATGAGAAACGACGAGACTATTGGACTCGACTTTGTTGAGCCATGGACGGAGATGATTGAGCAGCATCTGGATAAGCAACAAAAATGATACTGGTTCACGCTACACAAGGGCTCTAAAGTAAGCAAAAATCCATGAAGGCATTCGTATATACGTATATCAAAGTTTATCTCAAGAGTAAACGCCCAGCATTGCAGAGTCTTTAGTACCAAATTTCCTTATCCCAATTTCCAATTCTGTTTTTTTTTTAATTTCTTTGTTCTTTTCGTATCGTCAAAATTCGTGTTTCACATTACAATACACTTGTCTGTGTTTGCGTGTCTTATTCTCTTCCTCTTTGCCTTCCTGATTGAGCTTGCTGTTGGGGTACTCTTTGACTTCTGGATGGCCGAGTACGTAGCATCAGGTCTATGCATTAGCATTTCGGATCTGATCGACTCATGGTTTGTCTTTTGAGTGTTTGTTCTCGTCAGGTTCATTGGTGTCGTTGTAGAGGTTGCATTACTCTGGACAAATCTGATTGGGTAAGTAGAAATGTCCTGCAAGCCGCCGTCAAATTCTCTAACTGTCAAATCGTGTTCCATCATCTCTTCTTCGTCCGTGTCCTCTGGACTTGACTCCTCGTCTGCAATGAGTGCGTAGAATAGGAATTTGCAACAGAGTGCGCCGCTTTCAACAACTTCATCAAGACTCAAGAGTTGTAAATTCGACATTGAGAACATGTCATCGTAAAGCATCCATTCACTCCCCATCCTTCCTTCCTCGATCTGACGGATCGCAGTTTTGGTCTCTCCTGTGGAAAGATTTCTCAATAGGATTGAACGTAAAACAAGACGATGATCGAGTGTTGATGCACTGCTAACCATTGTTGGGAAAGGATGTAGTGAGTATCCGGATGTCTCTCTAGTCAATTGGCTTGCTGTCTGCGACTCAATCTCTCCCTGTGCATAACTAACGTCGGACATTGACGGTTCTGAGGTTACACGGACAACTGCCTCCGATGTCGATCTTGGAGAAAGGTATCCATTGTTCTGTATTGTGGATTCCCTCGTGAGAGGTGTCCCTGAAAGCGACGAGTGCACAGAATACGAGTCGATGCTTTGCAGCTCGTCGTCGTCCACCTCATGCTCCTCGACCTCCACTTCTGGTATTGATGTCCCATTGAGACTAATGTCCGTACCGTCTCCCAACTCGTTGTCGATACGCAGCGAGGGGACGTACCCGGCCTCGCCGCTAAAGACAGAGTCCATGTCTATGCTCTGCTGGAGGGACTTGTCTCTCGAGATGTGTGGTGTTGTTCCGCTGTTGAGTTCCCGCACGAGGATGACCGATGTCTGTGTGCGCTGCATGATGCCCATCGGCGTTATGGTGACTGTTCTCTGTGTGACGCTTCCCTCATCTGTGATGCCATAGTAGCGCGAGAGCAGCGACGTCAAGAGACTCGGGGACTTGTTGATGTCCTCTGTTGGAAGCAACAGCACAAGCACGTTGGAGTCGTAGCTGGCAACGTACTGTGTCACGAACTGGTCGAGTGCCACGCGGCGTCGTGTATCTTGGACAATGTTCTCAAATTCGCCCGTCTCGAGCGAGTCGAGGTACCAGCTCCAAAGCTCACCGTAGCGCTCCTCCGTGGCCGGATCGAGGTTTGTGTAGATGAAAGTCGCCATCTGTGGCCAGCCTATAGTGCTTCTTCTTCTTCTTCTTCTGGTTCTACTTCGTCGTCGTCTGCCAAACACTCTAAGGACTCCATCTCCACCAGCGAGAGATACCCGGACCGGCCTGTCGTTATATATTACAAGCTCGATGAGGCATTTTTGGCATCCTTCCCAAAGCGCTGGCGGGTGCGCAGTGCTCTGCTTTTTCCTTTCCTCTGTGCGTGGCGCTACCGGTCCCTGCCTAGCGCTCCGCCCGCCTTCGCACCGTTTCTCCTTCTGGCTCCCCCTAGCTGTCCCACAGCGCTCCGCCTAGCCCCTTCTAGCCCCTTCTAGCGCACCCTTCTAGCAAAGGGAGCTTCGCGAATTCGAGGCCGCGTTTCCGAGAGAATTTCAGCCGCGCGTGCGCATACCGAGTGACCGCAAAAGGAGGCGAAAATAGGAGACGCTGTGGGAGCAGCGAGGTGCCCGGCTTTTCGTCCATTGTCGGTGTTTCCGGCTGTTGGCTGTAAGCTCTAATTCCGATTGTCTCCTGATCGGTCCTGTTATCGAATGTTTTGCCTAAGAGATGCTTGTTTGATAGTTGCTGGTGTAGTGTTTCTTCCCACGGCGTCCGAGCGGTAGATTGGACTGCCCAATGGCCCAATGACTGCCGTTATGACTACCCAGTGACTACCCAGTGACTACTTATCTAAGCTCACATCTCTCCGTTGATGACCGGCTACGTGCAGAGCAATTGTCATCTCTGGCCTATAGCCTTGACTTGCTACTAGCCGTCCCTTTTGGGAATGTAGGTTATCAGCGCGGTATCCACGGAGCTGTGAGTGTGGCTGAGTATCCGAGCTCTCCCTGGCAGACTGGCTGTTCCTCCTGTCTCTCTCTCTACACGTGACTTGTAGCACGCCTTGCCATCAAACATAACCAATTCACAGCATCGTCTATAGCTTTATACGCATACCATTCCAATTCATGAGTCCAGCTCTTCCACAACTGGAGAGTACATAATCTGCGTGACAAACTTACCACTATACCGGGTCGTGCATGCCACGCCCAACACACCATTCTTGATGTTTGAAGTTAACAGATGCTTCAAATTCACGTGTGGGATGATATGTGAATTTAAACCTTGCATCAGATTCGTCTTGGCCAAGTTGGCCGTGTCAGAACTAAGCGTATGATGTGTCGTGAAATGCTTGTTAAGATAGTTGTTGTTCAGGTAAACTGGCAACTCGGGCATTGGATGCTTATGCAAAAATTCCTCGTCTATAGCTGGAAGTACTTCATCGGGATCGGACGGCGTATGGAACACTTTTGGAATCGATTGAGAGTACTCGGCAGCCTTTTGACCAGGAGGTTGAGGTGTCGCACTTCTCGAGTACACTGGCGATTTAACTGATTGGCCAGGACTCAGGAACGAGTGGGTCGACCTTCTCAAGTTGTTGTTGATATGGTGACGCTCAATCTCACCAGCCTCAACTTCTTCAGCAGCTTGCTCCTCCGTCACTTCAAACCAGTTGACAAAGTTACCAGACTTGTCCGTGGCAATAGGTAAATCATTCGTATACTTGACGTATCCATTGACCAAGAACTTGACTCTGTAAATCCCCAACGGCAATGAGAGAACAGTCTTGAAGAACAAGTTGCCACTATTATCGTAATCAGGGTCCAACATCACTTTACGCGCCCAATGATCAAATGAACCAACAACATAAACGTAGTCCTGTACTTTCAACCCATCCTGTGTGAACTTCAACTTGACTTTCTTCATGGCGGAATCGCTATCCACGGGTGAAACAAGATCCTCATCAATTCCATACCCATCGTCATTATCGTACCCATTCGAAGTGATGATGTCGAGCCCATCAGAGTGCTTGCTGAAGTAATCCATATCGACATCCACCAAATCATCCAACACTATGCTTGGGGTGGTCACTTTCGGCCGGTTTTCCAAGACAACATCTCCACTACCACCCTGGTTCGCACTAGTCGTCTTCGTCGTAGTACTAGTAGTCGACGCTGCCGCACTGTGGCGATCCCCATACACCGTTGCATGTTCACCATTGACGACTGGTACACTCTTCAGCTTCGCTGGGCCAAGCCCACTCGACGAACTGGAGTACGACTTACGTGCAGCCTGAGACTCATCTGTCAAACGTCAGTATAACCATCCTTGTGTGTTTTTTACGCAATCTCTAGCCACCTCAATTACGAGATGTACAAGTGCCAGTTTTTAAAGCAGATATACTCACCCAGGTCCCTTAGCCCTGACAGACGTCTCCCCCCAGGTATGGCAGATGCGTTGTTCCCCATTATACATGTACAACTCAAAAACGAGAGATCAAAGCCGCTGAACAAGCTCCCAAGATTATGTGTTGTGCTTGAACGGAGCATCAATCAACCGCAAACTTCCCCAGATGACTGCTGCTGTTGATGTTGCCCTCACCGCACGCTCGGAATGTGCCCCTCCGCCCCGCGCCTCCCCGCGATCTCGACTTCCGAGGGTAGTATGTGCACCAGTGTGGTTTGGTGCACGTGCGCTCCCCAATGGCTACCCTCGGGATATGTTATAAGCCCGATGACGTCACAGTCAGCTCACGCGAATCTCGAGCCTCGTACCAATTTCCAAAGCCCCCTCACAAAGCTCTGCTAAACGGGCCTGCAGAGTACTAGATAAATGCACACTAAAGCGTTCGAAAGGCACACTTGGAAGTTGGTATCAAGAGTTCTTGTGGGGCTTCTGTCAGGTTTTCCAAAAGCACAATAGATAAAACTTACAGGAGATCATGCGCACGCGGCACTCACTCGTAGGCACACTTGGGGCACCAGATCTCTTGCCATCTCCATCTCGTCATCTCGTCCGTTGCAGCGTTGCAGCTGATGCGCCACGGTTTCCTCGTCTTGTATATCTCTGGCTCGGGTTAGTGATATGGTTATTACTACTGCTGATGTCCCTGAGTTCATGCCTTGTAGATGATGGGATATATGGGCCTGTTGCATATCTCGTCTTGCGAACTTTGAAGCTCAGCACTCAGGTAACACGTTCTCAAAACCACATCTCATGCTCGTCTCGTCTACACAAACCCACATCTAATAGAAGATTTAAATCAGTTCATTTAACCATATGCACTGCACCGTAACGCATTACATACCTAAGTTCTAAATCATTCGTATAATGATAGCACCGGATACAGCATGCAGAGACAGTTAAATTACAGGAGGTGAACCGTGAGGGTCGACTTGCCAAGTACGTATATCAAAACTTGACCCCACCACCACAAAAAGAAATACTACCAAATTAATATATTCATGTGTGATACGAGTCAATTCATCAGCGTTAGGCGGGTGGGGAAGATGTGTTGTTACAATTGATTTCGGTAAAATGAACACCCGAAACAGCTGAAGTCTCTAATTCATCACAAATTCTACTTTAAAAGGACAAATTATAATACATCTCGTAAAACGAGAACAAACTTGTAATATTGTTGTATGCTATCATTACTTCTGCGAAGACTTGTTACCAGATTTCGGTCCAGTTCTTCTCTCCTTTCTCAATCTTCCCTGCATCATCGAGTAAGTGGCTCTTCTGATCACCGTTTCCAGCAACGGCTTCGTCAGTGTAGGATAAACCGGATTTACACGGTTATACAGCTCCTCGAGCAATGCAGTTCTGTAATTCTCTGAAGTATCACGGATCCATGTCTTGTAACCCAATGGGAATCCCAATTCTTGAGAGAAAACTTTGAGAATGAATTTCTCAATGATAATCGTATCCTCTTGGCTTTTCGTCTTGAGAATTTCACCAAGCCGTTGTAGAGATAGTCTCGAATCCAAAGAGTTCTTGGACTTTGGCGTTGTCTCAGACCCTGGCCTTGTAGAGTTATTACCCAAGATCCTGGACCTGACTCTCGCTTTGGCCTTTGACTTAGTCGCTGTAGTCTTGAGTGAGACGTCGTTTGAAGCAGGTGCTGCAGGAGGTGTAGGCGTGGCTTGTACCAGTGGTGACGCAACCCCATTAATATCAGGAGAACCAAGGCTTGAAAATGCAGAGTTGTACGGTGAAGAGTTGACAGACAAGTTACTTGGGAGTATTGGTTGTGAAATGTACTCCAAGTTCTCGAGCGAACCGATAAACGGCTCGTCAGCATTCGACATAGAAGCAGTGAAATCGTCAAACTGAAGTTCTGGATTTGTAGCCAGTACACTTGGGAAGAGAACGCCGTGGTCATATTTCGGAACCACTTGATTTGTTCCCGTTGATGTAATCTCTGAATTTGGCGTCGAATTGAGGCTTGACGATAGAGATGGTGCGGAAATGATCAAGGAGTCATTAGGGAATCCAGCTTCAAGTGGGTGGTTTCCTTCATGAATTATAGGAAGATCATCGATAGGGAGAACGGCATCACCATCTGGTAATGTTGAAATGCCAAAGACGCTCTGCAAGTTTTCAAATTCCAGCAGGTCAGCTCTGGCCTTCGTATTTGGTGCGCTGTTCAGCGACTCTTCAAACGGGTTGTTCCACAAAGGAGCACCATTGTTGAAAGTAGGGTCCGTGAAGACAGTGTCCTCAAACCTCAAGTGGCCTGAAACTTGCTCCATTATTGTATCTTCCTTGTCTCTTGTGGAGATAAAGTTGTTGTGCTCAATGTGTGATAAGACGCAACCCCCTACTCTATGGAATGTTGGGAGATGTGTCCACAAAGGGATGAGTGAAGTGATAATCTGTTTTAGAGAATGAGGGGAAGAGAAAAGAAGAAGAGAACAATGCCATTCGGAGATGGATAGAGGGGATGTTCGTTTTATAAATAATAGGCAGGGAAGGTAGGCCCAAATGCCCCCCAGCTTGTTACTATCACACAAAACGATGATACGCACAAAAGTCTAAATCCACCATGCAAAGCGTGGCAGACAAAAGCCAATTCATGCAGCACCATGCATACTGCAAAAACTTTTTTTCCTTCTTTTTCGTTTCTTCTTGTGTGTCTCGCCATTTCGCAAGCATCTACCCGAGATGTGGACAAGTGCACCACGGTAGAAGAGAGTTTGGGCCGCACACTTTTTCGTTACAGGGCGGTGGACCGCATACACCCGCATGTGCCCACAGCTTAGACACAAACGGGAAACTGGGTGAAAGCACTTCTTCTCGTGGCTTTGAACTTTCCTTGGACGAAAATATCAATCGTCATTACTAGCTAAATTGGGTAAAAAATGTCTCGCTAGGGTGCTGGCAAATATCATCTAAAGTGATTATTGCCCAGGTTGGTACAGCTAACGGCAATGCCTATTGCATGGTGACGTAGGCCTGACGTTGACAAGTTATGCCAGGAGATTGTCTGTATTGCCCCTGTAACAGATAAGGACAGAGTCATGTGTCGCGACATGCAAAGCCAGCATGGCTCGCTTGTGCCCTGGCCACTCTGTGGATATCCACCTGTAGGTTGGCCTTGTATGGAAACAAATATCCATCAAATACAATACAACACTCACTGAAGTATTGGCATGGAGAAATTAAGAACCATTGGCGGAAGACTCAAAGGTTCGTGTTGCTGGATGGACCAGAAGTGTAATAACCACTGTAAAACTGGAGAATGGTGTGACTTATAGTTCTTTCTTGCTTGAGGAATGTTCTACTATTATAACAGTCGTCTGTGTCTGTGTCACATAATTGCACTCACCATCTGACATATATACTAAATAAAAATTTCATAACTTACTTAGCTATCATATGGAAGAAAATATGGTAGAGTATTGGAGACTTGAACACCTACTTCCCCTGCTCCAGAATCCAGCCGCGCACCACCTTCCATTCCATACTCTACCAAAGATGATCGATACCAAACTCCGAAGATTTAATTTCTATTTCGAAACTAAACATCTCTCCATCTAAACCTAATACGAAACTATTAACTCCCCATGCTGCGGGGTGACAATAGAAATGATCTCATTGGCGTTGTTTGGGAATCTTGATGTTCAGAGTTCTGCAAGGAATTGGCTGGTTTTTATGCAAAGAAACTTCCAGAAGCTTCAGCTGTTTCATGCAAGGCTTTACGAAGCACAAGACGTATTGCGTTTCGACCTCGACTTTGACAAGTCAAAAGTGATAAAATGGGATTTTTTTTTGGATATTTACAAACTCAATATACAATATATGGCTCGTTGTACGTTGAAACGGAGAGCGTTAGATTTTACAAAACAGAAAAGACGTAATCTGCGTTGACCTTACTGTTGTCTGTCCTACGTACCCCCGAGAAGCTGGCTGCTGTACCTCTACAATGTACAACTAATCTTGCGAATGACAAGCGTTTTTTCGAATGGTGGTAAATAACAGATATCTCATGTTTTGAAAGTGTACTATATGATATGGTACCACGGATTGTGACAGGGAACTTTAGACACTTGATCACAGGGATTACTTTTTTGCAGTGGCTCAACCGTCGGGAATCCGAAGTGAACCGTAGTGGTCACGCAGGGACTAACAAACCATCAGTGATGGTCATCAATGATGTTGAGATTTCAATTCTGTTCTATATTTAACCAAGCATTGTCGAATTGAAAGGATATGCGTAGCCCAAACACACCAAATCCGTAGTCCACACTCACCACAAAGGAGAGAGCAGAACGCAGACCTCGTTCACTTGAGACATCACTGCTCCTCATGTTCTATTCTTCATAATTCAGCAACTGAATACAAGGATTGTATTCTCTCTTGGTGTTTGGAGTGGGAAAAATGGGTTGAAACTTGCTAATTTTAAGATTGCTTGATGGTTATACCATTGAAGTTTTTAGTAGCTCGGGGTTCGAAATCAAAGGTGTCTTGATCCCTCCGTGAAATGTTAGTGTCCAGGGAAAACAAACATGGCACATACTGCCCTCCTTTGCATTTAAAAGGCCTACTATCTGATGAAATGGATTGATTAGAGCTGGCTCCGTGTATTCCAACAAGTCAATTGCGTGAAAACAAACAGACTTGGACCACTCGACTTGCTCTTGTTCTATGAATAAAACTCGCTACACTCAACACCTACAGTAGTATCTGCTAGGTTTGGATTGATCTTACAGACATTTAGCTCATAGAGTCGTCGATATCATTCATACACATCATCACATACATCATCATATCATCATCACATCACAGAACACCATATCAACACAACTTACAATATTTGATTGAGCATATCATATTCATGTCTTTTGAATATCGTACTTTGCCAGATCTTCTGTATTTATATCCTGTCTCCAAGTACAGATAGTACACTTGAGTTGCTTCCCCCAGTACAGTGGGACCAACGGAACAAACCAAATGGTAAAGAATTCCCTTCTCTTGATTGGTCTCACTGAAGGGTTGTGACAGTTTGGGCAAACAAGGTTGGTTGGGTAGCCATCCATGTCGGAGTCAAAGTTCTTTGTTCCGCAAATGATTGGTACAAATGACATGATCGAGTTTCAATAATTGAATATTAAGTCTTTGTGCAAATGATAGGACCAGTATCTGGATATTCAAAGAGAATGCACCACTGGTGAATGAAGACAGGTCTGAATGTGGTGTTTTTGTTAGTGTTGCTGTGACGATCGGGCAGGGTGGCTATGTGATGGCGGAAAGATCACGTAATCAGTCGCACCCACTTTGGAATGTTGCCATGCCAACATGCCAACAGATGTGCGGTAGCGCAGGTGTCAAGAGTCAAGACCAGCACGAACCACAAACTTTGGCTTCTCTTATTAAGTGAGAAACTTTCATGCTTCGTAAATCACAATGGGTGCAGTTATTATGTCATGAATCGACTCCAAGTTGCTGGCGATCTAGTGAAAAGAACTTACTACTCTGTGAATTGGCAACATTAGGTTTAGTAATTGGCATTTTCGGCCCTTCGAGGTGGGCTCAGGGTCCATGACGCATCCTATGGCAGCATGATACTTGATGCCATATGTAAATGTTCAGCGAGTTGTTTTGTAAGTTGCAACACGTCTTCTTACATGGGAACGACAAAAATTGTTGTGATCATGAGATTCCCCGCAGGCCGATTAACAACTGGTACAACAACGTGTTTCTAGATAGTAGACATACTGATCAGAGGGCCTCCGTATGGCTTGGAATTGGAAGCTACTACGCTAGCATCAACTTGTGCCAAGTTTGTGGAAAGCCACCGCATATCAATTAATAAAACCTTATTACACCTATCAATGTCTGGGTGGCTTAGCCGAAGCGTTGCAGATTACAGAGAGAGGCATACACTCACAGTATCACAGACCGGAAACTACAAAATTATCCGGCATATTTACTGGAAGAACAAGATGCCCCATTCTATAATGCCTGTGCCTAGTTTCTAGAAACTGGTAAGAAGTTTTTTATCAATACAAGATCTAATATGCTCCAAGGCATGAAGATGAACTATGCTTCTGTATCACGACAGATCACGAAAGACTAGCTTCTTTGTGATAATCGGTATAGGGCAAAACTTCTGAAAGGTACAAATGTCACGAAAGGGGTATTGACAGGTTACCAAGTTGGATGAAGTGTGCACTGATTATGTGGGGCATGCGGAAGACAGTAGACTGGCTATCTGACAACATTTCATCACACCAGGCACAGAGTAGAGAGCCGCGGTGCAGCAATCGACCTTACTACCTCTGTATTGGAATTTGGTCCCAAATTGACAAGCAAAATCATTCATCTGTCATATCAGAGTATGTACCTTCGTCATCGCCCCACATATAGAGGAGTCACAACAAAAGTTAAATGAGCGTTGAAGTCTCTACCATGATGCTGGCAACCTGAAGTTAGATCAATCTCAATCTGTGCCTTATTCAACAGAGATCTGGACTCGCGTAATCTTCCTTCCTATACACGAGTAGCCCCGCAGGCCCCCGCACGTTCAATTCAAGGGCAAACATGCATACACAGTGCGTTGAAGAAGTAACATCTCACCCTTGTCCCGCATGACGGTGCATACCATATACACAAACCTGTTAACGATTAACTTCTGAACATCAAGACGGCAACGGGTAAATGAAGATTTGAAGATGCTTTCGTCTAGGATATTGGAATTGTGTATTTGGGATTTTCTTCGTCGAAGCTCCAAAAAACAAATGATCTAAGAGTTGTGAATGCTTGGTTTATTTTGAATGGCACAGAGAATACATTTCTCTCAATCCCTTACACAGAGCACTTTCCAGTGCAAGAATTGGTCGTGTACCTGACTTTCCTTAACAACTTATTTCTTTTTCTTTTCTTTCTTTTTATTTTCGTTTACTTCTATCAGAATCTAGTCCTTAGTAGGAAATCGATTGGCTCTGCAACCTTCTTTGCTCTTTGCATTTTATTTGGTCGGCCTCATACTAGCGCCATACGTTACGCATCAGCATTCAATTCTCCATTCTATGTGCCACAATTTACAACATGGCGACGGTACTAATTTGCTGTGGCATATAGATCTACTACTAGACAACTAATAAAATTCTTAACTTAGCTGATTTGCCATTGACAAAAAGTGACGAATGGTATGTTCTTATCTAGAAGTCGGACGGGAATCTGACAACCACCCTGTACAATAGATCAAGTAAATACAACGATTAGGGTCTTAGTGAGAAATTGCGCAATCTCAGATAATCTTTTCCCTGTATGAAAAAATAGGCGGGATGCCGATTTTTTGATCTGCAATTTTAACCACTGTTTTCTTGGACGGTGGACCCCTCAAAATTCGGATGCCAGCTCTACAGCTTGATCGCCTCCCTGAATTCTCGGGTAAATCCAAGGTTTGACATTTCAGGTCACGTCTTAACCTGTTATGTATTCACAGTCAGGGCTCCTACCGACCTTCACGACTTACGTGCTGTTAGGTATCTTTGGAGATTATAATAATTACCAATTGAATACTACACGGTTGAGACAGTCGAATACCAGCATATGTCCCTGCTCTGTAGTGGTTTGTTCGAGCATGAAGAGATTTCAGGATTGACATTGGTACCAATACGTTTTGTGATTCAGATCAATAAGAACTTTAATTTTCGCTAGACATTCCTGAGAACAGCTAGAGCTCAACTGTTTCCCGTATAGTTGGACCTAAAGGAAGGCAAGGTTTTCTTCTCTATAACACACCAGGTTGGTCATCCAACACACCATCTACAGGCAACAATATGCTGGAGATGACTGGCTTGTTCAACAGAAACACTATTATGCTAGCAATGTTGTAACCGCTACATATTAAGTGCAACCTATTCCAGAAAAAAGTTGCTCTCTGGTGATTCCCAAAGTCATACCGTGTCATTGTACTAGAACTGGATTCTTGCTTTAAAGAAAAGAACAACTAATAACAACTGAGACATTGCTCAAACAGAGTTCTAATACCTCTGACAGTCACACTAGTTTAAATTTTCCCTTTCTGAACTGTTCCAAACCTCAGAGCATTGGAACACTGGTGATTTGTTGAGACAACTGCTATCTATAGCAAAAGTGCTTCAGTTCTAGCATCGATAGAGTGAGCCTGAAACGACTGAGAACTTTTCTATTAAATTCTGAAACTAGGATTCTTATCATGCATCCATGAGATAAAAGCACATCTGCAAAAGCGAGAGGCCAGCTAACATTATGGTTCCCAGCTTCTCCATGAGTAATGGATGGCATATGTAACACGAACGATGGGTCTACTATATTTAGCCCATCAGTCTGGGGTATAAGCCGCGCGATTGAATTCCAAGTTTACTGTTTTCCCGACACAGTAGGGGTCAGCTAAACTGTAAACGTTACTCACAAGCTCACAAGGCTCATCTGTGAAGCCTTGGTCTGGCGTTGGCGTCTCTACTTAGTAGTTGTCAAGTATCGACACTCAAGGCTTGGTCTGTCTTTTGACCATTTGAGCTGAAGCCAGGATTACGAGTGAACAGACAAGCGAATAATGATGAAAGATCATAGTAGCGATGTATCTCATCTTGGTCTCCACTGACAAGTCAGAATTTGGATCAATGGATTTACTGAAAACGGTAACGAAAAAAAATTTGAAAAAAAAATCTCCGCAGGAAAGCGCAGAAATGGATGTCATTTTTCGCCAAAGCAGCGCCACTGCATACGCCAAGAAAACAAGCATGCAGCCAATTTATCCCAATTCGGGTAATGTACTTTTTCAGGGATCTTGAATCTTGCTCAAAGGCCATCCCACGCATCACTCCTTACATACGTCAGATCCAGGTCGATTGTGTGGTTCACCAAAGTGACAGGTACTTGATGAGAACACGAAACACCGGTGAACACAAACTAGCAGTATGTATGTAAAACCGTGGCCATTGCTGGTGTGGCGTGGTGTCCACTGTCTATGAGCACTACACGGGAACGCCGAGATTCTTTGTCTGGGGCATGTGACAAAGGCTTAATATACTAGCAGCAACTGATGCAGCACCGCCAGTAAGGTGCCACTACTAGGGAGCACACGG
Organism: Petasospora euphorbiiphila; assembly: GCA_030556625.1. Lineage (NCBI taxonomy): Eukaryota > Fungi > Ascomycota > Saccharomycetes > Phaffomycetales > Wickerhamomycetaceae > Petasospora > Petasospora euphorbiiphila. The sequence continues at coordinate 90,386 of JAKTUJ010000009.1, read as the reverse complement.
TAGACTCCGAGTAGAGTGTGACACTAGGCAGATTTGTATAAGGTAGAATGTGGTTGTTACGACAAAACTGTAAGAAGTCCGGCAACTGTTGTATCGCTCCCAATTAGGTCGTACATATCACAAAGATAGCATACCCATTGTCAGATCCAACTCATGCCGTTTTCGTCTTGCCCTCCGTGTCTTTTTTTGCGCAAGTTTGCTACTACAGGCGGCCTAGAGGCGTCTAGGGATCATCGCAATTGCCGTTTGCGTCAAACAATGGCGCCTTTACGCGGCCTGATCGGGAGGATCGGGATTTCCCTCAGTAAACAAAGAGCTCGCACACAGCACAGCACTGGATAAGTGAGCATGGTGGGGCCATTGCAGAATATACTAGCTCTGTGGATGTCCATGGAGTGAACGGCCTAGCATCCATCGAAGGGTCCCTAACGCCTGGTCGCACAGGCAGGTTCTAAGGTCCAAATTAGCCAACACTCACAACAATATACGAGTGGCCGAACGCCATTTACAAGATGTTGTAACTCCCCTCCCCCTCCTCCTCCTCCTCCTCGTAAGCCATATTATAGTATCTTGTTTTGTTACCCATCCAGATATGGCCTTATACACCCGTCCCGAGTCCCGAACAGGCTGAATTTGTGCCCAACGCGGACTGGGCTTTGCTACGTTGGCGTGGTGACACAGAAGGCCCACAAGCCGGGCACCGGCAAACAGCGCAGGCGTCGTGAATAGGGGTGTTGCCCGTGCGGTGTAGGAATGTAAACAACGCAGAGCAAAGGGGGGTCACCAGTCAGGTAGCACAGGGAACGGTGGCAACCTGGCCAGTGGTGTCAGGACTCAGCTGTCCAGTGCCCTAGCAAGGTGCCGCCATTTGTGTCTGCGTTTAGTAGCGGTATAGCTGTCTCTTGGTCCGCTCATTGTCTGGGAAGCTTACCAAAGCGGAAATTCGTCAACAAGTGGAGTTACCGCATTCGACAAGGCGCATCACAGTTTTTTCGCACTTTTGCGAGTTTTGGCGTCGGCTTCACACTTTTTTTTTTCTCCCATAATGTCTCTGCCCTCCTCTGATTTTCATAAATTCCTTCCTCTTTCCCTTTCTCTCCCCTTCACCCACACTTTGACACTGTTCAGCGTTTGACGACTAAAACCTGTTAAAACAACAATGCAATTCAGATCACTCGTTTTGGCTGGCGCTTTGGCCGCTACTGCTTTTGCTCAAGGTATGTAACCTCTCCGACTACTCCTTTTCGTTTGGGTATGTGAAAGAGTCTTGACGCCCGGTTGATTGCCCAGTGGGGGTGCACCACAGGATAACAAAGCAAAAATTGTCCTCTTCTATTCCGAGCTACTGAGATAATCGAGAGATCAATCGAGTCATTGAGACGACTCAACGTACTCGTCGGTCTTATATCTCGGCCTGTGACGGTGTGATCAACCCGGTGCCCCTGCAAACGTGTGCTAAACGACGGGGAAACTACCGGCAAGACCATTGAACGGTGGGCGATATCTCCAGATTGCTCGGGCATTACCACGCCAACCCCCGTCAATGAAGACATATTCCAGTTATCACCTGCTCCCCCACCACTTCGCTCATTCCCGATGGCTGTCGGCTTTTTTGCGCAAAAAGCTAAGATCAACTTCTCACAGCCTCCTTTGCTATTTTTGGCAACTTTCGCTGGTCGGGGCACGCGACCTACGTCTATCTCTCAAACATCACACAATAACCTTAACGATTCTTTTTCTTTTCAGTTATACTAACAGTCAACAGATGACGTTACCACATCCAGGGCTTCCTCTGCTACTGCTGCTACATCAATTTCAGTTGCATCCGGCTGCTCCTTCGAGTCTGCCACTGCCACTGCTCAGTCCGACTTGGACGACTACTCCAACTGTCAGGCTTTGAAGGGTGACTTGACCATTGAAGGTGACTTGGGCACTGCTTCTTTGGACAACGTCAAGGTTATCTACGGTTCCTTGATCATCAACAATGCTACTAGCTTGTCTTCCTTCTCTGCTGGTTCTTTGACCACCGTTACTGACGAGTTGTACTTGACCCAGTTGACTGTTTTGTCCACTTTGTCTCTTCCACTCTTGACCACCGTTGGTTCTGTTAAGTTCATCACCTTGCCAGCTTTGAGCTCCATTGCCTTGAACACTGGTGTCACCTCCATCAACTCCCTTTACATCTCTGACACTTCCCTTGAGACCTTGGATGGTTTCGATGTCACTACCTTGGACACATTCAACGTTAACAACAACAAGCAGTTGGCCTCCATCGACTCTGCTCTTGAGAACGTGAAGGTTGCTCTTGAAGTGTCTTACAACTCTGACGACGTTGAGGTTGCCTTTGACCAGTTGGAGTGGGCTAACAACATCACTTTCCGTGACGTTTCTTCTCTTTCCCTCTCCAAGTTGGAGAGCGTCAACGCCTCTGCTGGTTTCATTAACACCACTTTGACCTCCATTGACTGCTCCAAGCTTGCCACCATTGGTGGTTCTTTGACCATTGTTTCCAACGACGAGTTGGAGGAGGTTGACTTCTCTAACTTGACCAAGATTGGTGGTGGTTTCGTTATTTCCAACAACACTGCCTTGGAGACAATCGATGGCTTTGACTCTCTTGAGACTGTCGGTGGTGCCATCATCTTCACCGGTAACTTCTCTAACGCCTCCCTCCCATCTTTGAAGAGAGTCTCTGGTGGTGTCGACGTTGAGTCCGAGACCGATCTCGACTGTGATGCTTTGAACTCCTTGGAGAAGTCTGGTGCTATCCAGGGTGACGCTTACCAGTGTAAGGGTGTTTCTACCACCGTTTCTTCCTCCGGTACTGCTTCCGCCACTAGCGGCTCCTCTTCTACTGGTAGCGCCTCTGGTTCCCAGACTGCTTCTGGTTCTTCTTCCTCTTCTTCATCTGGTATTGCTGCCCAGGGTATTGCTCTCGGCTCTTCCTCCATCCTTGCCCTTGTCGGTGGTTTGGCTTTGGCGTTGTTGTAAGAGGTGTGCACTTTTTTTAAAAACTACCAAACACAACTGCTGTTCCTACTTTGAACGCGTTACGTCCCTTTCCTGTTACCTTAATTTTCTTTCTCTTGTCTACGCATTGATCTTTTATTCTGTTGTGTTTTATCCTGGTGGTCAAGCATATGACTAATCATCTCATATAATATTCGGCTTTGATTTTTTTCTCTCGATTTTATGCCACCATGTAGTCTATAGTTTTTCAAAAGTTATACATTTTTGCCTTTGTCACTGGTAGGTATTAGCACCAGCGTGTCCTAATTATATAAAATACATGCCAGCTGGTTTGCTCAAACTATTTGTTGGGCACCCTCGGTGGTTCGTTGATGTGGAATCGGTGTGTCTAGTTCTGTATCTTGTTGAGTCGGGCCATGTTGTGTGCCATGCCTCTTCAAATGCTCCTCCAGCAAGATACAATTTCTCGTATTAGCCTTGTATGCAATACAAATCAGATCTCCAACTAGAGGGATAAGACCAATCGTGAAGTCAAACACCACGTTTGCCGTCATTTGCGCCTCCATATAAGCTGGTAGGCCTCCATCAATTTGTCTGGCTTTTCTGATAAGCATAACTGATAAATAGGCAGCAATGATATCACCAATCCATGGGATCAACCCAATGATACCTGCCCATCCAATCTGAAGGCCACAACAACAGGCCAAAGAGAGGTCTAGCTGGTAAGCACGACTTCTGACACTTTTCAGAACTTTCTGATTGTTCTTGGAGAGACCCTCTGGGAGTGGCTTCTTACGCTTTGCACCTTGTCTGCGGAACCTTCCTAGTTCCTCGGGAGGGATCTGGCGATGTTAGTAAAGCTGTGTTATATCTTCGAATTAGAACAATAATGAGTCTCTTACTTGTTCGAAGAACGGGTCTTCGTGTGTTCCACCAACACGGATCTGTCCTACTGTCTTGTTTACATGTTAGTACTTGATCAAAAACGGGCCCACTACCTTTTCCTCGGGCCAACAGTACATACTTTCCCTAGAATCCACTTGTACAGCAAACCGGACATCCTAGAAACACTCTCTGCCTTATGGAAATGCAATCACCCCGGCTTATTCTCTGGAGAGGAGGACGTTTGATGTGCTTGTTAACACAGCCTAAAACGCGAGGCGCTGCAGGAGGAACAGATAGGTACCACACTTACGCTGGCAGGGGCTCCACACGCGTAACTCTCGTCACCTAGGATTTTTCACAACTTTTTTTTTCCTTTGGACAGTGAAGAGAACGGGCCTTTGATCAGATTTGAGCTCTTCAAGTGCTGCTACCTCACGTGTATTACACTATTCCTGCGAGATGGCTCCACCAGTTATTCGTCCGGACAATGTCCTGAAGGTATGTCTTTGTCTTGGAGGCTCTTCCACGGCGGTGTTGTTGCCGTCTTGTGAACTCTTCAACCTGGAAGGCGCACTTTCATCCCAATTTGAATCCTTGATACTAACACGAGTGTTTAGACGGCTGAGGAATTGATTGCTGTTGGAAAGCAGGATGCTGCTCTCCAGACCATTCATGACTTTTTGACCTCCAAGAGAACTCGTTCGGTGACCCCAGTTTCTCTCGAGCCAATCGCTCACATGTTCGTTCAGCTTTCTGTTGAACTGCGTAAGGGATTCACCTTGAAGGACGGTTTGTACCAGTTCAAGAAGAACGTTCAGATGTCTGACAATGGTCTTCCTGTTGTTGAAAACGTTGCTCGCAGATTGATTGAAGTTGCTGAGAAGAAGCTTGAGGATGCACAGGCAAAGGCCGATGAGGCTAACTACGACGATGATCTTGAAGCCAGTGAATCTCCAGAGGATATCATGCTCTCCGCCGTGTCTAATGAGCAATCCAAGGATCGTGCTGACAGAGAGCTTGTCACACCATGGTTGCGTTTCTTGTGGGAATCATACCGTTTGGTGTTGGAGTTGCTCAGAAACAATGCTCGTCTCGAGGTCACCTACTCCCAGGTTGTCCAACAGGCCTACCAGTTCTGTTTGAAGTACAATAGAAAAACTGAGTTTAGAAGACTTTCGGAGCTCTTGAGAACGCATATTCAGACTGCTACTCAGCCAAAACCTGGCATGTCAAAGCAGACCAATGCTATCGACTTCCAGGACCCAGCAACCCTCCAGCGTTACTTGGGCTTGCGCTTCAACCAGTTGAACGTTTCTGTCAAGCTTGAGTTGTGGCAGGAGGCCTTCAGATCTGTTGAGGATATTCATACTCTGATCAGCTTCTCCAAACGTCCACCAAAACCACACATGATGGTGTCTTACTATGAGAACTTGGCCAAGATCTTCCTCGTTGCTGATAATGCATTGTTCCATGCTGCCGCCTGGTACAGATTCTTCAACTTGTACTCACAGTCTCCAAACGCGACTGAAGAGCAGTTGTCCCGTTTCTCATCTGTGTTCCTCTTGTCCGCCTTGTCCGTTCCACAAGACTCTTACTCTGCTGATGACAACGAACAGTACGTCAAGCACTCGAACCAGCGTCTTGCTTCATTGTTGAACTTGCCAAAGATCCCAAGCAGAGAGACGTTGATTCAGTTTGGTTTGTCAAAGAATGTTTATGATTTTGTTGATCCTTCTGTGAAGAAGCTCTACAACCTTCTTGAGACTGACTTCCACCCATTGTCGATCCGTGATGAGTTGAAGCAGATCACCTCCGACATTGCATCCAACCCTCACTTTGCTGCATACGTCAAGCCATTGACCAGAGTCATTGTTACACGTTTGTTTGAGCAGGTTTCTCAGGTTTATCAGACTATCAAGTTTGACTTCTTGATCCAGCTTGCCACTTTTGAAGGTGGCTTTGAGATGACTCCTTTAGAGATTGAGAACTTCCTTTTGAGTGCTGGTAGAGACGGCTTGTTGTCCTTCTACATTGATCACGATGCAGGTGTTATCACTTTCCGTTCTGACCCATTCGACGAGTCCTTCCATGAGTCTACTGGTGCTGTTCTTCAGTCATCTCCAGCTGAACTGGTCCGTGCCCAGTTATCCAACCTTGCAAAGACATTGTACGCATCCGTCAAGTACACAGATGCCAGCTATGCGCAGAAGCAAAAGGAACTCCGTCAGCGTCTTATTGCCTCTGCCTCTGCTGCTATTGCTAAGGACCGTGAAGAGGCTGAAAGATCTCGTCAGTTGCTTGAAGAGCGTAAGTTGCAGGCTGAGAAGGAGAAGCAAGAGCGTGAAGCTCAGGCTCTCAAACTCAAACAGCAGAAATTGGAAGAAGAGAGGGCTGCTGAGATCAAACGCCGTGAAGAGGAGGCTGCTCGTCGTACTGCTGAGAAGATTGAGCGTGAAAAGAATGCCCTTCTTGCTGCAGAGAAGAAGAAGATTGTTGATGAGATTAACGCCAAGGGTATTATCAAGTTGGATATCAACGAGTTGGATGATGTTGACACTGACAAGTTGCACTTGATGCAGCTTGAGCAACTCGAGAAGGATAAGAACGATGTCGAAGCTCGTGTCAAGGCCCTGTTTAAGAGATTGGACCACACCGAAAGAGCATACAGAAAGTACGAACTCCCACTCTTGGAGAAGGATGCTGCTCTTCAGAAGGAGAGGGACCTGAAGATCTACAACGAGGTCAAGGACCGCAAGATTGCCCTTGCTAAAAAGGAACACGGTGAGGCCATTGCCCTTCGTGACAGATTGCACAAAATCGTTCCAGACTATGAAACTTTCAAGAACCAGCTTGATGCAGATGCCTCTGCCAAACGTGAGGCTTTGATTAAAAAGCAGGCCGAGAAGTTGGAGGCTGCTAAGCAGAAACGTCTTGAGCAGGTGCGCAAGGAACGCTACGAGAGAGCCATGGCTGAGTACGAAGAGGCCAAGAGAAGAGCTGCTGCTGAAGAGGAGCACAGAAAGGCCGAAGAGGAGAGAGCTGCTGCTGAGGAGGCTAGACGTGCAAGACTCAAAGCTGAGCGTGAGGCTGCTCTGTCGAGAGAGCCTGCACGTGAAGAGCGTAGTGGTTCTAGTGGCGGTGCTTACAGACCTCCAATAAGAAGAGGTGAGGATGTTTCCCGTTCCCCAGCCCCAGCTCCTGTTCTTTCAAATGCTCCTCCTTCCCCGGCTCCATCCAATTCTCCATCTCCTGCTCCTGCTGGCAAGATGACTTACGCCCAGAGAATGAAGCTCAAGAGAGAGGGAAGAATCTGAGAGTATTTAGTTATGCAATGAAGAATGTTTCGATCAGTTTTGTAGGATATAGAAAAGGGAAAAAGAAAAGAGGCTTTGTGATCTATGATGTGTCTCTAAAAGGTAAACAGATCGTCGAGACACACCGAGACGCGACAGCAAATTTCACTGCACCACTTTGTTGATCAAACAAACGACAAGAAGCTTCCAGATTTCAGGTCCCAAGCAAAATGTCTACCTTCTTCGACCAGCAAAAGAGATCTTTCACCGAGGTGCCAATCACCGACGGGAAGATCGCCACGTCTGAGTTCCTCGAGGCCTCTGAGGCCCTCATCAAGCTCTTCGGTACGTTCTCTCTCAAAACAGAACATCTTTTGACGTGTTACTAACACTATATTGCAGATCTATTGGGGTCCTCTGCATTCACTGTTGTCCAGAATGACTTGCAAGGCAACGTGGACAAGCTCCGCAAACGTTTGCTCGCTACTCCAGACAAGTCTGCCACTCTCCAAGATCTCGTCATCAACGAAAAGGCTGAAAAGGCAACCAAGGCAACGCAGGGTCTCTTGTGGTTGTCTCGTGGATTGCAATTCACTGCACAGGCAATGAGGGAGACCGTTGATTGCCCGGACAAGGAATTAACCAAGACGTTTACCGATGCATACGGCAAGACGTTGTCCAAGTACCACAACTTCCTTATCAAGCCAGTGTTCAAACTCGCTATGCAGGCTTGTCCATACAGAAAGGACTTCTTTGCCAAGTTGGGTGATGACCAGGAGAAGGTTCTTGAGCAGCTCAAGGCATGGTTGTCTGCTCTGGAGAAGATTGTCGAGATTATCTTTGCCTTCTTCGAAGAAGGTAACTACGGTAAGGGGTTGTGATGCTGTGTGTTGGTTAATTGGGAGAGTAGAAGATGTTACAATTAGAACCTTGTTTCCATAAAAAAGAATATGTCTATGTACGTTTTTGGTTTTCGGTTGTGATTTTGCAGGATAATCCTCAGTCCTGAAAGAATACTGTATGAAACATCGTAGTTGTATTTCACTTATGACTTTCTATTGCGTCCTTTAACAGTCTCGTATATCTCTGTTCAATTTCCCGCTGTCATGAAACATTTTGATGAATGCTACTCTGTAACTCTCCTTCTACTCTTTCCAGTGCCTCCCAAAGCCAAATTTTCCTCACGGAACCTTAATCGCTTAGACTGATAATTTCTATATCATCATCACCATTCACGCTGCTGATATTTGTAGTCTTTTTCAATTCCCCCTCATACTCTGAAGATGATATTTCGTCAAACCCCCCTTTAGAGTCATCAACTAGACCGTCATGCTCAGAAGTATAGCAGTCCTGGTGTTTCTCTGGATTAATCCGCATCAACTCACCAATGGATGCACGACTCACTGTCTTGTCCAATAAAATCGAGATGCCTAGATCCAGGACACTGGTATCTGGCCAGGCCAAGCGGAAAATACGCTGGTGACGGGTACATCTCTGACAATACTCTCTGTAGGGATGGGATTCACTGACATCAAAGTAAACACCACAGTTCAGGCAATCGTATATCTTGGAGTAATCTGCATCTTTTGAATAAAGACTACTCATGTAAAGCTTGTGCAGGACCCGCAACGTCCGTCTTCCTTCCACAACGCTCTTGCTCACTGGAACAGAAGAAATCACGAGAGAGTCCACAGATTGATCTCGCGGATAGAGATCAAGAGTGGTCAGTTCAGAGTAACTCACAGCACGAGTCTTGAATCTGGTTCTCAGCCGTCTTCTCCCCTTACCATTTGCTAATTGTGTTGGTAATGACATGTTCATTGTCAAGTTATTCCTGGATAGCACCTGCTGCTTGTTTCGGGTTTTGTGGTTGTCCAAAGTTGTATCTCTGGTTGAGGTGATCTTACTTGGAGGACAAGGAAATGGTATTTGAGCTTCGTCTTCTTGCTTGGTGTCGAATAGTGCTGGTGACATCGGTAGTGATACTTCTTCATCTCCAACCGAGCACTCATCTTCAGAGTCTGACGAGATGTCAACAACAAGCTCTCCCTCCTGTAACGCCGCTCTTTCTGGATCATAAAAGCCTCTTTCAGTTCTCTCACAAGTAGCACATAAGCAGTTTCTGTTATTTCTTCCAAAGAAATTCTGGGAATACTTGACCGTAATTTCTTCACCGGGCAAAATTCTCTTAATGGTAGAGATATGTATGCCACCTTGTGAGTGGGAAATCGTTGCATTTGGATCACAATTGTGGTTGAGAAATCGACATGGTCCTAACATTAGGCAATTTCCTCCAACACTGGATATATAGATGATACTTAGTGCGGTATTTAAGCTTGCCTCTTCACCTTTAGATATCAAGGCGATGGACCCTGTTAAGAACTTGATCTGCTCACCTGCCTCATAGTGTCTTCTTGAAACGACGCAACCTTCAAGCCCGGTGCTATACCTTCTAAATCTGTCAGTAGCAGATATCTCGTACCCACAAGTGGGGAGGAACGACTCGACATATCTCTGGCACAGCATTCTGAAACCTTGTGTCTTCCTTGGATCAGTCTTGTAGCGTTCGAGGAACTTCCTTGTAGTCTTGTGTTCCATCAAGATATCCACACATTTATCTGTGTCAGGTGTTTCATCATCAATCACATATCTTCTTAGAAGTCTCATAACAACTGTTTGATCGATCTCATAGTTCCTTCCGAGAGTCGATTGGACCTTTCGCACCTTGACCCAGTAGTAAGTGTTCTCGATGAGGTTCTGCGTGAGGAAGTCATCGGCGTCAGCTAGCTCATTCCAAGAGAGTTCTAACGACCTTGCCTTCCTTGATATACCGGGCATTACCCAAGGAGAATGCCCTGTGTCGCAGTGTTAGTCATTGTTTTGATCTTAAGAGAAACAGGTTGTCGCGTCTCGGAGCTCGGAGCTTTTCATTTCCTCTTTGGGATGATTTGATCAATACACTTTATAATAAACACTTTTATATAATCACTATATACGGCTATTAATATTAAAGTTCTACACAAAAAGTTTTCATTTTCATTAGGTCATTAATAAATTACTGTTATAATCCGTATCAATTAAGGTAGACCTCCACTGTGAAGTCCTCTTCTAGCTCAGTGTCGCCAACAGTAGCATCAAGCGGAATATCCTCGTCATCAAAAGAAAGACGAACACTTGTGGTTGATGGAAGACCTTTCTGCTCAAGATAGTATGCAACCAAGTTAGACATCTTGGTGTCCATATTCACACGCACAGTGATCTTCTGGTTGTCTGCACCCTTTAGACCGATCTTGAAGTATCCCTCTTCTTCTTCACCGCCCTCGGAGTTCCTATCAGCAGTACCTGGCTCTGGAGTATTAGATACCGATGGTGTTGCAGTCGTTTCTTGTGCTGCTGCTGCTGCTGCTGCTGCTGCTCTGGCGGCATCCTCTGCTGCAATTTCTTTGTCAATTTCTTCGAAAGCATCATCGTCTTGGTCGGCATCGTCGTCTTTGCCAACTTCTGCACGTGCTATTCTGTCAAGTTCTTCCTCCCTAGCGACCAAAAGCAACTTCTGTCTCTTGCTCTCAGATATGGCAAAGTCGATCTCCTTCACCTGATCAATCGTGTATAATCCCAACTCAATAACAGTTGGCTGTCCGTCTCGTGGTTCCTCGATCCTTAGTGTATCTGGTTTCATGTACTCTGATAGTTTTATATCGTTCCAGAGTAATTGCACCTTGTCAGATTCGTATGCATATTGGTGCTCTTGTGCCGACACTTGGCTATTCAGAAGATATTTCAAGATCTTGTTGATGACACTTCCAAACTTCTTAGTTCCCTTGATTTCCAAATCAATAGATGTACTCGAGGTTCCTGGTAAGAAAGACGTGACGTGAAGCTGGTACTTTCTTGGAGCAGATGGTTCTTCTTCATCGACTGGAGTGCTGAAATTGTCATTTGTCGTCTTTGTCGTTGACTCTCTAGTTGCAATCTTCTCTGACAATTGTTTCATCTTCTTTAGCTTATTGGCAAACTCAACGTGTTCATAGTCATCAAACTCTGGGTCATAGGCAACGTTTGTAGTCGTGCTTTTCTCTCTTGCCTGTTGAACAAGGGTATTCATGAAAGCAGACTCGTCAAATGGAACAGGTGAAAGCCGTCTTCTGCGTTTCTTTGGTGCTTTCTCTACCTCTTCGTCATCGTCGTCATCGTCTAACACAATCACGTCGGACTCTGGTGGAGGACGCGAGTTCGATTGTTCAGAGGATATTGAAGTGGTGCTCCTTTGACTAGCTGAAGAAAGAGTCGATGTCGACTTTTGTATAGACGAAGCTTTTTTGCCCGCATGCAGTTTCTTCTTCTTCTTCAACTTCTTCTTCGGTTTCTCCTTGAAGTCTGGTATTACAGGTTCAGTACTCATTGAGAAGAAGTCATCTTCAAGAGATTGTGAGAAAAAACTCGGCTGTCTCTGTGGTTTCGCTGTCTCGGGTACGACATCATTAGCAACCAGCGGAGTTGACCCATTGGAAGGTGTATTGGATGAATGTGGCTCTGACTCGGGTGTAGGCACCCCACTGGACTTGGCCAGGGGATGGTTCAGCACTATGCTCTGTTGGCGTTGGTCTCCAGGTTCCTTACCATTACTCTCAAGGTCTCGAAAAGAAGCAGCAGCGTCCGGTAACGCTCCAGTAACGGAGCATTTCTCTGTCATTTTATCACAGTTGTCTCAAGCAGCAAGCCAGGCCTACTCCTTCCAGCCACTTGTAACTGGAATAGGACTCAGAGAGTGTTGAAGTAAACAAGTATGCTTGAGTATAAGCAGACATAAAGAGACAATTCGCGAAAGAACGCTGGTCACGTGCACATCATTTACAATAACCCTGGTCACGTGCAAATGGGTGATCACCATGGCCCCATGCCCATATTTCTATTGTGTATTTAATGGCCTGGAGTGGATGGTAATCCCTGGCCTGGATCATCGTCAGTGTTTAACAGAGGCCACGGTCTATAGCTACACTTTTCGCTCAATGGTTGGATTATCCACACAGCTTATACACGCAGACGACTCCAAGAGCAGAGTCCCGGATATTGGTACGTTTCTTGAACTCCTGCCTGTCCTTATGCCGATCTTTGGTTACTAACAGGTCATAGTGGCTCCCATAAACGTCACTACCACCTTCAGGTATCCAAAAGAACCAGAATTGCTGCATGCCGTTGCGGACTTGCCTGATGGGTATCCCGAAGACGAATTCATCTATTCGAGATTGGGTCATCCTAACGCCGTGAAGCTCGAGGAGATCTTTGAGACAGTCTTGGGTGGCCCATCTTTGGTTTATTCTTCAGGTCTGGGTGCCTTTTATGCCATCATGACCCACGTCAGTCCAAAGCAGATTGCCATTGGCCCATGTTACCACGGTGTTCGCAAGATTGTTGATATCCATACAAGAAACTTCGGTCTTAAGCAACTGTCTTACTCTGAAGAAGACTTGGACAAGCTACAGCCAGGTGACCTGATCCACATTGAGACACCAGTTAACCCAGAAGGTGAGTCCAGAGACATTAGATGGTTTGCCGAGAAGGCGCATGCCAAAGGAGCTCTTCTTTCGGTCGACTCCACACTGGCACCACCTCCTCTTCAGGACCCCTTCAAATTTGGGGCTGATATCGTTATGCATTCAGCTACAAAGTACTTTGGTGGCCATTCTGACTTACTCGCCGGTGTTGTTTGTGTCAAGGACAAGGCTACCAAGAAACAAATGCTTGATGACAGAATGTATCTCGGTACCAACATTGCCAACCTCGAAGCATATCTGCTGCTCAGATCCTTGAGATCTTATGATCTAAGAATCAAGAAACAATCCGATAATGCATTGAAAGTTGTCACATTCTTGAAAGAGAATCAGCATAGATTCAAGGTCCTGAAGAGTCTCTACCATTCATCCTTACAATCTGAGCCTTTTGTCAAGGAACAACTTCCAAACGGGTATGGACCTGTGTTCGCTTTCAAAGTTGACTCTAAGGAAACTGCAAAGCAACTTCCATCCAAGTTGAAGTACTTCCATCATGCAACTTCGCTCGGTGGTCTTGAGTCGTTGATTGAGTGGAGGGCTGTGACTGACCCATATGTTGATCAGACGCTCATCAGAATATCCATTGGTGGTGAAGACCCACAGGACCTGATTGCCGATTTAGAATATGCATTCACTTCCTTCAATTGATTACACATTAGATAGAGATCTATTCCCAAAGAATAAATGGGTCTTATTGTTGGCTATCGTATGCTTATGTAATGTGGTATGCGCAACACCTCATCTCCATACTGAAAATTTTGGCTCGGTTTCTCTGAGTGTTAGTTATTCCTCTAACGGTAAATTACACAGTTTGATCACTTGAGATTAGTTGAATATGGCCAAGGGAGGCAAGCCAGTGACATCTGATGACCGTTTTAAGGGTCTTGAATCGGATCCCCGTTTCCGGTTGCCCAAGAAGCATGACTTCAAAGTGAAAGTCGACAGTCGTTTCTCAAAATCTGACCTTGTGTTTGACAAGAGTAAGGCCAAGGTGGACAAATACGGTAGAAAAGTGAAGAAGACTGATGATACAGATTTTGATAAGTACTATGAGAAAGAAGAAAGTGATGACGAGGAAGAATCAGAAAGTGAGGAAGAAGAGGAAAGCAGCTCTGAGGAAGAGGAACAGGAAGAGGATGCTGCCACTTCAACACTCGACCGTGCACGTGGTGAAGGTCTTCCATCTGATTATGAGTCATCTTCTGATGAGGAATCGTCGTCAGACGAAGAATCTGCAACAGAAGGTGATAACGATGAAGAAGAGGAGCTGGAACTTGAAGAAACCAAACCCGAGGCAGGTGATCCGGCTCGCAGGTTTGCCGTTGTCAACATGGACTGGGATCATGTGAAATCTGTGGATTTATTTGCCACATTCCAGAGCTTTGTTCCTTCCAGTGGATTGATTGAGTCTGTGGCAATTTACCCAAGTGAGTTTGGTAAGGAGAGAATGCAAAGAGAGGAAGTCGAGGGTCCACCTAGAGACTTGTTCCAAAGCAAGAAGAGCAAATCAAAGGCTGATGAAGAGGATTCCGACTCCGACCGTGAGTTAGATATCAAAGATTTGATTGAAGAAGGCAAGGGTGATGAAGACTACGATTCAAAATCATTGCGCAAGTACCAACTTCAAAGACTCAGATACTACTATGCAGTTGTTACCTGTGATTCTGTTCGCACAGCCAAAGAGATATATGACAATGTTGATGGGACAGAGTATGAGTCCACGGCAAATTTCTTTGATTTGAGATTTATTCCAGACGAGATGGATTTCGATGAAGACGAACCAAGGGACACGTGTAATAAGATTCCAGCAAATTACAAACCAGAAACATTTGTAACAGATGCTCTCCAGCACTCAAAGGTAAAGCTCACATGGGACGAAACACCGACGGATCGTGTTAAATTGAGTTCCAAGTCGTTCTCTCAAAGAGAACTCGATGATATGGATTTCCAAGCCTATCTGGCCTCTGATAACTCAGACTCTGAAGATGAGTCTATGAAACGTAATGACGACTTGAAGAACAAATATAGAAGTCTGGTTGATTCCAGTGTGAAGATTGGTAACAGAGATGTGTTTGATGATGGTGAGGATGATGGTACAGGTATTGAGATCTCGTTCACACCCGCTCTTGCTGAAGAACCAAAGGATCCGGAAGAAGAGTCAACCATTGACAAACTGAAACGTAAGGCAAAGGAACGTCGTAAAGCCAGAAAGGATAAACTCAAGGAGATGAAGAAACAGGCTTTGGAGGAGAAGAAGGTAACCAAGGAAGGTAAAGGCAAGAAGGGTAAGAAGGATACTATTGACGAGAAGAGTAAGGCAGAGTTGGAGCTTCTCACCCTAGGTGAAGACGATGACAAGAAGCATTTCTCCCTGAAGGAACTTGTTCGTTCTGAGAAGGAGAAATCCAAGAAATCCAAACACAGAGATAACAGAAAGATCATTGAAGATGAGTTTAAGGCAGATTTGGATGATGCCAGATTCAGTGAAGTGTTTACAGATCATGACTTTGCCATTGACCCAACACAGCCGGAGTTCCACAACACCAACACAATGAAGAAGATCTTAGAAGAGAGAAACAAGCGTCGTGACCAGAAGAGCAATAACAAGCAGTCGTCACAAAAGACTAAGAAGAAGAGAACACACGATGAGGTAACGGGGAATGGTGCTGACGATCGTCCGTCCAAGTCCAGCAAACCTCAAAAGAGGGAGAAAAAAGTCAAGAAATGATTCAAATCATATAACTATGTGATAATATATTTCTTATCATCCTTAGACAGCATCAAATAGTAATTACTAAAACAAATGGAATAGTAGTATGTGGTGTACGGATGGCTATTGTCAGACCCTGCGCATTCACGTCGAGTTGCACCTCAAACTGCTTTCTTTCCTTCTCTTTATTTTTATTTGAAAGTTATCCCTTCGTTTAATATTCAATTATCTATTTATTTCAATGGTTGTTACCAAGGAGTTTCGTGATGAGTTCATTTCCTGGGCAAAGGCACGAGGTTGTCAGGTTTCTCCACACCTCACCATCAAGGACTCACCAACTGGAGGCACTGGAGTGTTTCTTTCTCTTGGTGACCTTGAAGAATTGAAGTCAGATGAGAATATGGAGGTTATGAGGATCCCAAAAAGACTCACACTGTGTCTTGATGGGTTTCTTCAAAGGTTTTTGGAACCACAGCAACGATTTGATGAAGAGTTGGATGAGGCAATGTTGAAACAAAGTCATCTGATGGTGAACTTCCTCAGCACATTCACAAAGACATTCGGTGAACAAGTGGATCCATATGTCAAGAGTGGAATCACTGAGACAAACATTCTAGTTGGGCAAGTACAAATGCTTGTGGTCTTGAAGAAGATACGGACACTTTTGGTGGAGAAAGATGACAAGTACAAGATCCTACAGGACTCTCCGTTTGCCAAACTCGACGAGTACTTGGAATTACTTGAGTTGACTGATGTCCCAGGATTATTTGTTGATGAGTACTATGAGAACTTCTTGCAACTTCATAAGTATTACGTCAGGGAGTATCGTTCCCGTATTGAGCGTATCAAGTTTGATACCATTTATACTGTCCTGGAATCACTTGAAGTTGAGGTGAACACCAAAACTTTCCTCAATGATGATTTCTTGAAAAGAATCGAACTTTCTGTTATTTCAAGGATATTGGAAATCCCAGAGAAATTGCCCGAACCAAACACAAAGCAGCAGCCTGAAGAAGGAAGATATGACAAGGTCAACCATCACAATGCATCCGTTGATCCGAGAACTGTTTATGTTGACCCTGATCTCACCGTGTCAAATGACAATAACGAGACTGAAGATGAAGATGGGGAGGAAGCCAATGATAACTCAAAGTATGGCTTTGCCGTTTCTTCGACTTTGGTCCCAATCATCGATTTTGTGAATCACAGTAATGATTACTTGAATGCCTATTTTGATGTTGATCCAATCAATGGTGATGTCCTTCTTCGCCTCTTCAACGATAAAGTCTCTGCATTATCGAAAAGTGGTAATGATGAGATTGAGTTGTTTATCAGATACTCGGATTATGAAGACGCATTGAAGTTTGCGTATGCCTATGGGTTCATTCCAAGAAGTCATAACGTACAGTCTTTGTTTGAATTGGCCATTGACAGAGACTATCTCAAGGCTTATGATTTCAAGTCGGAAGTTGAAGGTATCCAATATGAACACAATTTGGGACTATTGCTGAAATGGCTCCAAGTACAGCCGAATGTCCAGTTTGTTCTTGAGTGTAACTCCAAAGGAGAGCTTTTGGACGTTAAGCTGAACTTGGATGAAAACTTCATTGTGTTTGGGTTTGTAAAGGGACTGAAATATAATCGTGAGGCCGCATTGGCGATTGTAAAGTACTACAGTGAGCTGCAGCATGATGATTATATTGAAGAGTTGCTTGAATTGGAGGAAAGCGACGAGAATGATATTATTGGAGGGTACGATGTGATTCCTTACAGTTGGGCTTTTATGGATGATGATGTCAATTTGCTCGGGATTGTGGAGAACATCCCTGATGATGACGTTGATCAACTAATGCTGGACTTTCTTGAGTTCTTCCGGGAATATGCAGAAAAGAGAATTGTTGTTCTGGTGCGTGGGCTTGAGAATATGACA
Source organism: Petasospora euphorbiiphila (assembly GCA_030556625.1). Taxonomy (NCBI): domain Eukaryota; kingdom Fungi; phylum Ascomycota; class Saccharomycetes; order Phaffomycetales; family Wickerhamomycetaceae; genus Petasospora; species Petasospora euphorbiiphila. The sequence continues at coordinate 73,046 of JAKTUJ010000009.1, read as the reverse complement.
TCCAAATTGTCAACAGTGCGTGCTTTCACTCAGTTGGAGTTGGACATTCTGGAGACATATGTGAAGAAGTATGACTCTTGCAAGGATGACCATGAAAAGCTCGATCTCGTCATTGCCTCCGAGGATGTTGATGATGAATGGTTATCACAGAGACAGCGACCACGCACTGTTGCTGGTGAGAAGAGAGGAGCTCTCTACGAGAAGTATGCTGTCCAAGATCTCGATAAGAGCATTCAGGATCTTAAAGTTGATGCTTAGGAGGGATATAACCGGGTTTGTACTATTGAACAATAAAATATGAAAAAGATGATGAGAAATGTGATGAAGGGAATCAACGAATGATAAATGAAATGATTGAACCGTAGCATCCCAAAGATTGGAGGGTTGGTGGCCCTTTTGTGGCACTGTGAAAACGCGAGTGGCTCGTGTTATCAGCATCAACAAAACAATGAGAAAAATCTCTGATTTCAGCTGAGACGGTGCCGGGGCATTTCCCACTGTCCAATTGTCGCCATTCGAGCTTGGCCCCCTGCGAGATGCTGCCATTCTTTCCCCTCGTGGTGGCACTCTTGTGCCATCTCGTACCCTTCACAGATGCGCTTCACTTCTATGCCCTGCCCGGCCAGACGCGATGCTTCTACGAGGACCTCACAAAGAACACGCTCGTGATGAGCAGGATTGACACGTATGTCTCCCGTTCGGGACGAGCTGGCAGCTTTGAGAAGCTTCCTGGAATTGGCGTGGTGTTCACCGTTGAGGAGACGTTTGACACCGACCACAAGGTTCAGAGCCAGAAGGGCGCATCGTCAGCAGATTTTGCATTCTCTGCCTTCGAGTCTGGTGAACACAGGATCTGCATCACGCCGACATATAGTGATAAGAAGGTCATGATGCGTGTATTCTTTGACATTGTGCAGGCCGGTGACGAGTTTGTTGACTCGCGTAAGAAGGACATTACCTCGTTGGTAACGAACAAGGTCAAGGAGATGAACAATAAACTGCACGAGATCCGTCGTGAGCAAGACCATATCCGTGAGAGAGAGGTCATGTTCAGAGATCAGAGCGAGAAGACAAATTTCAAGGCCTTGTTGTTTTCGTTACTACAACTTGTTGTTCTGATTGGGATCGGTGTTTTGCAACTGCGTTACTTGAAGAGTTTCTTCATCAAGCAGAAAGTTGTCTGAAGCATCCCTCCATTTGTTTTATGCATAACAAAGGCATTTGCATGTTATATATGTGTTTATATATTATATTTGGTGTTGTTCTTGAGATGTTCTGTTCTGAGTGACACTGACGTATCTACATATTCCATAGACCGTGTATACTACTGATCGAAGCAAGGATTATTCGTAACACTATTTTGTCATAAGATCTTCTGTAAATAGGAACCTTCTATATACCTCACCACTGTTTTGTTCAGCTAGATTTGTATGTCGTAGATCGGTATGGCTTGAACTGCGCGAGCCTTCATCATCACATTTCTAAAAGAAATAAAAGATGGAATTCCGTCAAACCCATCCACCACACAACAAAACAGAGAAACGGTGAAAAGATGGACAGTGCTGGTGTATCAGAGGAGCTGGAAAGGCTTCGGCTGGAGAACTCGATTCTGAAGTCACAGCTCTACAACGGACTCACGCAGGATGAGTACAGTCGCTATGGTCGGCAGATGATTGTGCCTCAGATCGGCATCGAAGGCCAAAAGAAGTTGAAAAGCACAAAGATCCTCGTCGTGGGCGCCGGTGGACTTGGGTGTCCTGCCTTGATGTATTTAGCTGGGAGTGGTATTGGAGAACTGGGGATCGTCGATGGCGATACCGTGGATGTATCAAACCTACACAGACAGGTCATTCACAACGTTTCAACAGTGGGGATGCCAAAAGTTGACTCGGCAAAGTTGTTCATCCAGAACTTGAATCCAAACGTGAAAGTCACCACATTCGATAAACACTTATCAGCAGAGAATGCCTTTGAAATCTTTGAACAGTACGATTTGGTGCTTGATTGTACGGACTCGCCACGCTCAAGATACCTCATCTCGGACGTTGCGGTTATAACAGGCAAGACTGTCGTCTCAGGTTCGGGTCTCAAGACAGAAGGCCAGCTGTCTATCCTCAACTTTGAGAGCGTTGGGCCTTGCTACAGATGTTTCTATCCAACTCCCCCACCACCGAATAGCGTCACCAGTTGCAGAGATGGTGGTGTTATCGGTCCAGTGATTGGATTGATGGGTGTGATGATGGCACTGGAAGCTATCAAAGTAATAACAGGGACATATACCAAGGAGAACTTCAAGCCATTTCTTTCTATTTACTCAGGATATGATCAACAATCCCTCAGGACATTCAAGATGAGAGGACGCAAGAAGGATTGTTTATCATGTGGTGGTACCATCACCAGAGAATTCGTCACTGACGAGATTGATTATGCCGAGTTCTGTGGTGTCACCGATTACAATGTGCTCCCAGATAATCTGCGGATTTCAGTCAGCGAATACAAGAAGGTTATCGATACTGATCATATTCTTTTGGATGTCAGACCCAAAGAGCACTTTGATGTGGTCCATCTTCCTAATTCCATCAACGTACCATGGGATAAGATTAGACGTATGAAGGATTTCTCTGAACTCTCCCTTGATCCTAAGAAACAAATATATACCATTTGCAGATATGGTAATGACTCCCAATATGCATCACAGTTCCTCAATGACAACTTTGGACTCGAGACTAAGGATATTAAAGGAGGTCTTCAAAGTTGGTCCACTAACATTGATCCGGATCTTCCAACCTACTGAATCACATTTTCTCATCAATCATACATATAGAAATAATTAGAGCCTCTCCACAAACAGCAATCCTGATGTAGTCCCTGCCGCAAACCACTTACCCGCACAGAGATTCTGGTTCCAACTGAGAGAACCAAAACTGACTTGAGGAGGATACATATTCAAGAACCCATTGCTATCATTTGCAGTTGGGCTTTCCACTGGATAATTCCTTACTAATCTGTACATCTGCTCTTTTTCACCATACTGTAACTCCCACAACGTCATCACCTTATGTGCACCTAGCGAGCCCTTCTGACCATTCAACAGCCTTCTCGCAATACTGTTAATCTTCACCCGACCATCAGAGCCACCACTAAGAAGCATTGGATGCAAAGAGGATATGGCAATACTTTCTGGTGATCCATCGTGTGAGACCAGGGCAGAACTAACAAAGTTGGCTCTGATGGGTACAGCATAGATCGTGTTCGTTCCCTCAACAAAGACGAATGAGTGTAGTTGTGGTGAATAAGCGCATATTTTGGAAATGTGCTTGACCTTACTTGTGCGGTTGACACTAGTGGTGAGATCATCCAGTGTGAATATCGCAGTAGTACCATCAGCACATGTCGTGAAGACTGTCACTTCATCGTGCGGAGATGTAGATACTCGAGCAGAGAAGATATATGAAGTGTGGATTGGGAAGACGTAGGACGGTTTGCAGTCTGATAATATGAATTCAGCAATATGACCGGTATCTGTTCCACAAATGACTCTCTCGGGTGTGATATCAAAGGTACCTATAATGTGGTCCGGAAGGTGATACTCAATGGATGCTCTCTTGATTTCAATAATATCTGGACCATTGTGTGGAAGACTTAATATACGGGCGTTTCCATCGTTGAAGACGGCACAGAGAGCACCCAGCTCAGAAGAAGACTTGATCCATTTGAGATCCCAACTGTTACCCCAGCCGTGAATGATGGTTTTGGAAAGAGTCAGTTCACCAGTTGATGTATTTAGCTTGTAAATCTGGAATCCTGACGTATAAGAGTGTCTTGAAAGTAAACTGAATTGATTAGAAATAGCTGAATCAGTGATATTGGAAACACTAACAGCAAGGAATTGTAGATCGGAATTTTCAGATTGCGGAAACCAAGCTGCGGAAGTGATCAGCAAGTTCGAGTTTATAACGTGTAAAGAGTCATCCTTTAACTCACCACCAGGAGCGATTTGTTGCGGTTCGTTGTCGCCAAATTGAAATGTCACATTCTCCTTTGTGGTGGGGAACTTGCGGTTCAGATCAACTTTTGTCAGGGTGTTGTACTCTACTACTGGCAATTCCCCTACAAAGGGCACATCCTGAGACTGTTCAAGCAAATCGTCTGGGAACTGGAACACTGGCCGTTCCCAATTCGTGCGTTGTTGCACGATTTTGATGAGCTTCTCGTTGTTGTAGCCAAAGATCCTGAGGAACTTAGTCTTGATCGACGACAAGCTTCTGTTGTTCTTGATGTCTCTCTTCTCAGGTAGTTTCTTCGCCTTGGATGTCTCTTTCTTTGTCGTTTGTTTTCTTTCCTTCTTCTTGGTCTTTGTCTTCTCAACACCATTACCATCATTATTCATTTTCAAGTCACCGTCGCCATCAATCTCTTCCTCCTCTTCCTCATCATCTTCCTCTTCCTCTCCCTCTTCAATCACGATGTCAGCATCCATGTCATCATCATCGTCCCCGCCATCGGCATCCACAAACTGACTGAAGTCAATGTTCTTCGACGCAGCTCTCTTCGGTCTCGGCATCTCAGGCTGATTATGATCCTCCTTCTCTCAGTGATCTCTCTTCTTACGCGTCTGTTTACGCGTCTGTTTACCCTTTGTTTATGCCTTCTTTTATTTCAGCTCGACGTTCGGTTTCCGCTGACGGCTTTTTTGCGATTGATTTATTTGGCGTGCCCCGTACCGTACGGTTAAGACAGCACTTATTATATACTCCGCAGGGCCATTGTGCTTCTCTCGCTTTAATACCGATTTGCTCATAGGGACTTTTACTGAATATCAATCTTTCCAGTCATCATGGGACAATCTGTAAGTGGAGAGACAAAGGGTCACCAGCGCACAGTGACCAACGAGGAACTCTCAGCACTCTTTGTGCAGCAGTGCGCACGGGGCCTACAGCCCATTGAGCTCATGTCTCTCAAGAGCAGTCTTGCAAGAGTGGACAAGGCACTCAAGACGACGCCCAGTGCCGCAGATATCATATCAGAAACGGAGTTCCAGACGCTGTTGGATATCCCCGATGACCTTCCACACATCAGACACGTTCTCTTTGGAATCGTTGTCTCGCTGTCGCAGTTCCCTCTCATGGCGCATGCAAAGCAGCCACTTACCACTCAAGGACTCATCAAGGCACTATCGCTGCTCAACAAGGAGAGGTGCCAAAAAGTTTTCAGCGGACAGATGAACTATCTTAAGCTGATCTTTGTGTCAATGGCTACACAACCATCCAGATCAACACCTCCACCATCACCAACAACACATGTCGGAGATACGCAGACGGTTGTATACCAACGGCCTGGTGTCATTTCATGGTCTGATGTGCCCTCTGTAAAGACATACGACAACCTTGATATTGATGAAATGTACATTCCTGGTGACGATATACTGGAGCTTTTGGCATTTCTACTTGTTGTTACGCGGTTAAAACCAACAGAGTCGCTCAAGAGATACACTTCAGACTTGGCCGACTTGAATCAGTATCGGAAGCACGCACTGCCCATCCTCAAGGCCATGAACCCTGAAATTACATTACAGAACGTTGCTGAAGAGACTGTAACATATGCACAGTTCTTCAAAGTGGTTGATAATGCGGCTCCTAATGTTCTTAATCCATTGTCTTCGCTACTAGAGGCATTGTTGTTCGATACATCACAGGATGAGGCAGCAGTAGTGCCACAGAACAGTCAACAGTCCAGTCGTCTTATTGATTCTTACACATTAGCTCAACTCTCAACATATTTCCAACCGGAGTTGATTTATTCCAACATCCGCAAACTCTACGTTGGTAGAGACTCTGGGTTCTCGATGCGTTCGTTTGAATCCAAGGTGTTCAAATGGAATGCACCATCGTTTGTTCTCTTAAAGGGAACGAGAATCACAAATGAGAGGGCAAAGAAGAACCCAAGATATGCAAAGTTTGAAGAGCATTATCCAAGATTACCCTCATCATCACCTGCAACATCGCATATTCCAGACACAGAGGATACTATCATTTATGGCGTTTACGTTGATCAACCTTGGAGAGTATCAAACAAAGACACGTTTGGATCATCAAGGACAGTTATATTCCAGTTGGCACCTGTACAACGTGTCTTCACTGCTTCAATCTCAGCAAAGCATTTCGTCTCCTTTAGTACATTGGGAGGTGGTATCGGTGTTGGGTCACAGTTAGCCACAATCAGAGGGAAAAACGAGCTTGTGAGGTATAACCCAGGAAACGTCTCATTGACAGTGGATTCCTCGTTAGAATTTGCAGTGTTTAGAAACCTCGGATTGGGTGGTGAGTTCAAATCCGTCGCTGGTACATCTGATGATGATTCTTACGAAGACAGATTCCTTCTTAGTGATGTCGAAGTATGGGGTTGTGGTGGTGTCAAAGAGCTGGAGGAACAGAACAAGAGATGGGAATGGGAGCAACAGGAGGCAAAGAGACGTCAGCAAATAAATTTGAAGAGTATGGGAGAAGATAGGGCACTGTTGGAAATGGCAGGTTTGATTGGCCAACACCAAAGTGGTGGTTCTGTCTAGGGATATTATATGCATCCATGATCATTCATTGTAGTTCTACTATTTCTTATTTCCACCAGCACGCTTCTTAACCAGTTTCTTCTTGATGTGCTTCTTCACCTTGGTTTTTCTCTTCTCACGAGCATCTTCCTTGGCTTGTTGCTTTCTTTGCTTCTTCAGATCTTTGTCCTCGTACTTCTTCCCCACAAGAGGTTTTTCCTTCTTACGTCTTTCCGTTGTTTCATCATCAGAATCATATTCTGAATCTTCATCGGAGTCATACTCAGAATCATCCGTATCGTCCCCATCTTCTGTTCCTTCTTCGTCATCATCACTCTCTTCCTTACCCAATTTAGATTTTGCCTGGTTTAACCCAGTCAAATCATTAATCGTATCAATCTCACCATCAGTGAACTTCTGGAAGTCTCTCTCCTCTAAATTATTAAGTGACTTCATCAAATGTAAAGAACGGAATACTTCATCTTTCTTTGTCTCTTCTGGATCCTCTGATTTTACGGGCATCTTGTCAATATACTCCAACCACTCATCTTTGTCATCCCTCTCAAACCCTAATGTATAAGTGCTTTCAATAACAAACTTGAAAATATGTCTCTCACTGATGATCTCAATACCCATACGGGCAAAGAAGTCATTCACGTTCTTGATATCCATTCTTAGGAAGTCCAAAGACATTGGATGCTCCGGCTCGACGGATTGTGAGACGTCAAAGATGTAGAGTTGGCCTTGGTGTACAATGGAGTTATACTCTGACAAGTCAGCATGAACAAGGCGACACTTCTGATACATGAATCTGATGGAATACACCATCTCGTGGTAGAAATGTTTCACCTCTTCAGCAGATTCAAATGGGTAGTCTTTAAGTTTGGGAGATGGGAACCCATCACCATTACTCAAGAATTCCATGACAAGAACATGCGACTTCAATGCAATCGGTTCTGGTGAGTTCATTCCTGAGTTATGAAGTCTCTTCAAGTTTCTAAATTCTTTCTCTGCCCATACTTTGATCATCTTTCTCGGGTTATGCTGTGATCTTGCGTTTCTGAATCTGAACTCACCATCAACGTATCTCTCTCTGTCTTTAAACACCAAGATGGAGGTCTTGTAAACCTTCACCGCGTATTCGACCCCATTCTGTTCGTCTTCTGCGTGGTAGACGTTGGCCTCCTTACCGGTACTGAGACAGCCATTGATCTTGCTAAAGACTCCCTTTCTCATGAGTGAGAGGATGAAGTTGATAGTGCGGGGATCCAAGACGTTCTCCACCGTCGCACGATCGGCCTTGTCCTTATTCACACGTTGCTTCTTGAAATTCAACTCATCTGTCTTGATCTTATCGCTGAATTTCGTCAAGATCTGCTCCTTTGTGGTGTTCTGTGTAGTGGCCTTGGAGTTGGTAGGTGCTGGGCCCTGTGTTCGTACTGGGATGAACTCCTCTTCGGAGTCTGAAAGATCGCTGTCTGAAGAATACACTTCTAGATTGTCCAACTGTGTCTCGAGCTGCTCCTCCGTCATATTGAACCTCTGTAAGCTCTTCTGGTGTTATTGGTAAAAGTGTAAAGTCTGAGCTCATCGCCTAAGATAAATTTTCCTGCGCGCACACAAAAACTCTTCGTCGCCTACACAAAGCAGTAAACAATAACCACAAATTTGACACTTTCTTTCTCTTTCTTCCACTGTTGGACAACCACTCACAAGGCCTCTAATATCGATGTCGTTCATCAAGAGTCTTCCTTTGCCTGACGTACGTTTCTCCCTTTGGATCGCACATTCTCTTTCTCTCTCCGAGACCCCTATACTGTCAACAACATCTCTAACACTGTCAATAGCGCTTTCTAGGTGTACTTCCCTTATATATCGGTGTTGAGACCGTCTTGGCGACTGCCATGCTCAACAAGATGCACGGTGTCTACGGCATGCTGTCCCTCTTCACAGGACACCCGTTGGATTACATGCAATGGATCTACTACATTGTCTCGATGCTGATGGTGTATTACTACGCCATGGGCTTTGTCGGTGTCTTACAACCGAGAACGTTGGACCATGCAGCGATCCTATGTGTTTACTCCGTTGACACCGTTTTCAGTTTGTTCTATATCTTGTATTTCGCAGCGGAATGGCTTTGGAATGAGGATGAGACCGCGCCGCTTGTTCCAGGACAGGATTATTCCAAGAGTGCTACACAGTTCTACGAATACGGATGGATCTTGGTGACGACATTGGTGGTTGAAATTGCTCGTGTATATTTCAATTTGGTGCTTTACAGCTTCTACAAGAAGCTCGTCAAGTATAACAAGGACCTCGGTGTGTCGGTTATCGACAGTGATATTGAGGTCAACTTGAAGAATCAAAACATCTTCAAGAGATTGCTTTACAGCTTTGAGATCAAGTGTCACAAGTTCTTGAGTACCTTATAGAATAATCGGCCTACTCCGCTTGCTATTACGATTGACTTGACTCTAATATGCATTTTGGCACATATTTATGAATTTGACGATACAATACGTGAACCTTCCAAAGATAGACGGGGCAGTAAGAAAACACTGATGTTGATTATTATAGGAGCTGCTGGATGAAGGTGTCAATGAAGGGTAAATAAAAGATATTAGGAATTATTTGCTTCATGCCTCAACAGCTGGTGACTTCAAACCGGAAGCGGTCGACATGAGAAAAGAAGTAGTCAAAACAAAAATGAGCGCAATGGTTGACACGACAGTAAGATAAAAGAGAAAGAAGACAGAGGGAAAAAAAAAAGAGATAGAAAAACAATTGATACGATGCAAAGGGAAATAGGAAAAAGAAAGTGTGTAAGAGGGTTCGTCTCTATCAAGCCTCTGTGATAAAAGTAGTCTCAACGTAACCGATAGACGTCTCCTTGATATCACCACACTCTATGGTCATGTTGTTCCAGAACTGGTAAATGTATGGTTTGGTACCAACAACACCACTGACAATGTTCTTGACAAACTGTGGGATCTCATGCATGACATCAACACGCTCGACGAGAATCAGATCACCATACACTTTTGCCTCAACTTTTTTCTCTCCTGCAGCAACCTCGGCGTCGGTAGCATCACCATCGACACCATGGAGGTCAAACTCGATGGCAGATGGTTTTGGCCATCCAACCTCTTCATCTGGGACAATCTTCTGGTGCAAACTGTCGTTGTTGATGGAGGCGCACACAATCTTGTCATCGTTCGAGACAAAGGCAAGAGAAACTTTTGTGGAACCATAGGACTTTGGCGTGGTGAACTCCATCAGCACGCACGACAACGACTTGGAGTGGAAGTTGAGGAAGTTCCAGGAAGCAGCGGCGTGGTGTGGTTTCATACCTTGCAATGCCATAACGAACATGGAGTAACCGTCAATGTTGAACGTTGTCTCCTTCTCTTCCAGCTCCTCCTGCTCCTCTTGGCCTTCTTCGCCAGACGAAACCTTGGTGATGGACTTGATGGTACCAGTGACCTTGTTTCTAGGCCAGAAGGAGTGTTTCATCGTTCCCCAAGGTTCGTCAACGGAAGGTCCGTACACAGTAACACCGTCGCGGCCAATCTTTGCAGCTGGAGCAAGTCTCGTGAATGTGAGGTCGACAATGGATTCCGGGTTGACTCTCGAGATGAGACGGTACTCGTCCTTATCAGCGGCAAGCTCGATCTGCAAATTCTGCGCGTAGAAGTTGTTCCCCTTGATGATGAAGTCCTCGAGCTTTGTAGACGTCCAGATCTGCTCGCTCGTCTTGGTGTTGTAGATCTTGAAGGTGAACTGCGCGGTCGTGTGGATGCCGACAACGTTCGAGTGGATCACCTGCGCAAACCCAATGAGCCCTTTCTCCAGGTCCGAGAAGTAGAAGGTCTGCGTCTCGACGTTTGTGTAAGAAGGCGACAGCCACTGGAAGTCCTCATGCGTTGCCTCTGTGAACGGCTGCTTGTCCTTGACTGTCTCTGTGATGGAGTGGATGTGGTCGGCGCCGTACTCCGGCTCGGCGATACCCGTCATGGCGGAGAGACCGCCCTGCACCCATTTGAACATCGTTGGCTGTGCTGATTTTGGTGTTGTCGTGTTGGCCTGAGATCGGGAATGGGAGACGGTGGGAAGAGAGTGTGTGGTTGTTGTTTACCGCTTGGCGATGGCGATGGCGATGGCTGTGGTTTTTGTCGGGGGATGTGCGGGTGTTTTGGATCTGCGTACAGGAAAAGGGGGTGCGACCCTGGTAGGGGCAACACATATATTTCTAAAACATCTGTAAACGGCAATTACCTCTTTTGGCCACATGTTCGATGCTTATGTAATATTAATGAAATAATATGCCATCCGTGCATCTTGATCATGTGCCTCTCTTCCGCTTTCCGCTTTGGGCAAAAGAGCGATGTCCGCACAGCAACTCCGCCTATAACACCGCAGTGGTTATACTGGGTGAGTTATATTGGTAGATATATCAATTGATAGTGCAATGGATAGATACATAGATACATAGAGAAATACTCCACAGCAACACCTTATTTATTCTATAATTACTACTGCAAGTAAAGAATGTCCGACACTTCGCGAAACGTCCCGGATTCTCCCCCTCCTTCGCCTTCTCCGCTTAGGCCTCTAACTAAGTGCGCTCTTACACTCTTCTACTACCATTGCACAAAGGGCAAAGTGGGAAGACGGGTTATAGGCCATACAAATCCATTCGGTGAAAGATCCACTCTTTGCTCTGCTCATCCCGACTGATCCCCTACTCATTACCTCACACACTCTGTCTCTCTCTCTCTCTCTCTCTTTCTCTTTCTCCAGGCAAAAAGCAATCCATCCCGCACTCAGACACAATGGTGAAGCGTCGACTGCTACCTGCTGGATCATCCTCGACGGAGACGCCCATGTTCGAGATGGAGATTGCCAATGAACTATTCCAGTTGCTCTCACGCAACTCGCTCAGGCTCAAGATCATTGTCAAGGACGGGCAGTACTCTTTAAAAGCGGGCAACTCTACCATTCCGCTAGAGCTCGTCTGCGGCACCGCTCCTATAGAAGTGTTCAAGCACCTCTCACTCCCCACCGTCAGGGCTATCGGAAGCGTCGCATCACGGCTTGTGATCAATGCTCCTGAAACATTTACAGCACCTAATTCAACCGTTTCAGACAAGGAGAAGACCACTTTGAAGAAGAAGCAATCTCCTCGCCCTGTCACCGCAAAGGCTACAAGTCCTGTCGCTACCCCGGGGATTATCACAACAAGACTCATACATCTGCTCGCTCTCGGTCCAATAACAGCTACAGAGTTACAAAAGAGATGCAAGTTGACTCGCGAGGAGGTGGATTCCGTGATCAAAAATGTCTCGGTCAGGTACAACCCAAAGGAGAAGCTCATGACATACCCACACATGAGACCAACGGCGGAGACTACGAATGAGCAGCTCCTTGTACTGGACTATCCGTGTTATAAGAACCTAAAACTGTCCGAGTGGAAGTATAAAGAGAAAGAAGTCCATTTGATCAAGAAGAATTGTCTCGCCGCGTTTGACCATTTGAATTACCCTCCATCGCATCCGGCACGTCTTGCATTGACCAGATTAGAGGCTGAGCATGAAGATAAGCCGCAGCATCCGGAACAAACACAAGATGATACACTTGAACGCTCTTCTAGAGAAACACAGGAAAGGGGTCAAGGAGCGCAAAAGCAATCCAAAAAAGAGGCTTTACACAACCACAAGCATAAACCTGCAAAGAAGGACACTCCACCACCATCATCAGCATCATCAGCATCATCGGCACCACGCAATAATTCCCAAAAGCATAAACTTGATGAGGATTCACAATACTTGGTTGATCTCGCACAGAGATTCCAGGCAAAGTACAAGGAGTACGAGAAATTGTACAAGGCCATTAACTTAAAGAAAAAACGGGACTCGGAAGAAGTCAAGAGACTCTTTGACATGCATCGTAATCTGGAGAGCTGGAAGAAACAACTTTGGAACAGTGTTGCCACAGAGTAAGATTCCATTCATTTATCTATTTATTATTTTGTCATTTGCATTCGACTGATTTCCCGTTGCATTCCATTTTCCACTCAAGTGTCTCGTGACTCTCTATGCGCCATGCCATATGCACATGAAACAGTGTGCATACCGACCTTCTCCTCCATTAATTTAGCATTTCCCCATCTTCATATAGTAATGCAATTGCATAGAATAAAGATATGGATCCATTATTTGCCTCTTCAAAATATAGTCACCTTCGGAGACTCGAACCATACTGTCATGTCTTAAGGGTCGCACTAAAAATTTATCATGCACGCGTGCATCAGTCAACATGTGGCAACAAATAACTCTACAATAACTAAATGTTCCAATATTAATATTAGTAGTCTTAAAGACAAAAACTCCTGCTTCATTATACCCACCTAAATCACCAAAAATAAAACAAAAAAAAACACAAGATAGTACCAAAAAGAAAGGAAAAAAAGGAGACAAGTCATAATCAAATTCTATGGCCTGGAACCAGACCAAACAGAACAGAAAAAGCTGCACTAATAAGACAAGTCAACAACAACACCCAAAGCGCTCTTTTCCTCAATAGATCCTTCACGAATGGCTCTTTCAAATTCTTGACGAAATGTCTTCTCTTGACGTTCTGATGCACGCTTAATTCAGGATTGTCGCTGTATCCCAAATACACCATCAACGGATCCAATCTGTACAAAAACGTCATGAGACAGTATGTGCCGAGGAAAAAGGGCACGATGATGACAGCTCTGATGGCTTTTGGCTGGATGTTTGCAAAGATGAGTGAATAACTGATCCAGAATCCAGCAAAGAGTAAGAATAACCCAAGCACTAAACGCACGAGACAAGAACGATTACCCAAATTGTGCAATGCGTGAAGTTGTAAGAAATAAGAGAAAGAATCACGCTCCATTGTGGAATATACATAGTTCTTTGCGTCTTCAAACACTTCAGGATCATCACGGCCTTGGAGTTCAATGTCATGTCTCATCTTACGAACAATGCGGTCTGGAATTATGAGCCTTTTAGGAGAGTTCTCTTGGAAATATGTGTTCAGCACGTTCTTTGATGACGATTTTAGCTTTGCCCTCGTTATATTGCCATTCTTGACATTGGCAATGTATTTCTCCAATTGCTCCGGGATGATTCTTGTGGAATTGCGCTGTTGTTCAAACATCTCCTTGTTTGAAACACGACGATGCATTTCTCCAGCAAATACCTTGTCTGGTGGGTTGAGTGGTTCGTAGTAATCTCTATTTGGGGCATTTGGTTGTTGTTGCTGTTGTTGTGCCGCTTCAGACTCCTCCGCTGTGAGGCCAAAAATGTGGTTGATTCTTGGGTCGGATGTGTTGATGTATTCATTACCTTGCAAAAAGGAACTGACTCTTTTGTTGTCCTTGTCGTCAAGGAGACCTTCATTGAGCAATGCCTCGAGTAAAAGAGAAGAGCTCACAGAGTCTCTGACAACATCGGGTTTGTCCTCACTTGATGCCGTCTTGTTCTTCTCATCAGATGATGACTTGTGTTTTTCACTCAGGATCAAACTCTCTCTGAGTCTCTTGACGTAGTCCTTACACAGTCTCAGATGCGTGATACAGTCAATCCAAAAGTCCAAGTAGTCAACTGCATTCTGGTAATCCCTCATGAAGATGTAGAACCCCCACAAGTCGACTGGAGGTTGTGTCCGTCTGTTGAGCACCTCGTATAGCGTCGGGAGTCTATGCAGCGGCTGGTACACTGAGGGCGACACAATAGACGAGTGCTCGTCATCTGCCTGGTCGTAGTACTGTGACTTGTACCGGCTGCCCCCGAGCATGTTGTCAAAAGAGAGCTGCGAGACGTTGTTGTCCTTAGTCCTCAGCGCATCAAGGTCTGTGGTCGGCAGCAGTGTCTGCTTGGTCGGGGAGGATATAGGCATGGTATATTGGGGGCTGTCTCTTAGTGTATAGTCAAGAGTGGTAAAGGGGGCAGAGAGAAGCCAAAAGATAAAGGTTGACCTGGCTGCTTTTCCCGAGAACGCAGTTTTCCCATCAAAGGGAATGCTCCAACAAGTCAACAAGTCTTTCATTCTCGGATTTCGCGCCATGCTATTTTTCCGCCGTCTGTTTACGTTCTTCCGAAAAAAGACCCCTGCGGCTGTCACTTTCCCACCTGGCCACGCGACCCGAGTGGCTGTGCGGAGGTTCGGTTCTGGCAGGAGGCATCTTTAGTGGGGATATTGGAAATGGAAAAAGTCCGCGGCCTTTTGGTGTTTCACACACTGCCAAAACCTCTCAGACTCTTTAGTCTTTCTTCTTTCTTCTTTCTTTCTATCTGTTCTTTCTATCTTTATATAAATATATAAATATTTCATATCTTATATATATTTCATATCTTATATATATATATTGAGCTCTCCATCTCTTCATCTCTTCATCTCATCTTCCCCCCACCATGGTCATTCATAGCTCATCACCATTCAAACTTCACCAATAATAAATGCATATAAGACAACCCCAAGTGCTCGGTGCTAAAGATAACCCGTTGTGCATTCATAACTGGAAAACAAAGGCAAGCGACTCACTCTTGTCTTGGAGTCTTGACTCTTGACTGTACATACTCTCGTTCAGTATTTCCCCAGTGTTCGCATGACTAAAACAAAGTAAAGCATGCGACAGGTGCAAGACAGCAAAATACTAGGCACTCACCACAACCAAGTCGTAGGTCGTAGCATCGTGTAACCTATCACATCTAACACTGCACGGCTCTCTTCAAAGAAGGGACCTTATATAGATATCGGCCAGACGGCTGTGTCGTCTTTCTTCGCTTTTGCTTTTGCGGTCTTTCCCTGCATCTCGGATGCCACCACCGAGAGAGAAAACGTGGCAAGCACGTCATCAAGTACACAAACATAGATGCAACGCATTTATTTAAAAAGGCCCGCACCGCTTCGTAATCCACTTCTGATGCTCCTTGGCTCGGACACCAACAACGATAAAGTGATAACAACACATGGAAACCGCTGGTAACTCGCACGATCGTGACGAGTTCGTTAAGGAACCGCTCATTGGTACGATCGGGTACCCCAAGCAGTTTGACCAGTTCGAGGTGACGGACACCTACGCAGAACGGAAATTGGTGTTAAGCCTCAGGCGATGGAACACAGTCTGGAAGTGCACAACAGGTGTCTCGATCCTTTTGGCTATCATCTCCTTCATCATTGCTGGTATCGTGATTGATTACTCCCACAACCCGACTTTTGTCAACGATCTCATAATCTCAACTTTCAAAGATCCGGTGGAATATCATTCTCAAGGTGGGTCCCTTCCACTGACTACAATCACAGTACCCAAGTTGAACAGAGGTAGAACTGTGGTGCCCGTTCACTCGCATAATGATTACTGGAGAAAAGTCCCTCTTTTCGAGGCACTTTCTTTGGGTTGTCAGTCTGTTGAGGCGGACGTTTGGCATTTGCATGGGAAGGAGAATGATCTATTCGTTGGTCATCACAAGCAGTCTCTTTCCTCTTTTAACACCTTGAACAGCATATACTTGACACCTTTAGAAACATTGTTGGATTTACAAAATGCACACGACGTCTTGGTTGACGACACGGATAACAAGATTGGTGTCTTTGACTCAGATCCTTCTGCTACGCTTTACTTCCTAATTGACGTCAAGAATGATCCATCAGATGTTTTCCGCTTGATTGAGCTTGCATTCGCCCGGTTTTACGAGAAGGGATATCTCACAACTTATAATACAACTTCACAAACATGGACTCACGGACCAATTACTCTCATCATCAGTGGTGATGCCCCAGTCAACGACATTGCAAACCAAAAGATCCGTACAATGTTTGTTGATGCTCAAATGCAGAAAATTATCGATCAAGGAGATCAGGCAAAGTTTGACTTCTCAACAGGTTTGTCAATCTTTGCATCTGCATCTCTTAGACAGCTCACAGGATCAAGAGCTCGCAGATACAGTGGAGGTTTATCAAAGAGCGAGTCTGAGAAAGTCAAGAGTGCTATTGATACCGCACATGAAATGGGATTAAAGATGAGAGTATGGGAAACCCCAGATTGGCCTGAACTTCAAAGAGACCAGGTCTGGAGAGACTTGTTGGCGCTCGGAGTCGACATGTTAAACGCTAATGATTTGCTTGCTGCTGTCAAGTTATAATAACTAGAGTGTGAATAATCGAGGCTCTTCTGCCTTTCTTATTCTTTGCTAGAGCTCTTGAACTAATTTATTAATGATCATCTCGTGTTGTAGCTTTGTAAGCACTGTAGATCAGCTGAAGTGGTGGTTCTTCTTGAGCTGTAAAACGAGTTACTCGGCTGTACGTAATGTACCTCAAATCTGTTGAAACGGATAAGCGATCTGCGTGGATGGTATCATCTGCATAGTCCTCTAAAGTGTCCCTAGGTTACGAAGAGTGAAATGTTCGTTAGGAGAAGCATTGGTACTCCTATATCTGATTGGCTTGTTCTTGATCATATATGTTGACCTGCCATTATCTCTTTGGAATTCTGTGTTCCATGTATGGCTAGTATGCGCACTGCTACTCCATCTTGGTAGAAGAAGCCTCCTCGGCTTCTCAGCTAGATCTTTGATCTTCTGATTCCAATAGATACATCACCTTAGTCATCTCCCCAAGGAGGAGCCAACCACATAGTTCTGAAGCGCTGCTTGCGGTACAAATCTTGACGGGGCTCTCCGAACTTCGCACAACGTCACGGCAACCTCGTATCTGCAGCACTGTCCCGTCTCATCAACACGGGGAGTTTCCTCTTTTTGCTATGTACTATGAGAGTGGCTATGGCTTTCCCCCTATCCAATTAAGACTCGGATTTGTCAAATGGGTAACTGTTGTGTACTCTGAAGCCAGCATGAGCTAAGCTCCAACAAGTCCTTATAGAACTCAATTACAAATCATTCTGACTACTTCTACGATGTTGAAACCACCTAGGTATTCACCACCACTGTTATCTCTGTTTCACCAATTCACTCATTTTAGTGACACCTCCGGTATCATTGAGGCCCAAGCACAATAAAATGGATATGCCTTTTCATCTATGACAGTGGCCTTATTCTAGACGCTCTCTCCATCTCATTGGCCTCAGTGTTGGATGTGGGGTAGTTGTGTGTACATTACGACTCACCACTTTTCAACACCGTACCGTCTATTCTATTTGCTTAATATCCTTACTTTCAAAGCTGGTAATACCACAGAAGTATTACCAACATCTCGATGCACTGCACTTGCGAATCCGAAGATCTTTATTGTTAAAAACTCCCTTTACTTGCTGCTGGTAGCATCAGATTTTCGTACATTGCACATATAATCAAGATTATTGCAATCTAAACTTGAATACCTAGCTACCACAGCTATATATAAGCTTCAGACCGATATGGTTTTGATTCAAGAAGTGTTCGCATTATAACTCTCGACTCTCAACCCATTGACAGAAAACGATCAGGAGCGCATATTTCACCATCCGCCCACTCATATTACCATCCCACGTGGCCATTGAATCAATTCTACAATATTCCTGGCTATCATTTGTCCATTTAATAGATATCTAAATGTCCAATTTGTCCAGCTAACAACAGTATAATCAAACGTCTTCACTGCACGATCTGTGTCCTCCTGCCACTGGGGTGGACTGGGTATGCAACTTGATGCGTTCAGTGGGTGCACAAAATGCACTTGTGCTGTGCATGAAGGCACAAAATATGTGAGAATAAGCTCTTGAACCCGCATTCTTTGTCATTTCGAGATAAACTAAATAAGAGTATTGAAGGTCCTATCGCGCGAACGTTAACAGCCTCTCCAAACACCTCTCAAGACGTGTTGATCGAATCTCTATACTCTACAAAGAACTTCTAAGAAAGAATCTAGTTGTGTCGCTCTGAACTCTTCTTTGTGATGCCTCTCAAGCATCCATTCATCTCCCCACTGCCGCCTATATAAGCTTCTTCCATCGGCCCTTGTTTTTTTTTGCCGCCCAGTGTTCGATACCCACAGCATGACATCACACCAAGCACATTTTAGGTGGAGAATGGCGTGCCTGCCACCACATTTTTATCTCGAGTCCTGGTAAGCCCGACGAGCTAGATTGGGCTTAGACGAAGATGTGATCTGGGTAATCAGCTGTTAAAGACAGATTACAGTTTGATAGCATTTTGCGTGTAGTATCCAAAGAATCATCAAAATAGGGCATCTTCAATATCTCCGTGCCCGTGAGAGTGAGGGCGAAACAATGAGACTATTGTTTCGCACGGTGGTGGTTATAAGCCGCTAGCTATCACCCGTGGTTTCAGCAGGATCCATGAGGCTATAGCTGTGCTTCACCCTGGCTTTTGCTTTGCTTGCAAAACACAATATAGCCGCGGGACTTCTACCAAATGCTGTGTTCCCGGTGCGTTGGTATTGGTATATCTGGGATTTGAAGCCAGATCAGATGCTTATGCGAGCTTGCGTGAGACGTTCCAAAAAATGACACTCTTGTTGCCAGCTTTGGGTCTGGCTGGTTTGTTGCCAGTGTTATGTTTCCCATGGAGATTTTCAATGCAGAGGAGGTAGAATCCCAACTCACCAGTTTCTTGGGTCTTGCAAGTTGCAGAAAGTAGGAGTATGCACCTCTCCACTGCAGGGCGTCTATGAGTCGGTATTCAACTTCACACTTCGAGTATGTGATGCCTGATGCCTGATGCCTGATTGCTCGACGGGTCGTTGTCTTTTACTGTGTTCTACGGCATAGTGATCGCATAATATTCATGGACATGAAATTGTAGAAGTTGAGAGAGACTTTGTGCAGCAAGATGGTAGAGCGTCAGAAGTTAGATCCGAGAACTTCCCTTGATATAAGTACACAGTGAATTTTGAAACCATTTAAGTACAAGTCCTAAAGCAGATGTTTATCGATACTCCTAGGCCAGATACAGTCGTTTATCCATGCACAATGTAAGGATAAACTGGATCCCTGGTTGCATGGGCACGTAATGCCGATGACTCTGTCTCCTGCTTCATCTCCCTCGCCCTGGCAGCACGTAGTCAATGGTACAGTGTGTACGTACGTCCGGTCGTTGTTTGGTTGCCCCCAGCAGCCAGTGCCAGTTGTTGAGGTGGGACAGTAATGCAGATACGAGACAGCCCGTGACGCCCGGCTCCTGTGCGATTTTGTGGCTTTCTTGGGGTAATCAAGTCTGGCAGTAGTGAGGGCCACGGTTCTGGTAGTAATAAGGGACCCCACAGGAGCTGCTTTTGATGAGGTGAGTGCAGAGGGGATCTTGTTCCCAACGACTCTAGAGTCTAAAGTGATCTCTGCAGCAGGTGGAATCACTCCCTGGTGATGATATGGACAAGCCTCAACAAAGGCCGACACCAACAAGAATTACCTAATTTTCTCAAAGGTCAAAGACCCTTGCAAATTGGATCTATCTGTACTGAATAAGGAGGTGACAAGCTACAAGTTGTTCTCACTAAAAGGGAATACCGCTGATCTCCATTTGAAGGGGATGCAGGCACCTGTAGCACTGCACTTCTATTGCCTCCAATTGCTTCTCTTTGCAGCACTCACCCAGTCAGATTTGTCCCAAGCGAGCCGAGCCATGCCCTCGGAAACAGACAAGTCTGGCCATTTTGGATATTCAGAAACGTCCATTTGGTGGTCAGATCTTTAAATTATACCTCTAAATAGACGTAGTAATGCTAAACTGGATGTAGTAATTGAAAAGGTGAAAATTGCAAAGACAAAAGAACCTCAAAGCGTAGCAAATTTGCGGACAAATTGGCAGCATCTGAGGTTCTTCGCGGCCCAAAAGATCCCTACTAGTAAAGAACACTCGTTAACTCATTTTCTAAATTAGATACAAAGACACTAATTATACCACAAGAAACCCTTTGTGTTGGAGATTGCACTCATATATTTTGTTAATCATCTCACCTAATTCAGCGCCACTAATGGGTGTTTGTTTCTGTGAGCATGCGAGAGTATGTGAAGAAGGATGAAAAGAAAAAAAAAAACAGCCTATCCTAAAGACTTCCATGTTGTCTTCGCCGTTCATAAAAGTTGTGTCAAAGTTAACACACTCCGCTGGTTGATTGTCGCTCCCTTTATCTTAACGGACGCTGCTTCTACATATTCTTGCACCCAAGTCGTGCCATTCCTTGAGCAATTCACGTCACACAGTATACTCCTCCCGCAGATACGACTCTTATCCACGTCCTCAAAAGGACCTCTTTCCCCGTGTTATACAACGTCTTTCTCTCTCTCTCAACAATGCAGAATCTTCTAGAAGACCCTATCTTCTACAACCTCCTTGTCAATAATCAGGAGTCCCTCTTGGATACCACAAGCCCTGAATCAACACCAGTACCGACAAAAGAGCACTCTACTCCCAACACAGCGACGAGCTCACCACTACCGAAACAGCCATCTGATCCCCCAAAAAAAGACTCCAAGAGTCCGGAGGATAACATGCAGTATCAAATGATCTACCCGGGCCAGTATATGGTTTACTCTCTTCCGCCTCCCCAGCATCCACAACAGACACCGCTTCCTCAATTGCCAGGTCAGCAGTATAGTGACATGATTCCTACTCAGAGCGGGTTCTACATGCCAGAACACCATGGCGAGCCACCTAGAAACTCTTATGACTTTACCGCTTCCCAACAGGCACATCAGGTTCAACCAACTTTAAGGTACCAACCACCACCACCACAGCAGCAGCAACAACAGCAAGGTGATAGCACAAGAAGCTCTGGTGACTCTGCGTCTAGCTACCAGCCGTCCGTGTTCAGTGACAACTTGTCCGTGAATACAGAGTCGTTGGAAGGAATGAGTTACCAACAACATCCACCACATGGTCCTGGTGCGCCAGCAGATGAGCTATTAATGAAAGATGGCAAGCCTTCCGACCGTGACTCTCAAAAGAGATTCCATCGTTACTATACCACGGCTACCACAGGTCCAGTTGCCGTTGTCTCGCCTCATATCAGACCTCCATTGCCTAATGTGGGGAATGATAGGGACTACGAAGTGAGCAAGAAGCAGACCTTAGACTATCATCAATGTCCGTTCTGTCAGAGATCTTTTAAGAACAAGTCATACCTGACGCGTCACTTGAAAAAACATGACACAGTGAAGGAGTTCAAATGTCCATTCTTCAACCCGGCACATACCAAGTGTCATCATTTGAATGGAGAATTCTCGAGAAAAGATACGTTTAAGGCTCATCTCAAGAGCATCCATTTCATCTATCCTATCGGTGTTGCAAAATCCGAGAGAAATGAAAGTCCTGGAAGATGTGCTGGTTGCTTTGCAGAATTTGCTAATAACACAGAATGGCTGGTAAACCACATTGAGGCGGAGAAGTGTCCTGGGTTTGCCAAGTTCAAGACTGATGAGAAATGATTATACTTTATTTATTGATGTTTGGTTATTTATAACAGGTTGGGTTTTACATTGAAAGGTTAGTAGTATTAGCTCTCATCCCTGGAATTAACTAACTCTTCAATGAGACATCTAGATTCTAGTTGCTATAACAGTTGTAACTGCATAAGGATGAACCATGGCACTTCGTTCTGGGTCAAGGTCCAACTTCCAAGCCCGAGATCGAGTTTGCTTGCAGCAGCAGAAGCAGAGGCAGCAGAAGCGGCAGCTCTGGCTATATATGCATTGCTTGCAAAACTTAAACCCATGGACATGCACAAATTCATCATTAACTGCCTTCTGTGCGTGCTTCACGCTCAAGGGAGAATGTAGCACATTGGGTGCCAAATAGAGAATGTGTAGCCGACGAACAAAGCTGTGTTCGATAATTGGGTTCAATAATCAATTACATTGTAGAAGTCACCAAAGCGGAGATCTAGATTAAAAACTCAAAACGCATAAAGAATAGAAACAGCTAGAAAAGGGGAAAAACAGATAAAACAAGTGAACAAGTCGATGCAGTCATGAATATGTTGAGTAATTTACTCTGAAGTTCATTTACTCTTGGATTTGAGCTTGAAGTTAGTGTGCAAGTTCTTCTTGCCCTTCTTCATCTTTATCTTCTGGTGTCTGGAACCCCTGGAGCCACTTGTAGAAACCAGCTTCTTAGGCTTCTCATCATCGACAGCCATTGCATCTTCATCCTGCTCCTGTTCCTCTTCCACCTTCTCGCCGAGTGCTTTCTTCTGTCTCAACAGGTCCAATCTGGCCCTCTCATGGACTCTTTTCACTCTATCATCCACCGCCTTCTGGAATTCCTTCCCACGCTTGATGGACTTGGCTCTGAGTTTCGATTTGGAGCGGAGAGAATGTGCCATATTATCCACCAGTCTGCTATCCTTGTAGTGTAACCTTCCCTGTTCCACCCTTTCCTTACTTTGTGTCAGCTCTGCGCAGCTCAGTAAAATTTTGGAACTGCTCCATCGCGCCCGATGGGAAATGGCAGATACCCTACTTCTTGCTTTGATCATGTGATTATCAATAGGCTTAACAGTGTAATGTCCAGGTGTTATACCTACGCAGTCACACAGATATTTTTCACTTCACACCCGCACATCTTGGCACCAATTCGCGTCTCAGCCCAAAACAAACACCGCGCGCTGGCAATCGCGAAGCTAGAAGGAAACACCTGGACATCCCCTCTAAGTGTCTTTTTCGGCGGTGCACTGCGGCGGTGGCAGTTTGTGTGTGGGAAAAAAAAAGCTGAAAACCTTCAACAAACCTAGAGACATAGGAAGAGGAGAAGAGAACGTCAGCAAGCAACACCGTAAAGATGTAAGTGGCTCACTAAAGCTGTCGAGGGAGGTGTTCGATATGGATATGGAGGATGTGTTATTCAGACTAGGAGGTTGTACCCATTGTATTTGCACTTGTTTTCTACTCGTTGTGTGATCACTAGACCTCAAGGGGGTTTTCAATACTACTACAAGTGATGGGCATTTATCAACAGCGAGTTACATCAATAATCAAACCCATGATACATTTATCACAATTATTATGTCATATGAATCACCAAATCAGCAACTTGATCTGTTTGCCTCACACATTCCGATTATAGAAAATGTATCCTATCACCATCATCATCACACACAGATCCATGGTCAACTACCACATGACGATATTTTCACACACAGCAAGGTTATATATCAACCTGTTCGACTATCCACATACCACACCCCCAGCAGCAACCATATTTGATATCTTAAGCACGAATACTAACTATGTCTAGGGCTAACTTGAGAACTCAGAAGAGACTTGCCGCTTCCGTCGTTGGCGTTGGTAAGAGAAAAATCTGGTTGGACCCAAATGAGACAACCGAGATTGCTCAGGCCAACTCCAGACAGGCTATCAGAAAGTTGTACAAGAACGGTACCATTGTCAAGAAGCCAGCCCGTGTCCACTCCAGATCTAGAGCTAGAGCTTTGGCTGAGTCCAAGAGAGCTGGTCGTCACACCGGTTACGGTAAGAGAAAAGGTACCAAGGAGGCTCGTTTCCCATCCCAGGTTATCTGGATCAGAAGATTGAGAGTTTTGAGAAGACTCTTGGCCAAGTACAGAGACGCTGGTAAGATTGACAGACACTTGTACCACTCCCTTTACAAGGCTGCTAAGGGTAACACCTTCAAGCACAAGCGTGCCCTTGTTGAGCACATCATTGCTGCTAAGGCTGAGGCTGCCCGTGAGAAGGCTTTGAAGGACGAGGCTGAGGCTAGAAGAGCTAAGAACAGACTTGCCAGAGAGAGAAGACAGCAGAGAATTGCTGAGAAGAGAGAGGCTTTGTTTGCTGAGCAGGCCTAAATTTCTCCTCAAGGGTTCGGTTTCACTCTGACAAATGTATGTTTATAATATCTTGGTCTAGTTTTGGAGTTGTAGCTGTTTATTGTAGCAGATGTGGATTTAGTAAGGAGGCCACAGCTCAGTTTCATCAGTTGTCATCGTCATGTGTTCTGGAGCACCACAGGCAATTTTGAAAGTGGTTGGTATGTATATCTCTGGTCATGTGACATTTACACATGTTCTCATAGTGTTCGTATCTTGAATCCAAAGGAGTACCGATCTTCAAAGCTACACTTTAGACATCAATGACCAACTAAATTCAATAATTCTTACTAAACCAGCAACGTACGCTAAATACAACAGAAAGGCAGGAAAGGGACAATGCAGTATATGGTGGGGGATAAAAGACAAATTATCAATGCAACTTCGACAAAAACAAAACTTAACCATCGGAAAGAGAAACAATTCAAAACAAAGACCATAGAAAAAGAAGGGTGAAAGATAAATACGTATAACGTATTTGTGTGTGTATGTGTGCTTTCAAATAGAACATTCAAAAGCATCGAAACTATCAAATGGAGAATCTAATATCACCAGTGTGTAAACACTTCGTTAGGCGTGCTTTCCTGTTGATGATCCAACATGTATCCAGGATTAAGCATTGACAGCGAAGCAGTGTCAGATGTGTAGGTCTGGAATCCCTGGAACTCATCCGTGTTGAACCCATCCTCAGAAGTCACCTGACCCATTGGTCCCTGAGCTAGTGGAAGAGTGTGTGGGTGTTGTGGCTGAGACTGTGATGGGGCACATTGCCACATCGATGGCTCACTCATCATCCGTCTCAATTGCATGTTGGACTGTGGTGGTTGAGGTTGATAAGCGTCTGGGAAAGAGTAGGTTCTGAAACCCGATTGACTGATTGGCACAATTTCATTATGGTCCAAATCGTCAAATTGGAGTGTGCTATTAGAAGAGCGAGTTTCCTCATCCTCTAATGTTGGCGTGATCATGTGCGGAGCATGTTGCGGGATCTCACATTTGAGTTGCAACTGTGTTGGAAGTGGTGGCTGGCGCATTGGATCTTGGACAGTCTCTGTGTGCTTGGAGAGAAACGTAAGCTCCTGCTGAACAGAACTGTTTGGGAGGTAGAGTCTTCTTGTTGTGGTTTCACAGGTATCAGTAGCTCTAGTGAACTCCCAAAGGATGACTGTCTTGATATCTCCTTTCCCAAAGTCGTAGTCTGAGCCTTTGCTGAAGATGACTTGCTTCATTGTGACTGCCTTGACAGCAATTGTCTTCTGGTTTTCGGCCTTGACTGGGTCGTCTTGGTTGTTGGCGTTATTCTCAATAGAATTCAAGAAAGCATTCCAGAACTCCTTGGCAAATGGCAACTTCAATGTGTAGTCCATGCCGGAGTTTCTCGAAGGAAACTCATTGACAATCTGAGCATCTTCCGCCAGCTCAATGACTTCGTTTCCAAAGGAATAGATTGTGGTCATAACACCAAACTGTTCGTCCGAGGACTGAACGCCCTTTAGCTCAACCATCAAAGATGTCTCGTGAGAGCCACCAACCTTCTTGTCGACGGAAGGCAATGTGAGGTTGACCAAGTTGTGGAGGATAGGTATCTGCTGGTCTGCCCTGAGGTCGTCCTGGAAGTACTCAGACAGGTTCGGGAATCTCGTCTGCACACATGCATCGCGTTTCAGTCTCAACGCTTGGCCCTGCTTTGGAGAGAGTCTGGTGTATATGAAAGAGTCCATTGGGTTCTCTAGATCGACATGTGTCACCTCAAACGCCTTCAAGCTGCAGTTGACGGGTTTGTAAGTCAATGGAATGCGGGAAGGTCTCTGTGGCTTCTTGTTGGTTGTGCATCTCTTTGGGGTCTTTCTTGCGCTCTGTCTCTGAGTGGATTTCCTTGGAGAACCTCTCTTCGGCGTCTCCATTTCTGGGGATTCACTTCGTTGTGGAGCAGCACCATTAGATCCGAGAGACTTCTGGAAGAATATCTCGGTGAAGACCTCTTCGAACTTCTGGATGTCTTTCGCGTCTGTTGGTCCATTCTTGATGAGTTCAATGAGCTCAGGCTTCTTCTTCAGGTTCTTGATGACCTGGATGTGACTCGAAACCTGTTTTCTCGTTCTCAACTTACCAGTCTTTTGGAAAATGTAGTCTGAGATCAGTTCGTTGCGGCCACATGACTTGCCGCTGACTTTGATCTTGGTGAGGCCATTCTTTGGGATCATCTTCAACGCCTGCTCAAAGGCCTCCTCGACTTCCTCGCTCCAGATGTTGACCTCCTCGGTCTTTCTGGTGCTAGGGGAGTCGTTGAAGCTAGGACGTTTCGTAGGATCGATGATTCTCTTGTCCTGGTTCAGCGTGCTCGGTGAGATGGTTCCCAGTATCGAGCGCACCGGCGTCATTCTCTTGGACAGTCTGTCCGCGTCATTGTACTCGTCCTCTAACCTTCTGCGCTTCGAACCCCTGCCGCTGGAGTTGTGGACCTGGTAGACCTGCTCTCCTTGGTCGTTCACAGAGATATCAACGATCATAGGGCGGCCTTTGCGACGCTGCACCGAGCTTGGTGGCGTGACGACGTCGCTGAACGCGGAGGGAAGCAGTTTCTGCGACATGTCTGGAATAGAGCAGCGGTATATACGGGTATGTCAGGAGAAGTCGAGGCTTTATACAAAGAGTGGTGGTCTGCTCTTTGGCCTTCAGCCGGGTATGCGTGGAGAGAGGGTTTGGATGCTGTGGAGTCGGGCGGTTAAAAAAGAGTGAATGTGAGTTGGTCTGACTCTGTGTGTGCCTGTGTGTCAGAGTGTCAGTGTGGACAGGGCTCAACTGCTGGTTGAAACCTCAAGGAGCAGTCGACTGTTGGTGTCTGCTGGAAGCTGATCTGAGAACTACCCGCCAGGAAGTGCCAGGGTTGGGCGTCCTTGCAACGTATTTATATTCGGGATGGCTTCTCTGGCACAGAACGCGATCCGGGCTGGGCCCCCTGGTGGTGGAGACACGGTATGGGCCGCACCATGGGTCCCTCATGCCTGGGGATGCAGCCAAAAGTGGGAAAAGCAAAACAAAAGAGCAGCGCGTTCTCCGCAAAAAAGACCCCTGGTGGAAGCACGGCTTTAGAGATGGGCAGCTGGGAAGGGGTGGCATTCTGTCGGACTCTTGTTTATAATCGCTTCATACAACACTGGTCAGGAAGTTTCACGCGTAATTTTGGAACGGGGGGCCTCCAAGTGTGTCCAGATGGTTCTTCCCGCTGCTGCTCATGATAACTGCTAGTAGCAGCTGGGAGTTGTACCCCTGTACGCACAGAGCGGCACGTAATTACGCAGATCCGAGCAGGGTGCAGCGCATTGCAGGCTGCGTCCGTCTGGAGGTCAGTACTCAGGACAAAGAACTCCATGAAAGAGCAGAAAGCATGGTCCAGGTGCACAATCGAGCACGTTGACTCCAGCCACCTCTCTTCGAGCTATCAGGCGGCACAACAGGCTTCCAAGATTAGGGGTACCATGATATCTTTGCGTGTGCCGTTATCTTTCTCTTAGGAATCGAATGCGATGTAATTGGTTCAGATTGTGTAGTGCCAGATATTAGGAGTATCGAGCGGCAACAGGCTTGAAAAAGAAGATTTGCACCCATCTAGTCGACTGCATAACGGTTTGCCCCGCGTAATTGAGCGGGTGCAAAGGGGGCTCTTCGGGCAGATCTTGTGTGTCTTTTTAGACGTGCTGCGCAGAGGAGATCTCACAAAAGAAATAGATCCTCGGCTCTGGCTTGATTCAATCTTTTAGAGTTTGAAGCTCTCTATTAACTGCATGGCATAAATTGATGTTATGAAAGGCTCAGGCACATTTGGAGCTGCAGATCCTCTCAGTCGCCGTGAAGAAACCAGCCTCCTGTGCAATTCAATGATCTGTCTTGTACCGGTTCAAGGCCCCTCTGTAGGGATCTCGATCAGTAGATTTTCACAATGCCTTTTGTTGCTTCCCTTCCTTGTAAGTTGTTGCAACTAGCAGGGGTTCAAAATTTATTAATCCAAACCAATGGTAAAAGCTTCGAACGCAGTGAAACATGCATAGTGTAGGCAACGCCGTCTTCGAGGCCCAAAATATCCACCCTTCACCCGGACAAATGCTAAAGGATATGCGCTCTCATTATCATGGCCTCTAACTGGTTATAAGGAAAGGACAAGTCGCGGATACCGTTTTCCGGTTTCTTGTTGGAATTAGAACCCCGGCTTCATTGGTGTCTTCAATTTCAGCTTCCTGTTTCTACCAGCTCAAGATAAACAATATGTTTCCTGATGAGGCATGATGCTTCTCTTAATCTACGCTGAGGGACATTATGACGTCCATTCCATCTGTGTATGTACGTACTTGAGATGAAAAGACACGTTTATGACAGCTGGAATCTTACTTGCAGAGAAAGTAGCACACTAATTAGCAGCAACTAACGGATAAGATTAGTATTTACAGATTTGTTCCATATACTATGGGTCTGTCTTACTTCTCTCCAATGTCTAGAGTTTGCATATCTGCGGACTTCCTATGCCCTTTCTGTTGTGTTCAAAAGCATTCCTCCGCCTCTTCAACAAAATCACATGTAAGAACTAGCACTGTTTTTAGTCAGGATTTGGTAAACACCCGCCAGCCAATGAGACAGCCAATGATAGCAAAGGCAGTAGAACAACTCCGTATGTCTTGTGGTATCAATTCAACATTGCGCCGTATAAGGGTAACTCTTTGCGAGCCAAAAAAATAACGGAAATCCCCTGACAATAGCCCGTGTGATCGTGTGATTCATTTAGGTCCAGCGTTCGAGACCGTTTGAGCGGCTACTTAGTCATTACGGGCGAGGGCCTAGGCAGTGTCTGTCACACCATACCACATCTCTTACCATTTTGACAAGGAACCTAATGGGCAGTTTGGTTTGAGAAGACGGAAGGATCGGTACTTATCTTAGAGTTAGGGGATTCCGCCAGTCCTCGCTGAAAAGTTTAAGTAGATCATCTGGTCCAAGTGATTGGTCGGAATCTTTAGGCATATAACACTCTACAATAATAAGTTTTCCTGGATCATATGTTGTTATCAAGTGACCACAACTACTTCTGGACTTTGCATACTTTTCAGTTAGCTGATTGCCAAAGTAGTGTGATTTTCGTAAAACCTATGTGTACAAAGCGGGATGGCAACGTTTCCCTTAATAGTAGCATGTATTGAAGATCACCAGCCACACCATCTTGTATTTCACACCACTACTCCAGTCCATCTACATAGGGGACAGAGGTGCTTCCAAGGACGCTGAAAGTTGGAGGTACGCTCATTGCTCAGGTGGTGGCGTGGTGGTCGAAGTAGTAGCTGCCAGTTGTTGACAGTGCATATACACCATTGTTACTTGAGATAAACCAATCGGTGGATCCATGCATACGATAATCTATATTTACCCCTCTTCTACTCTTTCTGGACTCTGCGATCTCTGGGCTTGCGGAGTGAGCTTGCTGGGGCTGTGTATGGTACTGAGAAGTGGGAAAGAACTACGGAGTCACCTGCGCTTGTGCCGGCAGATTTTTGTTCGCGTCCGGACTAATTTACGGCAATCTCGTTAAACACGGTGCGTCGTACTGCATAACGGCTCGCAAATCGAGGCGAGCGCGTATGCCCCCGATATCGAGAGCTGTTCGAACGGCTTGCAGTCCGCTTGTCGTCGGGAAACTGAATGGGCAGAGCGGGTTCGTGCAAGATATCAGAGACCATGTTGCGTCTTGTGGTGGTTGGACATCTACACAATGTGGGGGAATAGGTAAACATCTGGACGGGTGTACTTTTGGTCTGCCAGGTCATTCACGCAGGCGAAACTTAATCTCTCTGTTTTAGTTACGCTGGGCATACGGCGCTTCTTGCTGGTAAGCTGGGAGATATGACACCGCGGGGGCGGACTCCATTGGGTGGGTCCAATCGTAAGATAGGGGAAGACAACTGTGTGTGTGATTGCTGAATGCCAGATTTCAGCCAATGACCCACCCGGGAGAGATACGCCAGGATCAACTGCAGATCCGATCTGCGCTGCTGCGCGATGCGACATCTTACTGGCTCAAAAATTTACGTGCGACGCGCCCACTTTTCGGGTTTGTGGCCTCGTGTTCTACATATAGTGCGTCTTTTTGCAAGCGTCAGGACAACAGTGCTGGCTTTCCAAGCACCAGGTGGTAGTCATACGCAGGCTGATTTATATGCACAGGTTTCTGTTTTTTTCTTTTTCTAATAAATGTCTTTTCTCCACCATAAAAAGGATGACCAACTCACAGTGGGGTTCAGTAAGGCTTTGAGCTTAGCTGTGTTCGCAACAGAGGAAGCGAGGCATACAGCTCGTTAAAAGATTGTTCGTTCCTGGGCTCATGGGGCTGAAGGCTCTACAATGGCGGAAGATGGAGAGAGGTGTGCGTCCGCGCACTTTCGACGTTGACGCGTCTGCTTTTGGCAGGACGTTATTTCCTAATGTGGCCAGTGCTTTGCCTCAAAACAAATAGGCTCCAATGATCCACGAAAGCAGTATGTCTCTCCGCATGTATTTTGTGGTGACTGAAGAAGCACTATGACGAAGCAGCCACAATCACTCCTCAGAATCTCAGAATGCCTACTACTTCTAGTTTCAATAATTCTCATCCATGTAGTCCCAAAGACCCCACGGCGATAAGAGTCCAGGAGTTGCGGATTGATTGTTGTTCTATACTCTACACATACAACACAGTGTTCTCCTAAATGCCAATTGAGACTAGAAACAAATATCCCAGGTGTCTGGCTTCTAGTATCCCCCATCCCCCATCCTTAGACTGCAATGATCGTCGATCTGCGATAGGGAAGAAAAATTTTTCAGCAACTCAAGTCAGGCTGTTACAGCCTTGTGATGTTGTAGAGGCGATCTTCAACGGTCACACATATTGACAGAGCAGCGGTAGACCTGAAAATGCGGTTACTGCTCATGGGCTGATGTCTTGCTACAGAGCAGAGTTGGTGTAACGCGACTGGAAACTCTAGTAAACGTCAGTGAGTATACCAGTAGCAGCACCATGAATCGTCAGGCGCGCGATCAACTAGTGTCTTCCCGTATCCATACACGACGTATCTTGTTCGTCTGTTACCAGTGTCGTGGATTGTGGGAGGCCCATCTGGCATCTTGGCGACTGGGATATCGGTATCCCGCTGCGTGACGATATTGAACTAAAGAAAGCTCAGAGACGGCACTACTCGCGTCACCGTTATCAACAGACGTTATCAATGGCATTGTAGCGAGCTTTCTTGGGAAAGAGTCCCATTTACGACAGAGATCTGGAGGTTTACGGATATCGCTAATATTGCCATTTCCCGGACGGCAATCCACCGTTAGCTACACAGCAAAACGTGTCTTTCCTTCTTGATGTGCGGGAAGATCTGGAGGACTCTCGGAGCCGTGGCCCATGATGAACGGCCGCTAAGAGGCCAGCGAAGCGGACTGCTTGGCAGATAGCACCCCAGTTCCTCCGTCACCAAAATATAACGGGCCTGTTCATTGTTCAGTTCCATGCTCCCATAGCCTCCAAAGGCGTCTTAGAACAAACATGCAACTTCTTTCAATACGTGTAGAGAGTGGAAAGGCAGAGACTTTCGCTGTGTCTGGCTATGACATCTGCCTTTGAGTTCGTGCATCCCGATCTCAACGGTCGTCATGTCCGCCACATGCATGCACCTAGGTTAAGCCCTACCACGTTGTGTCTTTCACTCGATCGTACGATGGGAACAACCCCTGCTCTTTCTCTTTTTTTTCTCTTTCTCTTTTCCGTCTCTCTTTTTTTCTTTCATTAATGTACCTTTGCCTAAATTATGTCGCCGGCAGGACGCCTTGCACTGCGTATATATCCGTAGCAACGCGACAGTCGTAATCTCCGCCCCGCCTCATGCCAGCGTAGTGGGATGCCCGTGTGAAACACTTTGGAAGCTGGCTAATTGTCCTATGCTACACCTTGTACTTTAGCCAATTTCGTGCACTTACTCTATATGCTTCACTTCTCGTCGTCTGACTCCAGGTACTGGGCGTAGGCGTCCGCGTCCGCAAATAGTGGGAGGTCTTTCATCTTCGCCTTCTTGGACTTCTTGGAGTCGTTAGCAGTTGGCTCGTCAGCAGAGCGCTTCTTCCCCGTAGTGTGCGGCTCCTCTGGGACCTCATTATCGCTTATCTCATCCTCGGAATCGCCCTTGAACAAGTCAGCTTCCTCATCCTCACTCTCGGAGAACCCGTTGAACTCGGGCTCCTCTATACTATTAGAGGTCTCGTCGTCACTGAACTCATCACCAGACATACCAATAGTCTGCAACTCGACCTCAGAACCATCCTCATCACTTGATTCGGCGCCGGCTAGATCTTCCTTGTCGTCTGCACTACCAGCAGCAGAAGTGCCCTCTTCCTCCTCATCATCGCTAAAGTCATCCATGTCTAGATCACTGAGGTCATCCAAGTCTGACTCTGATTCATCACCCTCAATATCTGGTTGAGACTTCACAAGGGCATCCCAGACTTCATCATCGTCCAAATCACTCTCACCATCAAAGTCTTCCTCTGTTGGTTCGTTCAACTTGGATGGATCCTTCTCCTTATTCGTAAAGTATTCGTAGAAGAATCTCTCATCTGGTCTAATTTCTTCAGCTCTCTTAGACAACCAGTCCTCTGTGTTAGCTGGGATCTCGTGGCTCATAGCGTTGGAAGCCTTCACCAGTAATGAACCAGTATGTGCACCTCCAAGAGGCTGCATGA
Source organism: Petasospora euphorbiiphila (assembly GCA_030556625.1). Lineage (NCBI taxonomy): Eukaryota > Fungi > Ascomycota > Saccharomycetes > Phaffomycetales > Wickerhamomycetaceae > Petasospora > Petasospora euphorbiiphila. The sequence goes on along the minus strand of JAKTUJ010000009.1, from coordinate 39,934 downwards.
TCGATGAACCCTTTGTCAGTGGCTTGTGCTTTGCATTACGGTAAACAAATCTGTCCAGGAAGTGGCTCAGGGTGAAGAGTCCCAGATCTGGCTTCACTTGCTTACCTTGGTTCAAGAAACTCTCAGCATAAATCTGAGCAGTTGGGTGATAATGGTTTAAGAACTCTTGGATTTCCCAAATTGAAGAGTTTGAAGCATTAGCGAATCTTGGGTCACGTTTACGCCCATCATACTCTGTGTCATGTTTTTTGGTCTCCTTTTTCTTGATCTCACCTTCATCTTCCGACTTGACATCTTCAAAATGTTCCTCTTCCTCAGAGTCATCTTCGATGTACTTTTGATCAACTGGTGTGTTGATAGCCAGGTTTCTGATCTGTGGTACAACCTTCTCCAACTCCATCAACAAGTAGAACATACCAGCAACAGCACCGACATTAATCCAATTGAAGCATATCTGGACAATTCTCTTGACGAATGCCATCACTCTTGAGATGTTGGAGTCGCTCTTCAAAGCCTTGAAGAGTAAGTTCAGATAAACACCTTGCTTAGAAGATGTCACCAATCTTGGGTCCAGCAGAGACTCATAAAGAGTTCTGTAGAATCTATCAGAGTTGATACTCTGCACTGAAGAGATTTGGAAAATCAGCACAAGCGCTTGAACTGAGGTGTTGAAGTTGCTTGAATGTGTGATTCTGAACATGACGTCCAGATGCTTGGTGTAAACTTCAACGGGCAAGTTTGAGAATGGGAAGGCACGGTTGACACCTGTGAGAAGAGCAGAGAAAAGTTTAGTGTTCTTCTCTTCAATTACATCTTCATCAGTCTTGACGTTCTTGACTGACTTACCACCCTTCTTACCTTTCTTGAAGTTTTTCTTTCTGTTCTTGTAGTGGTTCTCAGAGCTGCCCTTTTGGCCATCTTTCTTATCGTCATTGTGAGGATCAGACTCAATCAACAGTTTCTCAAGCAATGCAAAATATGTCTTAACCAATTCGTTTGCGATATCTTCCTCCCTTCTGGTCAAAATAGTTTGATTCAAAGTGAGTACAGAGTAGTACTTTGTGTGGTAGTCGGTATTCTTCTTAAACATCGCGTCAATGACAGAGTCGATGATAATTTTCTTCATATTTGGATGGGCCTGCTCCAGTTGCAAGATCTGGTATGACGTTTTGGAAGTGACCTTCTTGTCAATGTCACCAATTTTGTTAACACCAAGTCTCAGCAAGTTAGCTTCCTGCTCCGGTTTAGCCTTCAAAAGATCAAAGAGATGACTAACAACACTCATTCTGACGTGGATAATAGGATCATGCGATAGTCTCTCCAGGACTTTGAGGATGTTGAAGTAGTATGTCTTGAGATAGTCTTCAAAGTAGAACAAGGCGAGTTGTTTCTTGGAAAGCATCATGCTGAGTGGTTGTTGCTTGAAGTTTCTTAGCTTTCTGTCAGGCAAAAGACCATTGATAAACAGATCCTTGAGCGCATTCAATGATTGAAGAACTGAGTTTCTAGACTTCTTGTTCATGAACCCCATCAATGTGTCGAATGACTTGATGTTGTGGAGTGGAGCCTCTTGGATCAAAAGAGTCAAAGCGGAAATCTTATCACCCAAAGTACCATCAGACAATATCTGCGACAAGAACTTTCTCTGGGATGATGTCTTGGAGAACTCATCGTAGTAAGCCTTGTTGTCAGCCTCTAATGCTTCTTTACCTCTTTGGTAGAGTTTTTCCACCTGGTCGTCCGAAAGCTTGACTGTGTCAGTGCTCAAGTCAATTGGGATGTTATACCAGTCGATCTGTGGTGGGAGAAGAAGATTGGATGTGTTTAACAGATTGGTTGGATCAACTTTCCGGTGAGTTGGGAGTTCCTCTTTCTGGGGGAGTTTTGGAACATTTTTCTCAACATTCACCTCTTCTTCTTCCTCTTCTTCTTCTTTCTCTTCCTCCTCTTCCGCTTCCTCTTCCTCATCCTCTTCTTCTTCTTCCTCTTCCTCTTCCTCATCCTCTTCTTCCTCTACCTGTTCCTCCTCGGAAAGATCCTCGTCATTGATAACCACAGGACCAGCATTGTCAAGTCCAATATCTTTCATGAACTTAGAAAGGTCATTACTGAATCCCTTGTCCAATTTGCTATCGTCATCGAACTCCTGCTCGCTTTCGACTCCATCAGAAATACCTTCCAAAAGCTTCAAATCGTCATCTGTAGCACCCAATTCGTGTGCCTCACGACGAAGGATATCCATCTCAGATTCTTCTCCTTGCTCAGACTGCTTCCCATTGGAACTCTTTTGTGGTTTTGACTCATGTTTAGGCTCCGACTTCTTAGACTTGTCGTTGTGTGCCTTGTCTTCATTCTGTCTCTTGTTCTTGTGGTCCTTCTTCTTGTGTGAGCTCTTTCCACTGCTCAACTTGGACGCAACCTTGTCTTTAAGGCCCGACAAGTCAAGTTTTAAACCATCCATGATGAGGTAAGAAGAATCCCGGTATCTGACTTGTTAGAAAGGTCAAGTATCAATAGATTGATGCAATGGTTTATGCATTCGCTAACAAAAAAAATTTTAAAGCTCATCTCCGGTGTGGTGCATACCAGCCCTGGAGAATTCCAAACAGCACAACTACAACTATTATTTACTAAATTCATTATATTCCATCAGGTAATGCTGGTTTACCATGTTGTAAATGATTAGCTGCAAGACTATGTGCTATCACTATAATCGAAGATATGGCTCTGCTACAATCACTAAATGCAAATCCTGTATTTACAATCCGTGCACCTTGGGGTCTTGTCTAAGATACCAAATGTAACCCAGTGTAATGAATGCAACTAGATGGCGTATTTCTTTGTCCATTCCTTGGCGTTCTTCTGATAAAGATCTTGGTTGGTTTTGTAAATGTGTGCGATTTCCGGAACAAGAGGATCATCAGGGTTGGCATCTGTGAGCAAAGAGCAAATGGACAAAAGTACCTTTGAGATGGTCAAGGCAGGCGACCACTGGTCCTTGAGGATATCAAGACAGATGTTACCATTTGAGTTGATATTTGGGTGGTAGATCTTGGTTGTGAACTGGATTTTTGGAGGCTTGAATGGGTAGTCGGTTGGGAAGTGAATGGAAAGGAAGAAGACACCGCCTGCGTATGGAGAGTCGGCTGGACCCATGATAGAAGCCTGCCAGTGGTACAAGTCATCGCCAACTGGACCTGCGGAGCATGAAGATGGGGGATCTCTGCATGGAATGTTAGTATGGTCCGAGGGAAAATGAAACACAACACGCAGCACGCAGCAACGTAAAGAGCAGATCAAACACCCATTAAAAATGGGAGAAAACAACGGATGAAAAGTCGTCCTGTGGTAGTTTGTCGGATGCACCTTGAAGATCAACAATGTGGATCAGCGGCTAATCCAAATGAAACACGTCATAACAACATTCAGAGATCTCGAAAAGGAGCAAAGGTGCAAATCAACAGCCACCACCAGCCCAGCGTGCGTACCCACGATCCATGTAAGTCAACCACCACTAGTAATCTTTGAAATGCGACTAAGCTGATCCAGAGGGTCGTTTTTGCTTTGGCTTTGCTTTGCTTCGGTAATGAGGTGAATGCGCCGGGCCCAAGGCTGGGTGGGCGTTCAAGAGCCGCCCAATAGTAAGCGATCGTGTGTGTGTGTGTGTGTGTGTGTGCCCTGAATGTGTAAACAACAGAACACCAGAGAAAACAACCTACCTTCCCAAGTCGTTCAATTCTTTGTTGATTCTTTTTATCGAGGACATTCTCTCTGTTTATATGTGGAGGTACACCGCCAATCGGGTTGATAAGAGGAGCCAAACAGGTCTTGTGGCGAATTTTTCTATGTGTGGACGACATTTCGCGAATTAGCGCTCAGAGTCACAAAACGCACACAGAACGGAGATCCGGTGGAATCTTCTGGAGAATGCCGTTACACTGCGGGCGGGTAACCCTCGGTTGTCTCCTCTTTCCTTTTTAGTATCTCTAGATGTCCGGGTGTTGTTTGTTTCTCTAAATGTCCGGGTGTTAATAAGTAAGCATGGATTTAAGTGGGGAGGTAGCTGGTGAATCAACGGATTTCTATGTTTCATGTGCTACAATAGTCGTCAGAGAGTGTCTGTTAACTAAAAATTGGAATAATAGTGGGGTTTTATGTCAACTGGGAAATCTTCACCGAAAGTGTAAGTCTGTTTTCTCTAATGAACAGATTCTCCGGAGACAATGCAGTGCATTTGTTCAAAAAAAGAAATAATTCACTAGCTATATTAGGCTGATTATATCCTATGAGCCCACTCCAGTAGCCTGTCATGCCTTCCATACAGAGTAGCCTTTATCTATACCTAGTAAAGATCGTTCTATCTCACTATACATCCACGCGCTGGAACCAAAGAGTGTAGTAGCAGCTTAGCAGTGGCACGCCACCCGGCTACACTTCGGCGCTAAGACCGGAAAAACAAGCGGCTGGGCTTACCAACAGAAAAGTGCTGTCAAAAGTTTTTCCTGCCACCTGAGGATGAGGTAATTCTGGGTGTTCAACTCCCCGTGGGATCTATTCTGAACTCAGCCAGCTCCTGATGCACCAGATAGACTACATACTATGATCCGCGTGGCATTACCTGGATACACCACGACGTGACGGCTGACGGCCGTGGCGTTGTGTATGTAGGAGTATGCGCCCGGTCGCAGTACACCTGAATCTGTTGTCTGATTGTTCGTTGGTGTCTGGACTTTTCCTGCCGTGGTATCAGGTGTCAGCCTCTCAGCCTCATCACTTCGGGACGACGACTTCTAGCAAAGCAGCTCCATTGATTGGTCAAAGGGAGGAATAGAGTGAGAGACACTTGTGCTATTCAACAGTGAAAGCATACTCACACGACACCACAACGCTACGGAAAAACTCAGAGGGACCAAATTAGCCCATACAGCCACAAATTTTAGGTAAAGGCGTTAGGTGACACCAAAGATTTTATTATTGGCATGCAACATTACTTGTCTTGCGGAACTCGGAACCACATGACGTCGGCGATACGGGCACAACAGAGAGTCAGCGAACGAGACTTTGATCGATGGACCATCACATGGCAGAGATGAACCACCCAGATCTGCACGATATATAAAAGGAAGCCTTGTCCTTTTCAATTGCTGTTCTTGAATCTTTGCCAAAAGGTTCTTCCTTTCTCTCCATCGTTTCAATCCAATTGCGAGAAACCATACCAACACTACTATATCCGAAATTATGTCGATTCCAAAAACACAGAAAGCCGTCGTCTTCTACGAGAACGGTGGTCCATTGAAGTACACTGAGATCCCAGTGCCAACTCCAAAGCCAAATGAGATTCTCATCAACGTCAAGTACTCCGGTGTCTGCCACACCGACTTGCACGCCTGGAAGGGTGACTGGCCATTGGCCGTCAAGCTCCCACTTGTTGGTGGTCACGAAGGTGCCGGTGTTGTCGTCGCCAAGGGTTCCGAAGTCAAGAACTTTGAGATCGGTGACTACGCTGGTATCAAGTGGTTGAACGGTTCTTGTATGGGCTGTGAGTTCTGTGAGAAGTCCTTCGAGGCCAACTGTCCAAAGGCTGACTTGTCTGGTTACACCCACGATGGTTCTTTCCAGCAGTACGCTACTGCTGATGCCGTCCAGGCCGCACACATTCCAAAGGGTACCGACTTGGCTGAAGTTGCACCAATCTTGTGTGCTGGTGTCACCGTCTACAAGGCCTTGAAGACCGCCGATTTGAAGGCTGGTGAATGGGTTGCCATCTCTGGTGCCGCTGGTGGTCTTGGTTCCCTTGCCATTCAGTACGCTAAGGCTATGGGCTACAGAGTTCTTGGTATTGATGGTGGTGAAGACAAGGGCAAGCTCTGTAAGGAGCTTGGTGCCGAGGTCTTCATTGACTTCACAAAGTCCAAGGACATCGTCAAGGACATCCAGGAGGCTACCAACGGTGGTCCACACGGTGTCATCAACGTCTCCGTCTCTGAGAAGGCCATTGAGCAGAGTACACAATACGTTAGAACATGTGGTACTGTTGTTCTTGTCGGTTTGCCAGCCGGCGCTGTCGCACGTACCGAGGTCTTTGGTGCTGTTGTCAAGTCCATCTCCGTCAAGGGTTCTTATGTCGGTAACAGAGCCGACACTAGAGAGGCTGTTGACTTCTTCTCCAGAGGCTTGGTCAAGTCCCCAATCAAGATCGTTGGTCTTTCAGAGTTGCCAGAGGTCTACAAGTTGATGATTGAGGGTAAGATCTTGGGTCGTTACGTCTTGGACACTTCCAAGTAAGAACGGAAAACGTTTGCAGGATAGAAAATAGATTTACATAGCTGCTGTTTATGAAGTATGATTCCATAATTTGAATGGGAATTGTAGACAAAGATCACAGCCACACGTTACGGAGTCAACTCCGTCGACGTCCGCAAAAGAATATTTTGACACAAACAGAGCGCTTGGCCCAATCGGGAAACTATTTGCGCGTTGCGGAAAGGCTCTGACCCTTGTTGTTCGATTGCTTATACGCCCATAAATACTCTCAGATTCCGCCCACAGTGTCTACTTTGCCTCAATGTGTCAATTGTAGAGTACGCTATTCCCTTCCAATGAGCCCATTGGAGATTCCAACAACACAAAAGGCAGTGGTGTTCGATACACCAGGCGGCACACTCCAATACAAGGACGTCCCTGTCCCCACACCATCAGACACACAGATCCTCGTCAAAATCAAATACTCTGGTGTCTGTCATTCAGATTTACACGCATGGAAAGGTGAATGGGATGCTCCAACTATCCTTCCTTTAATTGGTGGCCACGAAGGTGCCGGTGTCGTTGTTGCCGTTGGGTCCAAAGTTAAAAACTTCAAAGTCGGTGATCACGCCGGTATCAAATGGCTCAATCGTACCTGTTTGACGTGTGAGTACTGCATTGGTGGAGAGGAGACTTGCTGCACTGATCAGGACATCTCAGGATACACCGTTCAGGGAACTTTCCAACAATTTGCCCTTGCAGATGCAATTCAGGCTGCCAAAATACCAAAAGAATTGGACCTTGCTGGTGTTGCTCCACTCTTATGCGCTGGTCTCACTGCTTATAAGGCATTGAAGAAGTCCAATCTTCAACAGGGGCAATGGGTGGCTATCATTGGTGGCGGTGGTGGTCTAGGCTCTTATGCCATACAGCTCGCTAACGCAATGGGGTTCAGAGTTGTGGCCATTGATGACTCGTCGAAACAGGATATTCAAAAAGAACTCAAGGCCGAAGTTTCTGTCGATTTCACAAAGACCAATGATCTTGTAGCGGAGATCAATAAGATAACGAATGGTGGAGCTCATGCTGTCATTAATTTCAGTGCTAATGCCATTGCAATGAACACTGGTGTCAAGTATGTTCGTACGTTGGGTACTTTTGTTATTGTTGGCATGCCATCAAATGGTGTTCTTCAGAGTAACGTTGGTGAGCACGTTGACAAACAGATCAACATCAAGGCGATCAGCGTTGGTACCAGAGCTGAGATGGCGGAAGTTCTAGGATTCTACGAGCGTGGATTAGTCAAAAGTCAGATCCAGGTGTTTGGGCTAAGTGAGCTGCAGAGAGTATATGATTTGATGGAGAAGAATCAATTGAAGGGAAGAGCTGTTGTTGATACTTCGAGATGAGCATGGGTGTGATACAGAGATGAATGTATGATGTATGATGATGTATAATCTCCGATTTACGGCTTTCTGGGGTAGGACTGCGGTGATTAGCAGATGATGAAAATAGCCAAGCACAGAGCGTTACTGCAGCGGCCTAGCGCAACTCCTAACTGATTGATATAAGATGGGATATAACATGAATCATAGTACTTGGGGTTAGAAATTGTTGCTGATCCCAAGAAGAAGCAACTGAGAGATAATGGATTTTTACATCAGAAAATGCCCGTTTGTTCGAACTTCGACTCAAGCCGGGTGTGCTCTAAGGCTCTAGCTGTGTAGTAAGAGAAGAGGTGGACTCCTACTGGCCAATCATGTCTAGTGATTCAGCACCGGGGTGCTGTCTCATTCAGCCACACAACAACATGTGGAAGCTGCACACGCATTTATCAGCCACCCACCCTCTTTGAAGTTCGAACCGCAGTCGTCCGAAGTGTGAAGTTTGCGAAGGAGATGATCGCTCTCCGCAGTGGGGGCAGTGGGGCAGGGGCACGGTGATTAGAACCTCAGATCTTCCAGTTTTTTTTTTCTCGAGGATGATCTGGAGTTAAGAACACAATGGTTATCACCGATCAAAGAGAAACCACAACAACAAACCAACCAATTGCGGTTGGGCAGGCCAAGTTGGGTTATAGAAGACACCCTAACGCTCTCTTCCAGCCTCGAGCCTTGCACCCCACGTAGGAGTCCTACAAATATTTGAGAGAAGAGAGTCAGGAGTCAACACCCCGGTGCTCGGAGTTTGGTCAGTGAGAACACCCCGAGACCGGACCACTACAAGACCACTAAGACAACGAGACCCCGAGACCACAAAAGCCTCGAAAAACACTAAACAAGGGGCCTAAAGAAACGGCTAAAATCCGGGGAAACTGCACAGTTCGAAGTTCGAACTGAGATACAGGAAGCTGCAACGGCGATTGTTTGGCGGGAAGAGGGCCATGATTGTTAGAGTTCCATTGATCTCAGAATCCAGTACCAGGGTGTAGGCAATTGTGGTAATATTGTATGCCTACAATATTGCACTTCTATGGGCTTTGACACCTGGAATTTGTGCTTCCATTCCGTTACGGACCTGGACTGGAGTCCGGGCAAAAGAAGCTGCTAAAAACCGGTCGGCTTCCGTGGGGTGCATTCCGCCCCACTCCTTACTCTTCCTCTCTTTGTTAGCTTCTCTCCCTCCGAGCCGTTGTCCTTCAAGACTGGCACACAGATTGAGACGGGGAGAAGACTGCGTGGTGGATGGTGGAGTAAAGTAGACTAAAAGAGAAGCAGAGAGGACAACTAGATGATCTCTGAGACACTCAATTGACCTTACAGTTGAACACTCTTCAGAACACCATCCGGGGCATGGATCAGACAAAACTCCTTCCCTTGTCCACATCCACTCTGGGACTGGATGGACTGGGCTTTGGGAAGGACTCCGCCCGTAATAATCATTGGATCCACCCGCATTGCAGTCCCCTTTCTCCCATTCTTCTTCAGATATATAAAGACCACCACCCTTCCACTTTGACCCCCGGGGATTTACATCTGTCCATACACCAACGATCCACAGCGACCAACAATGCTTAGAACCAACTTGAGAACTCTCGCCAGACCACAATTCATTAGAGGCCTTGCCACTGCCCCAGCCATCCCAACCACACAGAAGGCTGTCATCTTCTACGAGAACGGCGGTGAGTTGCAGTACAAGGACATCCCAGTCCCAGAGCCAAAGCCAAATGAAATTCTCATCAACGTGAAGTACTCTGGTGTCTGCCACACTGATTTGCACGCCTGGAAGGGTGACTGGCCATTGGCTACCAAACTCCCACTTGTCGGTGGTCACGAAGGTGCCGGTGTTGTCGTCGCTAAGGGTTCCGAAGTCAAGAACTTTGAGATCGGTGACTACGCTGGTATCAAGTGGTTGAACGGTTCTTGTATGTCCTGTGAGCTCTGTGAGAACTCCTACGAGTCCAACTGTGCAGAGGCTGACTTGTCTGGTTACACCCACGATGGTTCTTTCCAGCAGTACGCTACTGCTGATGCCGTCCAGGCTGCAAGAATCCCAGCTGGTACTGACTTGGCTGAGGTTGCACCAATCTTGTGTGCTGGTGTCACCGTCTACAAGGCCTTGAAGTCTGCTAACTTGAAGGCTGGCCAGTGGGTCGCCATCTCTGGTGCCGCTGGTGGTCTTGGTTCCCTTGCCGTCCAGTACGCCAAGGCCATGGGTTACAGAGTCCTTGGTATTGACGGTGGTGCTGACAAGGAGAAACTCTTCAAGTCCATTGGCGGTGAGGTCTTCATTGACTTCACCAAGGAGAAGAACATGGTTGAGGCTATCCAGGAGGCTACCAACGGTGGCCCACACGGTGTCATCAACGTCTCCGTCTCCGAGGCTGCCATCTCTCAGTCCACCGAGTACGTCAGACCAACTGGTAAGGTTGTTCTTGTTGGTTTGCCAGCCGACGCCGTCTGCAAGTCCGAGGTCTTCTCCCACGTTGTCAAGTCGATCAACATCATCGGCTCCTACGTTGGTAACAGAGCCGACACCAGAGAGGCCATTGACTTCTTCTCCAGAGGCCTGGTCAAGTCTCCAATCAAGGTTGTTGGCTTGTCCAAGTTGCCAGAGGTTTACGAGCTCATGGAGCAGGGTAAGATCTTGGGTCGTTACGTTGTCGACTGTGACAAATAAGCTCCTCAATGGCAATCTGCAACACTACTGGTATAGTGTCTAAAATTGAATTGGAAACGTCAATATTCAGAATCCACTGTAGTCTTTTTTCAGTTTCGTAACATGTATCATCTCGTATTCTTTACACTGTGATGATGACCGCCGTGCCGTTGAGCGTACACAGCGAAAAAGAAAAGGCCGAACTTCGTCCGTCCCATGAACCCCTGAATTTCCAGATCAATTCCACAGGAAATCAACATGTCAGAGCTCCATCCTGGCAAGCGAATCTGTCAGATCATCAAGCTGAAACCAGAATATCTCGAACAGTACAAGGAGTGCCACCGCGAGATCTGGAAGCCCGTCGCTGACAACCTACGCAAATACCACATTGAGGACTACTCGATTCACTATGCTCCACAATTCGGCATACTCATTGCCAATATGAAATACACGGGAGATGACTGGGCCAAAGACTCAGAGGCAAGCAGAAATGACCCAGGGAACTTTGACTGGTGGAAGATGACAGACACATTGCAGGAAAGTATGGTGGAAGGGTCACAAGGAAGTAGAGATGAAAAGGGGTGGTGGTTAGATCTAGAGGAAGTTTTCAGATTCGATCACTAGAGTCGTTTCATAAACAAATAGAAGTATAAATCCTATCTAATCACTGGCTTCATCAACGTTCTGAATGAATTCGTACAAGAAGGCCATCGTCTCCAAGTGCTGATCGATGCCAATGTGCTCATTAATACTGTGCAAGCCAGTGTTGGCCTCCATAACACGCGTGGCTTGGAAACGGTAAATGTTCTTGGCCAAACCAGTGTATCTCTTGGTATCTGTGTTACCCACCAGGATATTTGGAGCAATGAATACCTCTTTGCCACCAAGAACCTCATCTTCAAAGACGTGTTTGACGGTTCCGGCCAACAGATCCCAAACTGGGCCAGATGATGGGGAGACTGGTAGAGCATTCATAGCACCATCTAGAGTGATGTTGAAGTATCCCGAGGCAACATCAACACCAGCCACTTCGACATCATTGTAGTACAAACCAAGACCATACTTCTTTGCAATTGGACCGACAAGATCAAGCATACGGTCAACAGTCTCATCGACATTGCTATCTAGAACGATTCTGTGGTTAACCAGCAACTTCACAAACTCTGGCAATGCATTAGACTTGACGCCTCCATGAATAATATCGAGTGCCTGACTGGTCTGTACCAAGAACTTCAACTCCTTGCTTGTAGCCATCCATTCCAAGACACGCTTCTTTGCCGTTGGATCAGTCTTTGACTTCAAGACGTCTTTTTTCAACGACTCTGGCCACTCATCAATTACCTGAGCAAAAGTCTGCAACATCTGCATGACTGGAGAGTCATTTGGCAAAGATGGTTTGAATGGATTAGCCTCAAGGACGGTGATCAGTTCGCCCATCACTCCAATAGCAGTGTGGTCTGGTGGCATACTGGAGTGACCACCAACCATAGTCAAACTAATATAGATGTCCAAATGACCCTTTTCAGAAACACCTGGAAGAGCAAACCATTCACCGCCAACTTTAGCCATTGGCAAACCTTCATCGACAATAGCATAAATAGAGTCCTCTCCGTATCTCTCGGTAAGAGTTTTGTTCAGATGTTGAGCTCCATAACCACCACTCTCCTCATCATGTCCAAAGGCGAACAGGATTGTTCTCTTTGGTGTGAATCCAGTTCTCAACAGTTCCTCCGCGGCTTCAAGTTCAGCAATGAGCAAGTTCTTACAGTCTTGAGCACCTCTACCCCAAACGGTTTTACCATCATAGTGACCAGAGTATGCTGGATACGTCCATTCATGGGCAGACAATGGGTCAACTGGGACGACATCCTGGTGTGCAGTGAGGAGCAGTGGCTTTAAAGACTCATCGGTACCTTTCCAAGTGTAGAGAAGGTTGACTTGGTTGACCGTCTCCACTTTCAAGTTCTTGTAAACAAGAGGGAACTGTCTCTCCAAGTACCGATGGAAAGCAAAGAACTTTGTCCATGGTTTCATATCTTCTTGTGGGTCTGGGTTATCATCGTAAGACTCAGTTTCGATACGGATTGAGCCAGATAAGATATCGGCAGACTTTTGACGGAAATCTGGATCGTGAAGGAAGTACTTCAAAGTTGATGAGTCTTGGAGATATGACTGTGGACGAACAATGGCAGGTAGAGGAACGTTCGAAAATTCATCCTCAATTGAACCGAGTGTCTTGTGGCATTTGAACCCATTGGAGTGATATACTACCCCAGATATGGCAAGGAAAGCAGTGATTGCAAGGGCGCTGCGTTGAACCCATGTGTGGTGAGACTTCTTGTTTGATACTGGTGTTTTCTCGTCCAATTGGACAATGTCGCTGTTGTAGATAGGCATTATTGGTGGCATCTTTGATAAGCTCAATTGATATCCAGAGTGTTTAGTAATGGTCTATACGGCTAGAGGAAGAGTGTGTATCTTTTATAAAGGCTTTTCTCTCGTGCCGGTAATTTGCAGACGTATGCCGCTTATCTTGAAGCGGGCATAAGACCGTATTGGGGAGTAACCGCATTGGCTTGCCGAACCTGGCGAAACTGCATGGGCGGGGAATTGGGAATCTAAGCATGAACCTAGGTGCTCCAACAATCAAGGAAAAGGTAAAGGGATGATGCTGTCAATTGATATTTATGTGAGACTGGCGCCATAAACCCCACTAGATTCTGACCATGACCATGTTTCAACTACGAGATAAATGACTGAAGCCAAAAAACGGAAATACCATCCACAGAGATTAGAATTTTGGCCACAAAACTAAAGATATAGATCACTATTGTCAACATTGGCCAGGGTCTTCATTATCACTTTCAATTGTTAGGCGTTAGTTAAATATATGCCATTACATACTATTCCACTGGCACCTCCCTGCCGATAGGAAATTTGCATTTTAGATACTGGGCGTGTGGCGTAGTTGGTAGCGCGTCTGCTTAGCATGCAGAAGGTCTCCGGTTCGACTCCGGACTCGTCCACTCTATTTTTTTGCACTTCCGGTGCCCATTTTCGCGCCTTTGACTCGGGATTTTGACTCGGGACCGCGTGTAGTGGGTTTTGCAGCTGACTCCATGCCATTTTGGCGTCTTCTCCCGTCCCCCCGAAATCTAAAGAACTCTTGTGGAAGAATTCACCAGGGTTCTTGTTTCTGTACCTCTGCTATTATTGTTTCGGGAATATAAACGACTGACGTACAATGCTTTCTTTTACCAGAACCGCTATCAGAAGCAGAGCCATCGTTGCTCCTCTGAGACTTTCCTTGAGATTCAACTCTTCCATCAACAGAATCAATCACAGCTCATTGGTCGGCACGTACTCTGAAGGTCCGGTCACCGTCAGATACACATCCGAGCACGAATGGATTGCCCAGCACCCAGATGGCGTTGCCTTTGTTGGTATCACCAAGTACGCTGCAGATGCGCTTGGTGATGCTACGTTTGTTGAGTTGCCAGATGTCGGTGATGAATTGGCCGCAGGAGACTCAATGGGGTCTGTTGAGTCCGTCAAGTCCTCTTCCGAGATCTACTCTCCAGTGAATGGTAAGGTCCTCGACGTCAACACCGATCTCAACGAAAGCCCACAGCTCATTAACGAGGATCCAATGGGTGAGGCATGGCTTGCAAAGCTCGAGGTTGCCGAGAAGATCGAAGGTGACTCTGAGCTCATGACTGAGGAGCAGTACCACGAGTCTCTCAAGGAAGAGGAAGACCATTAATTATTCGTCCATCTATACACATGTCGCTATTGATCTAAACGGGTTACCATTTTACCGTCATTGTAGGAAGTTGTGGGATATGTCACAAGTAGCTGTGGGTTTCCTGAAAGTATTATCATGTTTGTTGTCATCAAACTACAAAAGTGAGCAACACCATATGCAATCGTACAAATAAGATCCCTGGAAATAAGGTCTCCAAAGTGTTATCAAATTGTTTCTGTTATCATGATCCGCGATGTGTGTGCTTCCAACTATAATTTGGGGACTCTGAATGAACTATTATCTTGTTTGCATTTCGCAGTACCTCATCTATATCTGGCCATCAAAATCAACAGCAAATATCTGGATTCAATTGGCAAGGGCTTGTAAATGAAATCAAATTAAACCAACTCACTAAACCCTTAATGGCACAATGAAGATCGTTGAAAGAACACAAAGGGGAGGGTTCTGGTCGCACTAAAAAAAAATTCCAACACTCTTAGTTAACTCATCTATTGAACACAACCACTAATTGGTACCAATACTACAAATAAATACTAAACATTACCAATAACAGAGATGGAAGAAAGTGCCCATGGGGACAGCCGGTAGAGCCACGCTGCGGACACGCTGGAGGGAAAAGAAAAAGGAAAAACAACAAAACCGCACAGCCCGGCAGCTTGCCACAAAGACGGTTGGCGTTAACGGATCCACAGCACATCTTCATCGATCTCCGAAGTGGAGTTTTTTTGCCACTGAGATTCTTTCCCTTTCAACGAATACTCCCTTGTGCACTTTGTATCCTCGCCGTATCGATTTAACAGGAAGGACTGTGCATTTCGATCAAGAACACGAAAAGCATACGGAACGCACCCCTAATTTGATTCTTCAACTTCACCAAACACACAAGATCAGCAAGAAAAGCGATAATGTCTTCTTCAGTGCCTTATGACCCATACATTCCATCCGAGAACACCCAGACACAGGGTAGTTCAAAAGCAGCTGCGTTGCAGTCTGTACGTATTTCTTTGATTGCGTTGGACGCCATTTGAGAAGGGAACGTTACTAACTGTTTTGAAATAGGAAATCGACGACACTGTCGGTGTTATGAGAGAGAACATCAACAAGGTGATGGAGCGGTATGTTTTTTAGTTGTTGTGATCTGATGGAATGCAAGTACTAACAACAAGCTACAGTGGTGAGAGATTGGACTCCATTGAAGACAAGGCCGACAACTTGGCTGTCAGTGCACAGGGTTTCAGAAGAGGCGCCAACAGAGTGAGAAAGCAAATGTGGCTCAAAGACATGAAGATGAGATTCTGTCTTGTTGCGCTGGTTATCATCATTCTCATTGTCATCATTGTTCCTCTTGTGGTCCACTTCACATAAATGCAAGAACTACATTTTGACTTTGGAATGACTTTTTCTGCCTTACGATATGATACATGGATTGAAGGGAGAAACAGGAATCCCCATTGAGTTTGTGGAG
Source organism: Petasospora euphorbiiphila (assembly GCA_030556625.1). Taxonomy (NCBI): domain Eukaryota; kingdom Fungi; phylum Ascomycota; class Saccharomycetes; order Phaffomycetales; family Wickerhamomycetaceae; genus Petasospora; species Petasospora euphorbiiphila. The sequence continues at coordinate 24,362 of JAKTUJ010000009.1, read as the reverse complement.
AGTATGAGAGATGAAGAGAGCGTATTTTATTTTTCCCCATGGCATTAGTGTTTTTATCCGTCTCGGGTCGGGTCTTGTACTTTTACATGCTTACTCCAGTTGTTTACCTCTTGTCATACCACTCCACTTTTTTGTTCGCCTGCCTATAACCTCTTTAATTTATCAATTTTGTCCACGTTTACCATTTTGTTACACTTCTGTCTGGTAGTATTGATGGTAGAAGTAGATCGTAGTTGTACTTAATGTTGCATCACTAACTCTACTCTATACTGTTATCTCCCTTCGGTCATTCTAGAGCATCCAATAGCCATTTAAACAATGTAATATGCCATTATCCGTTGTACATTGAGACATAACACCAACCTCCTCGGTGTGTTTGAGTGTTTGAGATCATGACAGATCTAGAACGCCTGTGGCGGCTGGCCCAAGTTTTTTTCTTTTTCTTTTTTGATTTTTCCAAGTGCCACATAACCATGTAGATTCGCGAAAATTCGCGAAAGCAGACCCTTCGTCACCCGGACACCACATATCCCACGCAGAAATCAAGGTTTTGCGGCGGTTCTTATCTCGACCAATCAATTGTGCGGGATAGAGACAATGGCGAGCAGCTACATTAGAAAGAGAGGGGAAGGGGGGAAGACTTTACATTTGGTTTGGGCTTGGTCTTTTAGCATGTGTCGAATGATTTTTGGCTGCCTGATTTAGTGATCGGACCCCACGATTGGACAAATGAGCAGGCTTCGTTTGGATATGTCCCATTACATATCCCGCCAAATGACGAAACCTTTGAAAGGTAATGGCGCGGGATGTTGGGATGTTGAGGGGTGTTGAGTGTTGAGTGATCTTGAGGGTAATGAGCGGCTGGTGGTTTAAGCTGAAGCTCCCCTTACGCTTCATTGGCTGGAGAGTTGGCCTCTCTTTGTAAATTTCTGTTTTTGTGGCAGAAAATCTGGGTTCTCTGCAAGTGCAACAGCAACAGAAAGCGCAACACGACACCGCAGCTTGACCTGGGGGAAGTGACAAAGATAGCGCAGTGAGTAAGTAGAGTAGGATCGAATAAGAATAACAAGAAGTGGAATGGTATTTGGAATAAGAACAAGTAAAACAATGGACAATAAGAGTATAAAAATAGAAGAAGAAGAAGCTGTCAAGGTCTCGCGTGGGAGCTGCCACGGGACACGGGACACGGGACAAAGGTCGGTGCTGCGGATAATTGCGCTATATATCCGGTACAAGGGCACGGGCTCTGGGCAATTGGCGAAATCGATAACGCCAGGCAGATTGTTACATAGGGGCAGCCACCACCACTTTTTTCTTATTACACACTCTATATATACTTTGTGTATGTATATACTTATACAATACCCCTTTGGTGCTCAATTCTAGGTCTTAAAAGGCTCCTCTACCTATTCGTGGCTGTTGGTTGTCCCTTGTCCCGTGCGTGTCCCGCGGTCAAATCGCGCACCCACCCGCCAATTTGTCCCGTCATTATCACGCATTGCTTTTTTTTTCTCGCAGTGACTCAGTTGGCTTTTAAAAACGAAGTGCTTTCCACAAAAGCGCATCATGAGCGACCACCAGCACTCTGCTAGTCTTCTCGCCAGCTCACACGTATACACGCTTGCTAGCTAGCTCCCCCCGCCACCACACAGAACTACAATGTCCGAGACAGTCGAGAACACCATCACCTTGCAGAAGTACCTGGACTTGGACCAGAGGGGCCACCTTATTGCCGAGTACATCTGGATTGATGGCTCTGGCTCCATCCGTTCCAAGGGCCGTACTCTGTCCAAGAAGCCTTCCTCCGTCGACGACTTGCCAGAGTGGAACTTTGACGGTTCCTCGACGAACCAGGCCCCAGGCCACGACTCTGACGTTTACTTGAGACCGGTTGCCTTCTACCCAGACCCTTTCAGAAGAGGCGATAACATTATCGTCCTTGCCGAGTGTTGGAACAACGACGGTACCCCAAACAAGTTCAACCACAGACACGAGTGTGAGAAGTTGATGCTTGCCCACAAGGACCAGCAAGTTTGGTTCGGTTTGGAGCAGGAGTACACCTTGTTCGACCAGTTTGACAACGTTTACGGATGGCCAAAGGGCGGGTTCCCAGCCCCACAGGGCCCATACTACTGTGGTGTCGGTGCCGGTAAGGTCTACGCACGTGATGTCATTGAGGCCCACTACAGAGCCTGTCTCTATGCTGGTATCAACATCTCTGGTATCAATGCCGAGGTGATGCCATCGCAGTGGGAGTTCCAGGTTGGTCCATGCGAAGGTATCGAGATGGGTGACCAGTTGTGGGTTGCCCGTTACTTGTTGCACAGAGTCGCTGAGGAGTTTGGTGTCAAGATTTCCTTCCACCCTAAGCCATTGAAGGGTGACTGGAACGGTGCTGGTTGCCACACCAACGTCTCCACGTCTATCATGAGACAGCCAGGTGGTATCAAGTACATTGAGGAGGCTATCGAGAAGTTGGCCAAGAGACACAGAGAGCACATTGCGCTTTATGGTACCGACAATGACCAGAGATTGACTGGTCGTCACGAGACCGCCTCGATGTCTTCCTTCTCTGCTGGTGTCGCTAACAGAGGCGCCTCCATCAGAATCCCAAGATCCGTTGCCAAGGAAGGTTACGGTTACTTTGAGGACAGAAGACCAGCTTCTAACATTGACCCATACTTGGTCACCGGTATCATGATTGAGACGATTGTTGGCCCAATCCCAGATGCTGATATGTGTAAGGAGTTCCAGAGAGAGACTGAGGAGACTCTTTAGAAGTGAGAAGAATTTAATTACATCCACGCGCAGTCTTCATTTCCGTCACTCAAAAGTTTGTTCTTTTTTCTCGTTTGGTTACCCCGAATCGACCAAAGTCCATTGATGATGGATTTCCTTTTTGTTTAGTTGTACATTTTACTGCGTTATGAATATTTAAGTCAATTGTCCGTCGTAGACCTTTGGTTACTCTAGATTCTAGCACATTGTACATAGACGATCTGGGGCCGGTGGTGTGGTTGACCGATAAGGCATGCAGCACGATCTGGCGATCTAAAGTTTGTTCTAAAATAGTGGCGTTATCAGCTCGGTGAGACAATTGCCAATCGTTGGTAGCAGACATGCGAGTGCAGGGACAAACCTACCAGTAGGAGTTGGCCCATTACATCCACGCTATTTCTTTGGTGGTGGGTGGTGCATGGGACATTTTCCCCTTGCTGTACTGATAAGGGCTGCTGGGGTTCTGGGGTTACCGATGACAGTGAGTTCATGTCTACAACACGGATAAGCATGTGAGAGCAATAAGCCAAACAGATCATTAGTAAACACTATAGACACTTGTGGACCAAATATACACTAACTTGTGAGCAAGTGGGAGGGAATGAAACAGTTTGCTCGGGGCAATGGTGGTATAATATGATTAATATTCGTGGTATCGGTATAATTTCCCAATTAGGAAGCTCTAAGTCGCAGCGGGCATGATGAGCTGCTTGTGCATGGTCAAGCGTCCATCTCCATCAATCCACCTACAATAACACACTATTATCTTGAAATTGAGCAAGAATTACAGTTTTTAGTATACATTCTGTTTCAACCATGCCTTCTGCTCTTTGACATCCAAGCAAGTCTTCCGAGTACGGTCATCTGACGAATCAAATCCGTGAATTGGCACTGGATAATCACACCAGAACCATTCAAGTATCTCAACAAGCTTCAGTTCAAAGTCATTCCCATTCAACTGATCCAACAAGCCTTCGTACAGTCGTTGTCTCTTCCCGGATGAGTCCTTGAAGGCCTTTATCCCATTTCTGAACACCAAGAGTGAAGGATAGAGCTTTGGTAAATTGCAGTGCAGGAACATGAGCTCAGAATCCTTCCATATCTTGTACTCCCAATGCGATTTCTCGTTCGAATACTTGTAAGAAGACCATGCATCTTGTCTCTTCTCGCCCAACAGCTTGTATTCGACCCCAGGGTCGTATTGTCCAATCCCCAAGATCTGTCTCTGAGTACCACGCTCGACTTTATCATGGTTTCTGTGGAAATCACGAGCATACTCTTGAACTTGATAGTATGGCTGTTTGAGCACATGTGCTGCTGTGATATAAGTCTCTTTATCACCCTCACCATGAGAATTCTGGGTCAAGAGTGGATAATAATAAGATGGCCCATGGAAGTTGTAGTAAAGAGACAAGAAGATGGTTTGAAGATGTGTTTTCTTGTTAATGAGTATTTGACCTGATTCAGAAGAGGCCTCTGGAACAGCACCTTTAGAATCATGGAACGAGAGTTTCCAATCATCAGAGTATCCATGTTCCTTGGCCTTACCGTCCATAACAACATGCCAATAGGAGTTTCTTTCCCTGTTGGTAACATCAACCTCAACACCAGCCACGTCATAGAATAGAGGTGAGGTGGAGCGTCTCCACATGTCAGGCCAGATGACAAGCCCATCAGATGTGAATGGCTCGCTCTCAAAGAGGTAGTCTGGGTTCTTGATCACCATGTTGTCAGCGTCAAGAAGCAACACGTTCTGGAATGAGTTAAGAAGGAGCGCCACGGATTTGGTCTGGTACTTGGTGACTCTTCCTTTAGTCTCTGGTGGTAAATAGTCTTCGACAATGAGGCATCGAGCATTCAATACGGGGAAAACAGTATTACAAAGTGTCAAGTCGAAATCACTTCTCAATGGTAAAAGGATCTCCGCTGGGTAAACAGAACCAGAGTCTCTAAGGGACTTTAGTGCCAGGAGGGCAAGGTAGTTGAACTTCCCACCACCAACAAAGACGTATCCATTTTTGCTCTTGCTGAACATATCCATGATCTTTTGTGGGTACTCTTTCGGAAGCTTCCCAATGATATATTCATGTGATTTTTTCATGTAGTTGAACTCCTCATCGTTGAGTTTGAGATATTCCAACAACTTCTCCCTTGTGTAAACGTCATCTTTAGGATAACTCTCTTTCATAGGACCATTGAAATGTCCCTTCTTCTTCCCACCAACGTAATGAGCGTCATCATTCAAGGGAGCACAACGGTCAATGAACTTATCTTGGAGAATTGGGTCGAATATGTCCTCCTTCACAAACTTCTTGAATAGCTTGATGAGGTCCAGATTATCATTGATTGACTGAGGTGAGAACGCTCCTGCTCCACTCAAGGCACCTGGGGCCTTATATGACGTGATCTTATCCGTGTCTGAAATAGCGGGCTCGGGTACATCTGAACTCGCCAGGGGATGAACCATAAAGAACACCGCAATGCCACCAAGCAGACATGTCAGGACCAATAGGATGAGGTTCCGTTGTTGCCTTCGCCAGGCATGGATCGTTCTTCGGATGCTCATGCGACAAAGGTGTAGGGGGTCAGCAACGGTGTGAATGGATCTCTGCGCCGTGTTATAGCACGAGGTTGAGCCAATTCGTTGTATATGTATAGCTGTAGACGTATATAGAGAACACGGGATGGATTTGAAGAAAATGGAATGAGAATCGGTAACACACACAGGATGCAGATCCCTTTGCGTCACGGGTCTTGTTGAAGACAGCGCAAACAAGAGAGTATATACCTTCTCATAGAGCTACTTCTAGACGTACACAAGCAAAAAGAACAAAGGAAGAAAAAAAATATCAGAGAGAATGCATTGATGAGAATCAGCACTTGGTAAACCATATATCTCTTATCTTGCGAGTCTATCTAGACACGCATCGTCCACTTTTTCTTGCAGTCGTGCGGCCCGTTGCCTAATCCTTGTCCTCTTGTGCTGCTTCTTCTGCGCTGCTGCTGCTGCTGCTGCTGCCAAGCCCTCAGAAAAGGCGCTGCTGCTTCCTGCTGCTTCTGTTGCTGACATAAGCACGGGAGTGCGCGTATCAGAAAAGTGAAACATCCATACACCAACCTTATTAGTGACACGCTGAACAATGGCAGTGATTACCCTGCCTTCCGAAGCCCTGCTGCGTCGAGGATGGCAGGGCAGTTGTTGGTGAGAACAAAAGGGTAAACCCGATAGCAGCTGGTGGTTTATAAGGACAACCCGTCAATTGGTGGCTAATAAATACATCCATGACTGCTAGTGAGGTATGTGCAGCTTTGATATACATAAGGGTTCGTATGGGGATCGTTTACACTGTGATACCGGTGATACAGGACTTTTCCCCCCTTTGATTGATAACACTTTGAGGGAGGAGTCACTAACATTCTCAACAGTTCAAGACCATCAAGCTCGAGGGCAACTATCTGGAGGACTACAGAGTTGCCATCAGGGGCAAGACGATCCCATGGGATGGCTTTGCCAGAAGTGAGTTGCTCTCTGTACAGGATGCCAAGCGCCTGAACGAACTCGAGGGTGCCATGGTCCACAAGAGCCTTGATAAGATTGCCAAAGAAGACCAATTGGACAGTTATGCCACAACTTTGTTCTCCCTGTTGTCCAAGGACCTCCCCCCTGAGAGATCAGACATCAAGAAGTACGTGCTAGTTCTCATTAGTGACCTTCTTGTCTCCGGTCCATTTGTGGCGGAACTGGCCAAACTACAGAACTCACAACCAGATAGCGTTCTCTCTCCCTTGGCCAAACACGTTGAGGATAGCGACGAGATTATTAAGCTGCTCGCTCTTTATAACTTGTCCTCAGTTCTCATCCAACCAACAATCAGACCATCAGACGAGACAATTGTCTCCAGGGCATTTGCTGTGCTGAACTCGTTGATCGAGTCCACCAGCTTCAGCTTGAAATTCCTTGCATTGGAGCTTATCACAGAGTTGTTAGCTGTTAAAGAATACAGACACATCTTTTGGAAGTCACACACAAAGTTGGTTCCTTCACTATTCCAGAATCTGAATGGCCATATCTCGCACAACTCAACTGAGTCGGTTCAATTCCAGTACAAGATCTTGCTCTGTATTTGGCTGCTATCCTTCAGCACGGAGTCATTGAAAGACTTCTCACGTTACTACATGCCAGATTTCCTCTCATTAATCAAGCTTGTCAAAGTCTCTATCAAGGAGAAAATCATTAGACTTGTCATTTCCATTATTACCAATTTGACTACAATCCCAGGTAATCCGGCATTGGCGACTGAAAACCTCAAGTTCTTCATCCTTACAGGAGAAATTCTTCCAGTTTTGAACAATCTCAAGGAGAGAAAATGGTCAGATGAAGAGCTCATTGAAGACCTCGATGCGCTTTACAGCAATGTCCAAGAAGCTTATTCAAAACTCACCTCGTTTGATGAATACCTACAAGAGCTCAATGCTAAGTCATTCAAGAACTCTCCAGTGCACAATAACGATGAATTCTTCATGGACAACTTGGAGAAATTCCAAGACAACAACTACAAGATTTTCAAACGTCTCATCTCGCTCTTGGATGAGCCAATGGAGGCAAAGAGTTATGTCTACTTGCTCAGTGACATTGGTAAGATCTTGAAGTTGGACTCCAAGGCAATTGATGTGTTGACGAAGGAGAATAAGAAGACCAAGATTATGGAGTTGTTGAACCACAAGAACTCTGAGGTGAGATATGAGGCATTGAAAGCCACACAGTTCATTGTCTCTCAGACATTCAAATGATCACAGGTTAGAATCCGATCAATATAAATTCATAACGATCTAAAATAGATTATTTGCCGTATATTTAAACTGAAAGGGTTTTCTTTGTGCGGTGTTTGGGTGGAATGTTCAATGTTTACATTTTGCCCAATGCGGAATGTATAATGACATGGCCCGCAGATCTGACAGTACTTTTCTCCATTTGGACGGCATTTGGATCAGAAGAGAAGGGGAAAAAAATAGTCCAGTTGTCGCATAAGGGAATACAGGAACTCTTGTTATCTTGGACGAGGTCGTTGTTCACTCTACCAACATTTGAAAGCACTGGGAAGAGTCGGTATTATAGATATGGCATTGGAAGCTATTGAGAACAGAAGGGAGTACACCACTCTGAATGGGAAAATTGAGCAATTGTCACCACGGAGGGAGAGAATTATCAGTGAAAGCACTGGTCTTGTGAAGTTCAACATCACTAGAAAGCTGTTTGAAGAGAAGGAGAAGGCAAATAAAGAGTTTGAAGAATTGGAATCTCAACTACATTCAAAACCCGTCACGAGGAAGCCCTCGAGAATTGCCATTGCTCACCAGAGAAGCTACATACAACTGTCTCCTCCGAAGAATGTTGTTAGATCGCCTCAGCCTCCATTGAGTGGACCAGAGGAACAGAAACGGAGCGTCGATGATCATGGACTTCTTGATGACACGTTGATGCTTGAGTTGGCATCCAAGCAAAGAGAGGTCTTAGAGATCAAGGCAAATATTGATGAGTTGAAGAAGAGACTGCATCAATCCGAGGAAGAACTGCACGATATTCAAAAGAAGTGTAACAAATCTACACTGCAATCACGCACCACGCCAAAGACCGCACCACAGATCCCACCTAGACGTCATCAGGGTAAACCATTGGAGCAGATTGCATTACACGCCAGTGCCGAATTGGAAACAACCACAGAAATGCAGAACAACATTACAAGATTGAAGCAAAGGATGTCAATCCAACAATTGAGGAATCGTCCATCACTGTTGAAACTACAGGAAAATGCCAATGGACTCAACGAGACGCTCAATAACAACCTTCAGAAGTTACAAAAGGACACAAACATTATGATTGAACGCGGCCTCTCATTTGTCACAAGCTTGAAGAAGGAAATGTTCAAGGAGGAGGCTGATAGCGATTTCAGTGATTCCGAGAGTGAGTATAGTGACTATGGTTGTGCTGATACCAGCAACTACCAGCTGGCTGTAAAGTAATTGTAACATACAAGTAATATTATTATACATTAGAGAGACAATTTATGAACATCTACACCAATTTGATCCATATTAAATTTTAAACTATGTTGCGCTATATAAAAGAAAGAAAAAGAGACCATTACACATCAAACTAGTTGAGTGCACCACTCTGGGTGGCTCCACTGTGGGCCGTGGAGGGTGCCTCTGAGAATTTACCGGCAGACGTGGTAGAGTGAAGATCATCTGTGGCGGTCATTGGCAGGACTGGGGACTGGTTCTTCTTGCCAGATCTTAGCTTGAGGAACAAGTAAAGCAGGCCACCAAGGATTGCAAAGACACCAATGGTGACGCCAGCACCAATACCACCGGCATCAGCCAAACTCAAGTCACTACCCTTGTTTGAGTTCTTCAATTCAGCCTCAACATCATCAAGGTCAATGCCATCGTTTTCCAATTCCATGGCAGTTTCGTACAATGGAGAAGAGGAAACACACATGTCAAGATTATACTCCGGTGCGTACTGATCAAAGCCACAAGCTTCACACCATGCGTCAACGCTACTCTTGGAGAAACTCTTGACATTAGATACAAAGTCATCCCATGGCATGAGATTACTAGAGCTGTTGAACATCTTGTAGGAAGTGATCTCATCTCCTAATTCAGAAGTACCGTTCTTGAATGAGAACTTGACAAAAGTGTTGTTGGAACTGTCGTTCAAAAGCTCAAAGACATAAGTACAACCGTAGTCTGGCATTGTGTAGAATCTGTCATCCTGAAGGTTCAAGTCCATTACGCTGGCCAATTGAAACATGTTGTTGTATGAACCAGTGAAGTAGTTCAAGTATGGAACTCCTTTTGTACGTGTAGTATTCAACTTGGAAACGACATGGGCCATAAGAGTCTGTGCACCCATGGTGAGGTTAACGTTGACATTCTTGTCGGAGATACACCATTGGTAACGGTCAGCCCACATCTTGAGTGTGGCGACATCAGCGTCATCGAACTCCTCTTCGACGGTGGTGTTGTGGATAGATGCAACGTTGACGGCATCGTAGATACTCATAGAATTAGTAAAAGTCATTTGAGCCTTGGTGTACAATTCCTGGAGGAATGGGTGGTCCTCATACAGACCTTCTAGGAATGATGCAGATTCGTTGGTGTACTGCAAGTACTGGTCTGTTTGCTTGGCCATAGTGATGGCAGCGTTCAAAGAAGGACAGTTCTCATCACCTTTGATCCAGATGTAGTCGTCAGTGGCATTTTCCTGGGAGTGTGTCAAGACGTACTGGTAGCCGTTCAATGGGTTGTTAATAACACTACCATTGGACAACTCTGCCATCGTTTCATCGATCATGTCGGTGTCAGAGATGTTGATTGGAGGGTATAACCCCTGCAAGAAGGAGTAGTGGGAGAACAAGAGAATACTGGAGGCAGGAACCTCACAGTAGATCTGGTTAGCAACGTAGACACCTTCGTCATCGAGGCCTGGGATGATGGTGTCAATGGAGGCATCCCTGGTACCGTTAGGGTAGATACCGAAATATCTCTGTTTGTAGAACTCACCTGTGTAGTACTGGTTCTCGGCACCGACTGGGGTAAAGACTGTAGCAGGCTTTGACTGACGGTCATTGTGACGACCAAAGATTAAAGATCCGATGATCTGGTAGTTAGTGTAGTCTGACTCATCGTCAGCGAGGACCGGGGTGGCAATGGCCGCAGTGGCAGCTGTAGTAAGCAAAGGGAACCGCATTATGTCTTGATGTCTTGAAGTCTTCACGATTGTCTTGGGATATTCCAACGCAGAGGGGAGACCTAACTGTGATATATATATATAATATATATATATGTTATCTTCACCGGTAAATCCCTGCAAATCCCATGAGATCGTCTACAATTTCTCCGTTATTACAGCTTCAGATAAGAAACTTGAGAGGCATATGCGTACTGTTTTTTTTTTTTTTTTTTTTTTTTTTTTTTCTTCTTTAATCTCCGCTCGGTTTATAGTCCGCTTCTATTAGGTGATCTTTTATGTAGCGGAATCCCGTTAATTGAGCCTTCAATTAAAACACGGATCTTTTATTCGAATGGAGCAGCTGCTGAGGATCTCACAGGCGGCGAAGGAGGAGGATGGCGATGCGTTCGGCCACTTTCTGACCTCTTTTGGGGAACACATCACCAATGTCGATGGCTTACAACAACAACTCAGAGATGAGAAGAGCATCCGGAAGGTCCTGAAACCCGTGTTGGAAGCTTACATTAACTTGAGTGATGTGCACCAGCAACAGCAGAAGAACCCTGTGGAGGTGTTCACACATACGGATTTGTTGATGCGTTCGCTGAACAGGTTTACAGAGAACCATACATGCTGGGCCGTGCGGGCATTGGTTGTGTTGGACAAAGAGCTGATCAAAGTTGCCATTTCCGCTGATAAGTATATCAAGGACAACACAGCACTTGTTGTCAGGAAGCTCGGTGATTTTGAGAGCGAAGGATGTTTGACCAAAGCGGCAAGAACTATACACAATGCATTCAAGTTGTGCCTGAATGACAGGAATGAAGATGCAAGAAAATCGAGAAAGCAATACGTTTACTTCTTTGTTGGACAGGAATTGAAGATTTATTACAAGTTACAGAATAAGGATTTGGCTAAGAATATGGAGCAAGTGCTCGAGAAGATGAGCAATAACTTACCGAGCTTGCACCAGATTGAGAAATCGCACGCTGTGGCTTATTTGTACTACAGTGGTATTGTCTACTGTGGAGACAAGGAATTTGTCACTGCGTATAAGAAATTCAAGCAGGCATTTATTATGTGTGATAAAGGTGATATGGCGCATTTGGAAGCTATCTTGATATACCTGATCCCATTGAAGTTCATTGTGACGAGGCAGTATCCGAATTTACAAGAGTTGAAGAAGTATAAAATTGTTCATTTGCTTTATGCCGACATCATCACTTCACTATTGACTGGTGATTTGCAAAAATTCGAATCTGAGAGTTCTAATCTCGAGATGTTCTTCTTGAAGAAGAATCTCTTCTTGTTGATCCAAGAGTTCCGCAATTTTGTCATGCTCAAGCTGACCAAGAGGATCTACATTGCCAATGACAGCCATGCACACCTGAGTATCGGAAGCATCACCCGGGGCATTGAGTTTTCAAAGTACCACCACACTTCAAAGGCGAAAACTAGTGCTTTTTCCCCAGACGAGGCTGAGTGTTTAGTGGCTAATTTGATCTTTCAAGGATACTTGAAAGGTTATCTATCGCATACCAATGGTGTTCTCGTCCTGAGCAAGAAAGATCCCTTCCCAAGACAGGTGTGTGAAGATCCTAAATGACTGATGTTAATAGAATAACCAGTACATGTTTTGCTAAGCGTTACGTATGTTATTTTGGTGTGTTATACGGGTACGATACGGCGTTAAGCTCACAGTTCACGGCACCAGTAAACCAGCCGTTGCAGTCACAAGCGTACCGTCTGGGGTATGACGGGTTGAAAACATGGGGAAGAGCTTATAAGTTATGGATGAAGGGACGTTGGAGACTCCGGGGTAGAAAAGAGAGGACGACTGAAATTAGGGTGGAAATGCAGAGGCTGTTGTTTGACACAAAAAAGAAAACAATTTCTTCAGTCCCTTGCAATTGGCAACGCTACGAGAGTGAACACCCGAAGACGGAAGACATGTGAAACAATACAATCAATTCTCCCTCCCTCCCTCTCCTTATCTCTTTAATGAACCAACATTTTGCTCCTTCTTTGTCTGTAAAGTTGTTGATAGTTGTGTGTACCCCCACACATTTGTGCTGTTGTGTTGCTCCGTCCGGCTCGGCTTTAACACGGCCCGCGGGGTTAATGGTTGCCTCTTTCGGCAACCGCAAAGCTCCGGGGCTTTTTGGGCAGGGATCAGCTATAGTTCTACCCGACTGGTCCCGGGCGTTCTCAACACAACCCGGTGGCATTCGATTGTATTGTGTGGCATTAATGAGATCATAATGGCTCTGTTACACATCTACGATTACTCATACCCTCAGCCTCATATTTGCTCTTACCATTACCTCTTTTGCTCTTACAGTCGTCTTGTCATGACTGAATGACTTGACTCCCTGCCCAGCTCGTGACCTCATCATCCGTCCAGCCCAGCCGAGGCCTCCCCTGCCTAGAGCTTAGGCAGACAGGCAGCGCGTAGGCAGAGCCCAGGCAGTGCGCGCGCCCCTTTTCCTAGGCTCAGCCGCATGGTCATCTGCTCCCGGAAGCCACGGTACGCGCACGCTTTAGGAGGTAAAATCTGGGGTGCAGAGAGAAAGCGATGACCAAAAGCGATGACTAAAAAGTTGCAACTGTACGCTGTGCGAGGTATGAAGTCATCACAAGAAGCGGATATAAATAGGGGGGTCTTCCCGCTAGATTTACTCTTCTTCTACAACTTTTATATATCGCATCAGTATTTCTGACTAATACCCAAGCTATTAAACAAACACACACAATGCAGTTCTTGACACTATCCGCTGAGCCATCCAAGCCATTTGTCATCCCAAACCTCTCGCCTGTATCTAAGCCAGACCACCAGGAGGAGAAGCACTAAGCTGATGATGAGGTTGCTGTTATGATTATGACTCTGGTGCGTACTAGCTATCGATGACGAAGCTCTCGGTTGCTAGCTACCGCATTCTCTTTTGCATTTTACTATTTGGGCACCGGTATGCCGTTGATATCGGGCACTTTCATTTCTTGCGTTTATGCATGCTGTTTCTGCTGTATAACATGCTGTCTCTGGGTTCAGTGACTTTCGTTGAAGAGGTTGATATGGCGTTTCTACGTATAGGTTAACAAGGGTTTGATTTCATTTTGGATATGACTGTAGTGCATTGATATTACACAAGTAATGGGAAATAGGTTCATCACATTCATCACTTATAGATTAGTTCAGTTAATTCCTGCTTTTTCAAGCTTTCTGTTCAACTTTTTGTTCTTCTTGTTGTGCTTCTTGTTACCAGTTTCACTTTCCACCTTGTGGAATGGAGTAGAAAATTTGCCCTTAATACCGTTCATGTTGAAGAATTCCCTATCCAAATCCTCGGTAGCATTGTAAATAGCAGCCTGTTTACCTCCATGGTTAACAGATCTCGACTGTGTTGTCTCTGTGCCTGCAATATGCGAAGAGAAGGATAACTTCTCGACATCACGCGCCAGGTCCACTTCATCGATACCTTTGGAACGAGCTGCGGTAAGAATCTGCTCTTTTCTATTCTCAGCCAAAGAATCCACAGTGTATAATTCCTTGTTAAAATCACTCTTCTCCTCCTCTGATAACGGCTCGCCATCAAGTCTTGGTGGTGGATGAACATAAGGAAGCTTACCATTAACGTAATCCTTCAAAATGTATCTTGCAGCTCTTGGCTCATCTGCAGAACCGAACCCTTGTGTCATATAACCTCTTGCTCTACCATATGCAACAAGCAATTCCTGAGCTGTTGGAACACCAGTACCACCATCTTCAATGGCCTTCATAGGAATAGCAATACCATAAACGGCCTCAAGGAAATATTTTGGGATTCGTTGTGCCACGAGCTGTGCAGGACCAGTATACTCTCTCAACTGGTCAATAGGTAAAACACCGGAACAAACAAGCTCACCATTTGTGAATGCAAAGTTGGGGAAAACAAGACCTGGACAATCACACAAGAGAACTTGTGGTGATAAATGGATCGTTTGGAAATGTTTGGTCTTACCAGGTGTAGACGAAACAGACACTTTCTTCGAGCCAATGAGTGCGTTAATTGTGGAAGATTTACCAACGTTAGGATAACCAACAAGACCAATCTGAAGAATTGGCTCAGAACCATTCAACGGCTTTGTCAAAGGCTCTGGTGCTTCTCTCATAAACAGTGCTTCCAATTCCTCAATCTTCAAAATTCTAATGTCCTCTTCTTGGTCCGCGTTCAACTCTGGATCAATCTGTTCACCATTGGCTTCACGCTCAAGTAACTGATTAGCTTCATATGCAGAGAAGAAAGTGTAGTTGATATCTCTTGCTTTAAAATACTCTGCCCAAGCACGTCTCTGCTTCGGTGAGAGAAGATCAGCCTTATTCACCAAAAGCAAGTTCTTCTTTCTATCATCCAACTCTTTAACGTAGCGTTCCAAATCTGGTGATCTGAAAAGTAATGGGTTTCTAGCATCGACGATTTGCACAACAAGATCAGAACGTTCAACAACACGCCACAATTGTCTCCAAACTTCCAAGTTTCTTTCAAATGGCGTCAACAGCAAATCGTTATTCTCCTGAAGACGAGCCAATCCACGACGCCACTCCAAGAACGCCTCTTTCTCCTGTCTGTCTAATTGAAATTTCGTCTGTCCTTCAGACCATTCAGGTCTTCTCGGCACTGTAAGTTGGTTCTCATGTTCCAAATGCAGCATCATAGTGGCCTTCTCCTGGTCCTTAGTGAGCAAATATGGATTCTTGGAAGGGTCGACTTTGATAATGCGCACCTGAGAGAATCTATCAGCTGTGAAATCAGTATCTGCAAGCTCTGCAGTGTTCAAGAACTCATCCAGTGCGTTCTCCTGTGTCACGGAACGCAACTTGACCCAGTTCGCCTCGTGCTTGTCCGTAGTGAATCTCATCTCACCATCTGGGAGATATTCAATCTTATTTTCAGTGGCTCTTGCATTCTGGATTGAACGACCTAATCCAATTGTGTTCTTGTTCTTATGGTGGATTGGTTTAGGCCCCTTTGGTGGACCTTTCCACTTCTTCGTTGACTCGATTCTTGGTGGCTTTTAGAAGTTAGTATTTCAATAACCCGAGAATAATACTTTGTAATGTTACTTACCATTTCCTATGGTTTAGTTAAGCTACTCAACGGGTAATTACTAAGTTAAAGAGCTCATCGCAAAGCTGAAAATTTGTGTGTGGCCATAAATAAAAAAAAAAGTGTCTGGTCCGGGACACACCACGATGGATACTACCATAAAAACATGAGAAACCCTCCAAAAGACATGAAACATATATGGATTACTTTGATTGTAAACTATAGCCTAGAAAAAACAACACATTGATCATAGAGAATTTTTTTTACTCTTCGTCAGACTCTTCATCAGCCTCGTCGAGCCACTTGATGAATGGCTTAGCAGCCTTCTTGACCTTCTTGGAGACTTCCTTGTCAACGTACTTCTTTGAAACTTTTGCACCCCAGTCCTTGAGTGTCTCCTCTGAGGCAATGTCGTTCTCGTAGACGGTCAATAGGATCTTGGAAATCTTAGGAAGCAATTCTGGATGGTCCAGGCCGAGGAATCTCTCGAGACCTCCAAGGAAGGCCTTTTCGTGACTCGGCGTTGTGATGAGCTTGAGCAGCATACCCTTGTGAGCTTCAATCTCATCAACAATGTCCTCATCGAACAAACATTGTGCAAGAACCTGTACTGTCTTTTCATCACCGACAATGTCCAATTCAACAGCCTTCTTGTAGATCTCGACATCTGATGGCAATTCTTCTTTATCCTCACCAAACTCAAGCAACCAGGACCCCAATTTCTCGAATGGGTTATCAAGTGACAAGTTTTCGAGCTCCTGTGCTCTTTTTCTCACTGCTTCTTCCGAGACATCAACAGCCCAGTCGTCATCGGCAATTGGTTGAGCATCTGGGAGTTCCGAGGCCTCAGCATTGATCTTTCTCGTCAATGCATCATCATCAGAGTCTGCACCTTCGTCAGCCTCTTCGGCATCGTCACTTTTCTTCTTACCACTGGCGATATCAGAGATGGAGAAACCACCACCGACAACATTGGCTGAAGCAGTGGCTGCCTTCTTCTTCTTACCGGAACCTTTGGCGGACTCTGGTGGGTTCTTCAAGATGTATGATGCCAATTTGTGACGTGGGTCAACAGGTGTTCTTTGACCACAAGCCTTACAGTCTCTAACCAAGTCGTCATTCTTTGTGATGACAAAGTCCGTCTCTGGGTTCTTACAAGACCCACAAAGCACAAACTTGTTGATGAATCCATCGAGGGTGTCCTGGAGTTTTGGAGCGTCGTGCACACCGTTGACCAGATAACGATCGTTGGTGTCGTCAATCGACGTCTGTGCACCTAGTTCAAACCCAAAGTACTTGATCAAGTAAGCAGGTGGACGACCCAAGGCACGCGCAACCTCCGAGGTGTTGACGACGGCGGTTTTGATACCGTTACCACGGCCCTCGATCTTGGACTGGATCGGCGGCATCTTGTACCGGTAGAACGGATCGGTGTTGTCTCTGCGGATGTTGATGAGCGACATGATGATGAATCAGTGTATGGTGGACCTCGTTATGGGCGTCTTGGAAGCGGTGTTGTTGCGGTGGTTTCGTTGCTGGGAAAAGCTGAACATATAACCTGTTACCGGTGCGTGCGATGGAACAGAAAGAGGGAACACAAGGAGTGTGGAAAGTGCTTTTAAAAGAGGAAACACGAGTTAATTTGTGGAGTTGAAATGAAAAGTGGAAAACTTTTTTGGAGGCAAATTGGTAACTGCCCTCGGAATACGAACAATTGTGTGTGATAACCGAGGGTTTCCTCTTTTATGTCCATTGGAGCACCTCCTTCTTTAAGCATCAAACGTGTTGAATTGGAGCAGTTATTAGGATTTTGTTGATGTCGATGAAACAGAAGTTGCTTGAGATCCACCAGCTTGCGCTTTTTGCAACGTTCACGCCCTCTCAGACGGCCACAACGCTCGCTGAGCTTGTCACCTTCCGCAAGTCTCGTTTGAACAGCTCTGTTTCCGAGATGGAACACTACGATTTGCTCGAGCTCGAGTTCTACCTGTCGTTGATCGCCGGGAGGGATACCGAGGCACAGACCTGTTTGGACAGACTGGTTGACAAGTTCGGCGATGGCTCGTCACCAAGAATTGCAGTGTTGAAGGCCACTTTCCTGCAGTGTACCAAGTCGGGCAAAGACGCGATGGGATACCTCTCAACGAGATCGCCAGAGGAGATTCAGTGTGTAAAGAAGCGTGTTTCGATGATTAAAGGTGTTGGTAAGCCCGAGGAGTACATTGATGCGTTGAATGGGTTTTTGGATGTCTGTCCGCTCGACACTGAGACGTGGGCTGAATTGGGTGAGGCATATTACGGAGTAGGACACTTGGACAAGGCTGTACATTGCTACCACGAGGTCTTATTGCAACAGAGTTTCAATTACTATGCATTTGCCCGGATTGGTGAGTTGGAACACGCTGCGTTTGTCAGGGATGGGAGTGTTGAGAAGTTGGAGAGCTCTACAAAGCATTATCTACGAGCAGTAGAGTTGTGTTCGAATCTTGTGCGTGCCTGGGCTGGTGTGTTTATCACGACAAATGAGATGAAGAAGCATGATAAGAAGCTTAAAAATACCAAGTTGGATTATGAAAAGTTGAATTCGTTGGCAAAGTCTCAATTGGAGAAGATTGTCAAGACGGAGAATGCTACTTATGCCGATTTGAAAGCTGCTGAGAAGATCATTGCATGAATATGTGTTGTTGTTTAATTCCTAGTTCCTTTTTTCCCCTTATAACCTGATGCTGTCTATAGAGACTTTTGTCACTGGTAGTCTTTGCGCAATCCAGTTTTGGTCTCTAAGAAATGCTCTTGGATCACCCGCAAGCGGGCTGATCTTCTTCATCACTGCAGCATGACTGGCTTCCTGTTCCTTGTACTCTCGTATGACGAGGTTCTCATTGAAGTCAACGTACAACCGTGTGTCTCTAACCCTGAACAAGACATTATCAACTCTGAGGAAGAACCTCGATAGTAGTAGGAGTCTCTCGGGCATGACTCTAATCTTGCAGCTTAATACCGAGATCCCATTATCCCCCAACTCGTCCTCGTAGAGCACCATGTCGTCAAAGAACAAAATCGGGTCTGGTCTCTTGAGCTTATCGAGCGGGATATGCTCTTGTGTTTCCTCCAACCGTACGTGCTCGGGCAGGGATCCTCTGTAAGTTGTAGAATAAGTCCAATCGAACGGCTTGACTATACCTTTGACATCGCTGCCAGAGGTATTTCTCGTGGAGAACCACTCCTCCGAGTATGACACCTGGAGCAGATCCTCACCTGTTGTGTCGACAAGACTGAGTGCATCGGGCGTGTTAAAGGAAATAGTGAAGTTCTTCTTGCTGTTTCTGATCTCGACCCTGTTATTGCCAAAGATCATCTCAGGTAAGGGGATCCCCAACCGCTCCGTCTCAGCATCGATCTCATCAGAGGCCAGGATCGGCTGCTTACAAGTGTACACCTCCCAATCACCAACGGAGATGCTCGGGTTCTCCACAGCAGGGAAGGACGCCATCGGCGAGGGGATGATGACTCTCCCACAATGGGCGCACTGTGGGTGTCGACACTCGGCAACGTTGTGCCCGGCAGCAGGCACCTTGACCTCGTGCGGTCCTTTCAAGGCCACAGAAGCCTGTTGAAGCTGCTCTGAAGGCTGTGCCGGCCGTCTGGCCCTCGCAGTGGCAACGGACACTTCACGTGCCTGCGAGATCTGGACAAAGTGGATTCCGTGTCGCTGTGTGGGTCTTCCCGTTGGCATCGTGAATTCGGACATCTCTCTTTGTCTTGAGCGCAAGTTGTGGTGAAGTTGAGGGTTATGGTGTGGGCGCGCTCGTTTATAACATCAACACGCCATCACATCACCACATCATTAACACCACCACCATTAACACCACCACTTTATTAACATTACCACCACCATTAAAAAGAGAGATGAGAGCGTTCAGAAGACCCGCAGAGGCGCTGCTCGTGGCCGTCCTCGTGCTGGGAGGCCTCTACTACCTGCTCACGTCCACAGCACGGCTCCAGGACCCACAACCTCTCAGCCCACACGCGACATCACCAGAGCAAGGAGCCTTCTCCAAGCTCAACACGGAGAAGGACGCGCCGGAGATTGTCCAGACACCCTTCATGCCCAAGATGGCCAATGAGACGCTCAAGGCCGAGCTCGGGAACGCCGCGTGGAAGCTTCTCCACACGACACTTGCAAGATACCCGGAGAGCCCATCGCAACAGGAACGGGACACGCTCTCGCAGTTCATCCATCTCTTTGCCAAAGTGTACCCTTGTGGTGATTGTGCCCGTCATTTTGTCAAGCTATTGGAGAAGTTCCCACCACAGACGTCCTCAAGGCAGACGGCTGCCGTGTGGGGGTGTCACATACACAACCAGGTGAATGAGCGTCTCGGCCACAATATCTACGACTGTACGCATATCATCGAGGACTATGATTGCGGGTGTGGCGAGGACGAGGCTGCAGAAGGCGGTGTTGTAGGTAGTGTCGACGATGTCGACCCAGAACATCTACAGTTCAAACTTGAGAAAGAAGAGAAACAGCTGGGCTGATGCTTGCACTTTTTTCATTTGACTTGGTACTGCACATTATGCTTGAACAGTTGGTCTCTGTGCTTGGGAATGATGAATAAACATGAACGAAACATGAAGTTATCTAGATGCTTCTGGCTTGATAGAGCTGGAAATATTAAGGAGATAATGCAAAACAATGACACAATACATCACATTATTGTACAGCACCCACCATCACCGTTTGACATTTTGCTCGGACCTTGACGGCTCGTATTCTGTCTGAATGGATTCTGTCCTGGAGTCATGTACCCCCAGATCTCAGGTATGGCGTAGTCCTTGTGCTCCTGTGTATAAGAGATGATCGAATAAGAGGCATTGGAGGCATATATCCTATCACGTGCAAGAGACTCCTTAAGCTTGTTGTTGAGCTCGTTTATCCGCTTGAGCTTTAGCAAGAGCAGTTTTTGGTTTATTGGACCACTTCGTGTAATTGACTTGTCCTCTTGTACATTACTACTCATCTTGTGTGATATTGGCCTTGAAGGTCTGATGGGTTAATCTGTTGATCTTTTGAAGGTTTGCAAAGTATATCCAAAGACACTTTCAATATCACCATCACTATCAATAACACAATACTAAACCCGTTAATTGTGAAATGAGATGACTACAAGAGTGAGCCTCAAACCGCGGTGGGAAAAGATTAGAAGAGATGCTGTCTGCCAGATCCGAACCCACGCAGCTGATCTGATCTCCGCTGATGTTCGGGTGTTTTGAAGAAGCCGAACCGAAACCCACAAACCCCTTAAAAGCCACCTTCAACGTCTCCAATTCACCGTATAACACTATACTCCCGACCTCTTTCCATCGAACGAGTTAGAACAGAATGGTAGGTGCCTCGGATTTTTACTCGCGCTGTCGTAACACGAATCACTAACCTTGTCGTATAGGAACATCCTTGTTGGACTTTATCAGCTTTGCTAGCTGCTGGCGGTATCGCCGGTTTCGTGTGAGTCTTCCTCCCCATGTAATCCTTGGGAATATTACTAACAATTAGACCAGTAAGAAAGGCTCTATCCCATCGCTTGTCGCAGGTCTCAGTTTCTCTGCCACCTACGCCGTTGCTGGTATCCTCCTTAAGAAGAATGCCGACTGGGGATTGGAGATAGCACTTGGTGCCTCTTCTACACTCTTGGTTGCTGGTATTGTCAGAGGCTGGCCAGGTAGATTCAAGAAGCCTGTCCCAGTTATCCTGACCGTTTTGGGATTGCTGAGCACAACTTACTACGCCCACAAGTACAACCAGTTCTACCCTATCTTTGACTAAGTTTCAAGTCGCGTCAATTGTAAATAGTTCACACATTATGCTTTAACGAAAAGATTTATATATTTGACTCTACCGTAATACTGGCATGCTACACAATCAGCCAGGAGTAAGTAAACCGTGGGACAAGTGCTTCTACATGTATCAATGTATCAACGGAACAAAGACATCAGAATGACGAAGAAGCGACATATATATCAGTAATAGTAAATAACCAAAATCAGTGGTTAAGAGCTTGGTATGTCTTCCGTCAAAGCATATTCAAAAGAGATAGAAAAAAAACCAAATATTCCCAACTGAGAAACCAGACATGGGAACATGCGGCAAGATAAAAATTAAGTCAAAAGAGCCAAAATAAGGCCTATACCCATTGTTAACAATGAGAGTGGGCGGTTCGATCCAGACCCTTCATAAGTAGAAATAACTGCAGATGGGGATAACGAACCATCAGGTGTTGATTCAGAAGCCAAAGCGCCAGACGACGAGGAAATCGCATCGATAGGCTTAGTAACATCACCAGTCTCATGAGTACCACCTCCATTTGTCGTTGAATCGATTGAAACAACAACAGTGGTGGTCACACCATTAGAGGCAACGTATGTGGAGGTATACGGTGATGGAACAGCAATTGGAATTCCAGGTGTAACACTACCGTGATTGTCCTTTGAACGAGTACTTGGATGGTTTGATAAAACACCACCACCCATGTTTCCATCGGAATCTGTCACAGTAGTGGTATTAAGGTATGGACCATTGGTAGAAGGTGTGACAGTGCCGGTATTAAACGTAGAAGGAGACGGAATATCCAAGTCGATCGTTTGAACGCCAGTTGCAAAGTGCCCATCGCTGTCCTCAACAGCCGAGAACGTAACGATACCCGTGTGGGATGAACCATCAGCATCAGTGTACGTGGTGGTGTACGCATCTGGAATCGTGAACGGAATTGTCTCAGTGCCAGTTGCAAAGTGCCCATCGCTGTCCTCAACTGCGGAGAACGTAACGATACCGGTGTGAGGTGAGCCATCAGCATCAGTGTACGTGGTGGTGTACGCATCTGGAATCGTGAACGGAATTGTCTCAGTACCAGTTGCAAAGTGACCATCGCTGTCCTCAACTGCGGAGAACGTAACGATACCGGTGTGAGGTGAGCCATCAGCATCAGTGTACGTGGTGGTGTACGCATCTGGAATCGTGAACGGAATTGTCTCAGTACCAGTTGCAAAGTGACCATCGCTGTCCTCAACTGCGGAGAACGTAACGATACCGGTGTGAGGTGAGCCATCAGCATCAGTGTACGTGGTGGTGTACGCATCTGGAATCGTGAACGGAATTGTCTCAGTGCCCGTTGCAAAGTGCCCATCGCTGTCCTCAACTGCGGAGAACGTGACGATACCGGTGTGGGATGAACCATCAGCACCGGTGTACGTGGTGGTGTACGCATCTGGAATCGTGAACGGAATTGTCTCAGTACCAGTTGCAAAGTGACCATCGCTGTCCTCAACCGCGGAGAAGGTCACGATACCAGTGTGGGATGAACCATCCTTACCAGCGTAGGTCGTGGTGTACGGATCTGGAATCGTGAACGGAATTGTCTCAGTGCCAGTTGCAAAGTGCCCATCGCTATCCTCAACAGCCGAGAACGTCACGATACCAGTGTGGGACGAACCATCAGGGTCAGTGTACGTCGTCGTGTATGGATCTGGAATAGTGAACGGAATGGTCTCGGTGCCAGTTGCAAAGTGCCCATCGCTGTCTTCAACTGCGGAGAACGTAACGATACCAGTGTGGGATGAACCATCAGGGTCTGTGTATGTCGTCGTGTATGGATCTGGAATAGTGAACGGAATTGTCTCAGTGCCAGTTGCAAAGTGACCATCGCTGTCCTCAACCGCGGAGAACGTGACGATACCGGTGTGGGATGAACCATCAGCATCAGTGTATGTGGTAGTGTACGCATCTGGAATCGTGAACGGAATTGTCTCAGTGCCCGTTGCAAAGTGCCCATCGCTGTCCTCTACAGCAGAGAACGTCACGAGACCGGTGTGGGATGAACCATCTTTTCCAGCATAGGTCGTCGTGTATGGGTCTGGGATCGTGAACGGAATTGTCTCAGTGCCAGTTGCAAAGTGCCCATCGCTGTCCTCAACTGCGGAGAACGTCACGATACCAGTGTGGGATGAACCATCCTTACCGGCGTAGGTCGTGGTGTACGGATCTGGAATAGTGAACGGAATAGTCTCGGTGCCAGTTGCAAAGTGCCCATCGCTGTCATCAACCGCGGAGAACGTAACGATACCAGTGTGGGATGAACCATCCTTACCAGCGTAGGTCGTGGTGTACGGGTCTGGAATCGTGAACGGAATCGTATCCGTGCCAGTTGCAAAGTGCCCATCGCTGTCCTCAACCGCGGAGAACGTAACGATACCCGTGTGAGATGAACCATCAGGGTCAGTGTACGTCGTCGTGTATGGATCTGGAATAGTGAACGGAATGGTCTCGGTGCCAGTTGCAAAGTGCCCATCGCTGTCTTCAACTGCGGAGAACGTAACGATACCAGTGTGGGATGAACCATCAGGGTCAGTGTACGTAGTGGTGTATGGGTCTGGAATCGTGAACGGAATCGTCTCGGTGCCAGTTGCAAAGTGCCCATCGCTGTCCTCAACTGCGGAGAACGTCACGATACCGGTGTGAGATGAACCATCCTTACCAGCGTAGGTCGTGGTGTACGGATCTGGAATAGTGAACGGAATCGTATCCGTGCCAGTTGCAAAGTGCCCATCGCTGTCCTCAACCGCGGAGAACGTAACGATACCCGTGTGAGATGAACCATCAGGGTCAGTGTACGTAGTGGTGTATGGGTCTGGAATCGTGAACGGAATCGTCTCGGTGCCAGTTGCAAAGTGCCCATCGCTGTCCTCAACTGCGGAGAACGTCACGATAC